>OU342742.1:410906230-411144954 GCA_910589775.1 Avena eriantha
CGATCATAGCTGTGAGTCACCTCACCTATAGGTAATGACGCCTACGCCTCGCCACAAGAGCTCGCGACAGGTGTTCCCTGGTGTACATAGACCCTCGGACATCTCCTCGAGAAACCTAGGGGAAGGACGAGACCCTCGACAAGAACACGGACAAGTACGTGCCGCAAAAGAGACGTCAGGTCTGAAACACGGTTGTTACGCCAGTATACATTAAATGGATTACATTCAAAATGACCCCTCAGGCTAATGGCTCCGAAACACTGTCTCCCAGAGATGGCTCGTCACTCCCGCTGGCACTAGGTGAGCCAAGCGGGGAACCTCTGTCTACATCGTCAGAGGACTCAACGGCCTCAGAGTCTTCCCCTTGTTTGACCAACATAAATATCGGTACCAACGTAAAGACCGGGGGTTACTATCGGACTATTGGTACCGTGGGTACCCGTCTCGTCAAATTGCTAGGCCCAACAGGAGCACCCTCTCGAGGGCTCTCAAAGGGAGAAAGACTCCGGAGGGGGATGAAGCCTGGATCCTCTACAAATGCTTGGGTCAGTCACGGCTAGGCGACGAAACTAGCTGGACCTCAGGAGGGGAGCCTCACCAGGTTTGGGCATGCCTAGCAAGGCGACGTGGCACTAGTCGGTCCAAGCACTGGTCGGTCCACCCGAAGAAAGTAAGGCGCGTAGAGGTGGTGGGATGACGCAAGGAGAAGATAGCATCTGACACTACCATTTCAGTGCAAGGAGACCAAGGTGATGACATAAAGTGGAAGGGAGGCCGACCCTCACCCTGACACATCAGCTAGCTGGCGGTCGCAAGAAGACAAGGCAGGTCCAAATCCATTGGCGGGAATGTGGTGACCCTTCCCGCCCATGAACCAGGGGAAGAGGCCCGACACTGCCCTATATAAGGAGCCCTTACCTACCTTGCAAGGGGATAGCTCCCAGAAATCTAAAACCCTAGACTTTCATCCTCCATTGTAACCTCGCGAGGCACGCGAGCAATATAACAAAGCAGCAGTACGGGATTTACCTCCTCACGAGGGTCCTGAACTTGGGTAAAAAGCCCCGACATCAACTCTCTATCGTGTGTGTGCTCTGCCATTGTCGTTGTCGTCGCACTCGTTCAGAATCAAGTGTCCATCCCCCTATCGAACCCAGGGATTGTTGGACCCTAGTTCCTTCATAGGACAAATCTCTAATGGCCTCCGCGAGCACTCGCACTGCCACTTGCTCCGGATCTGGCACCCACACCAGTAGCCGCACCAGCGCCAACCCTTGGACCTGCACTGGCACCTTCCCATACCGGTGCCGCCTGAACAAGGTGAGGAAGAGATAAACTCTAGGGTTCTTCGTAGAATTTTTGGTTTAAAGTTCATCAATTTTCTAATCTAGATGATTCTTTGTAGCACGGTGAAGAAGAGAGAAGCCCCATGGTCCAAGGATGGCGACAATGATTTGCACTTTTCTTGGCATCATCCAACAATTGTTGGAGCTGACCAATCTTTCCAACAATTTTAGGAAGATATACATGCCAATTTCAATGAAAGAACTAGTGGAGATGCAAGGTCATTAGTATCGATTATGAATAGGTGGAATTTGCTAGTAATGCACCCCAATGCGGGAAATCTATGAATAAATTGAGCTTCTCTCTTATTCATCTTGTAAAGTATGAGCTGACGTGAGATTTTAGCAAATTAGGATGATGTTATCACTATGTATGACTAATTTATCGATATATATATGAACTATGAATCTTTATGTGATATGTTTCCATGTATTCGTGTGCTCAAATTTGTAAACTTTGTTCAAAACAATTTACACCTCTAAATTATTGGGGATCGGTTTCGCGGCAAAATTTAGAGTATATTTGCTCCTCTAAAGGATAGGGAGCCTTTTTCTCCTCTAAATTTTCCGGATGGGTTAGAGATGCTCTTAACACATTATCTAAGAGGTTGGACCCAATGTTTTGCTTCCAGCATAATATTAGAAAATGTAAAAAATTGATAACAAATATATCACCAAAATATCCTTTTGCCACAAAGGCAACAATGATCTTTTTTAGAAAAATCAAAATATTTTGTCTTTCCAAAATCATACAAATTATATATAATGCAACATGTTATGTAGCAAAACTATACCGGTATGCATGTGTATGTATCCTTATCAGTTTTTCATAATTCGTTTATACTTAAAACACTTTTATATATTTTTAAAGTATAGTTACAAGTAGCATTGTTGTAAAAATTGCATCCTCGATAATTTATTTTACCAACATGTGAACCAATTAAGCAGTTCATTTGGGCTAGGTGCAAAAAATTAAGCCACAAACCATGCTAGATGCAAAAAAGAAATTGTTTTTGTGTTTTGTGTAACAAATGCCACAAATGTTGGTGTTAGCTGCTATTTTCTCGTGTGGATGCGATCAAACTGGTTATGTGTGGATGTACCAATATGTACTAGTATGATACAGTACATTATGTTACAAGTGTTGCTGTCCTGGATCATTATACGTAAGGTTCAGGTTCTCAAAACAATGCCCTAGCCCTTTGTTGCACACCATATTCATACGCATCATGTGATAAATGGAACTACATTTTTGAATCAGAGCTCAACATTTTCTTTCTTGTCTGAATCTATTGATGAATAGATGGAGTACGACCCGCAAAAAAAGACCTTATAGATTTTTTTGTTTTGTTACTTGGACTAGTCACATTCAAAATCGCACTCGAGCTGCAAATCCCCCTCCCCCCTTAATATTTTTGAATCCGAGATCATGGTATCCAATTTTCTACCCCTCTGTCTAGAAAAAGGCTACTTTGAGCAAGGTCCTAGATGATCAAATGACCTGACTAGACCTTGGATTCGTGAACATAAGGAAGTACAGTCTACGAGCAGTTATTAATTGGACTATCACCAAATTTAAATTCTGAATCGAGAGGCAAAATCTTTCGCCTACTCTGAAATATTTGGGCCCCATGTTTAATCTTTCGAATACTGCAAAATTCTGTTTGACCTATCAGACTGATGACCAATGGAGATTGTGAAATTTCTAGGTTGGATGGTGGGGTTCGCTCGTAATTTTTCTTACTAGGACTATAGCCAATTTCAAAATCATAATCAAGGGTCAAAACCTACAACCCAAAAAAATCGCAGAGGGAGTCAACTTTATTTTTTCTATGCGAATATGGTTTTTATTGATGATCAGTTGATGTGAACATTTTGTTTATTCCTCAACAGAGGGAGTACCATTTTTTCCAATTATTACTTGTATAGTAGTCAAATTCAAAATCTCAGTTGAGAGAAAAAAATTACCAATGTTCTGTGCAATTATGTAATGGATGATCAGTTGATGTGACTCTCGGCCTTCAATTCCTGACCAGATAGCGTACTAGTCTACAACTATCTTTTTCTATTATTACTTCCCCACTAGCCAAATTCAAAATCTTAAAATCAAGCGGCAAAATCCCCACCGACTCATATGCATTTCGCGCCCCTCGGTTTCAAACATTTTCAGGCAAAATCTCCCACCGATGGAGTTCCATTTTTCTAGTATTACTTGGACTCTTGCCAAATTCAAAATCTCAATCGAGCGGCAAAATCACACTCCAACCTTGAAGCATTTCCCGCCCCATCATTTCAAAAACTTTGAGGCAAAATCTCCCACCGAGGAGTACCATTTTTCTATTATTATTATTTGTCCTATAGCCAAATTCAAAATCTCAATCGAGCGGCAAAATCACACACCGAACTTGAAGCATTTCCCGCCCCACCATTTCAAAAACTTTGAGGCAAAATCTCCATCAGTGGAGTGCCATTTTCTATTATTATTATTTGTTTGGTAGCCAAATTCAAAATCTCAATTGAGCGGCATAATCACACATCGACCTTGAAGCATTTACTGCCCCACCATTTTAAACAATTTGAGGCAAAATCTCCCATCATGGAGTACAATTTTCTATTATTATTATTTGTCTGGTAGCCAAATTCAAAACATATGCCGAGCGGCAAAATCACACACCAACCTTGAAGCATTTCCTGCCCCACCGTTTCAAAATCTTTGAGGCAAAACCTCCCACCGGGGAGTATCATTTTTCTATTATTATTATTTGTCCGATAGACAAATTCAAATCTCAATGGACCGGAAAAATCACACACTGACTTTGAAGCATTTCCCGCCCCATCGTTTCAAAAACTTTCAGGCAAAATCTCCCACCGGGGGAGTACCATTTCTCTATTATTAGCCAAATTCAAAATCTCAATCGAGCGAAAAAATCAGACACCGACTTTGAAGCATTTCGCGCCCCTCTATTTCAAAAACTTTTGACTTTAAAATTCCCATTCTACCCATTGTTCAGATGCCCTATGGGCATGCTAAAGTCGATAGCTTGGGGGCACAATTGTAATTATTTTTCTGTTCACCTCCATAGTCCCGATTCACTTAGTTTTTTCTGCTGGCCCTCCCAAAATCCTAGGCTTCTCTCCCATGCCCTCACCTCCACGACCACCATGCACACTGCCTAGTGGCAATTCCACGGCGGCCGGAGCCACTTGAGTAGTGGTCTAGTGCACCGCCCGAAGCCGCTTCATCGACGCCCACCCCATCGGATCTAGTTCACCGAATATCTCTGCCACTCCACCAGAGTTGTGGTCTCGCTGACCGCGCCCAAACGATATCTAGTTCAATAGGTTCCATGTCCACCGCAGCAGACCAGCTCCACGGGCGTCATCGTTGGCTGCATCAACATCATCCGCCCAAGATCTTATTCCTCGATGCCAGTAGCCACCGCAACTACAGCACCCACGTTGACCTGGACGTCACCAACACGGTACCGACGATGCTTAGATGTCTCTCCGACCAAGGTAACCAAATCACTAACCCATTTTGTTTCGTCAGCAGTATAGCAAGTTCAAGCATGTCACAATGAACTGCATTTTTGTAATCGTGCTAGTACATACAAGTCACTGGGCACACCTATTCTTTGTACTAGTACATACAAGGTCATGAGACATGTTGGTTTGCATTCGCTGCTCTACAAATTTCAAGTCATGCACATGTCTGTTATTTTGTCGTGAACATGTTCTTAGCTACTTTGTACAACAGTAATTGCCTGCTATTGTGAAGTTCTTGCAAAATGTAATGTTAGTGGAAAATATTAGTGTGGATTCCCTGCTCCATAGTTACTGAATCTATCTGGTTATTCCTGAGCTAAGTTCCAGCTATTATTTCTTCCCTGGCATCATTCTGCTATCCTATAGTACCCATTCAAACTCTTCGTACTAGTTCGATTATAATTTTTTTGTTGCCATATGGTTCTTCAAAAGATGCAACACAGACTATTTTCTTTTTCTTTGCGTAGAGCTCAAAAAGGGAACACTGAACATGCTGGTTTACACAGCATATTCTATAGGTTCACCAGCGATGGCATTATATATTCCCTATCTGGTGTTGGTTCGTCCTAAGCAACAGCATACTATCCCCTACTATGTAGTTCACTCGTGGTTTGTATTCCTATGCTAGAAGTTCACTTATGATGCCATTATAATTTCTTTATAGTTGATTCTTAGCTAATAGTAATTGCATGCCATTGTCTGGCTCACCGCAAATTCTGAGACACCCAATGTCTCTTGCATTACAATAGATACCACTGCTTACATATATATTTACTAAAATGACTTGGCTACTTTATATTTGCTGAAATTCTAAGGAACACTTTGTTTGATTGCTCATTTCATTGTAGGCACACTTTTCTAATGCTTGTTTGTCCTGTTTTGCAGGTTCACAAGCGATGCCATTATATCTCATGTCTGGTTCTGGTTCATCCTAAGCAACAACAGAACTATCCTCTACAATATAGTTCATTCGTGGTTTGCATTCCTGCTCTACAAGTTCTCGTATGATGCGGTTATAATTTCTATCTAGTTCATTCTTAGCTATGACAGTAACGACATGCCATTGTGTAGCTCAGGGCAAATTCCGAGTCACCCAACGTCTCTTGCATTCTAGTGTGTACAACTACTTCCATATATATTTGTTGAAATGACTTGGCTAGTTTATATTTGTTGAAATTCTAAGCCACACATATTTTTTGATTGCTCGTTTCACAGTAGGCACACTTGTTTAATGTGTGCTTGCTTGTCCTATTTGTTTGACATGTTGGTCAATAATTGAAGCATTGACCAGTAGTAAAATCCAGTTCATAACTCTTGTCAAATGAGTAGTTTGTCTTGCTTGATGTATTAACTTGTTATTAGTTTGTTTTAGACTGCAATTATTTCTATCGCCACCAGAGAGGGGGCTACAAGATCATGTCTCCTCCAGTGTAGCTGTCACACTCAAAGGAAGATGCAGGTGATAGATTGAGATAGCAAATTGAGGACTCTGCTATCAACTCGATTATCAATTGAAATACCAAATTTTCTTTCCCTTGAATTGATAATATGTAATAATTTTAGAAAGTTTACAACTGATGTAATATCTAGATAAATTGCATATGCCATGTAGGCATTTAGTTGACGTCGTCCACACATGGCGGTAGGCGGTACCATAACTACGCCAGCTAGGTTGATTAGGGAACAATATCGGGCTTTGTTGTTGGCCCGTCTTGTATTCGATCATCGATGAATATTAAAATATGCTTGCTAATTATACACCTTTTTATGATATTGGCATGGGCTTCAGAAAGACCAAAAATGTAAAAGATAGTAAACGTAATGGGCCAACCCACATGTGGGAAATAATAAGAGTAATAGGTCGTAACAGTAACATGCCAGAACAGTAGTAGGCCAAGCAGCAGCATGATAGAACTTAAACAGACCAGAATAGTAACATGCCACAATTGTAAAAGGCAAGAAACTATAAGAGGCCAGAACAGTAACAGGCTAGAGAATTAATGGGCCAAAACAGTAGCAGGCCACATCAGTAAAGGGCCACAACTGTACAGGGCCAGAATAGTTAAAGGCCAGCATAGTAATGAGCTAGAACAGTAATAGGCCGAGAAAATTACCAGACAAGAACAATAACAGGCTGATAGAATTACCATTCCGGATTAGTAACAGGCCACCAATGGGATTGAACAATTGACGGCCGGAACAGTAAAAGGCCAGAACAGTAACGAACCTTCTCAAATAAGGGCCTTTAGTTGGTGGCCCACGATGGGCTTTGAGAACAATGATGGTCTGACCACGGGACTTAACAGTACCGGACCAACTTAGCGTAGGCTGCTAATGGGATGCATAGTGCTAGACCAACTTGGGCCTTCTGTAGGCCGAAGCATTGTCGGGCCTAAAAGTTCGCGGGTGATGTCTACGCACTTCTATTCTTGTAGACAGTTGTTGGGCCTCCAAGTGTAGAGGTTTGTAGAACAGCAGCAAGTTTTCCCTTAAGTGGATCACCCAAGGTTTATCGAACTCAGGGAGGAAGTGGTCAAAGGTATCCCCTCATAAGCAATCCTGCAATCAAGATACAAGAAGTCTCTTGTGTCCCCAACACACCCAATACACTTGTCAGGTGTATAGGTGCACTAGTTCGGCGAAGAGATAGTGAAATACAAGTGGTATGGATAATTATAAGTGGTAAGGGTGGCAGAAAATAGCTTGCTGGCATGTGGTTGACGTGGGAAAAGACTAAAGGCAAACTGAAATAAATATGGAAGCAAGCAAACATGTAATAGATCTAATTGCAAATGGTGTATCAATGCTTAGAAACAAGGCCTAGGAATCATACTTTCACTAGTGAACACTCTCATATAAATATATTCTCTTGATGATACTACTCTTAACTACTCTCCGGTTGGACACTCTAATCATTGGTAGGGCTATAACAACACACCTCAAAGTTCGCTTTCTACATCTAGATAACCCCACACTATCACCTTGAGCACTAGATGGTTCAAACAAACACCACAATTTCATAAAGACATCCAACTCCAAATATAACTCATAATAAGTATTTGTAATCTCTAGCCTAAGTCCCACCATGGTGTGCACAATGTCAACTTCACACACATGGGGAGAGCAGAGATAATAAAGCACTTGAGTAGCAAGGTAGATCTACTTGATTAAAAAGCTCGTGATCACAATATGATCATGCATAGAGAGAGATGAACACATAGCTACCAGTAGAACCCTTAGCCTCGAGGAAGAACTACTCCCTCCTCATCATGGGAATCAACAACGGTGATGGAAATGGTGGTGGAGATCGATGGAGATGGCTCCAGGGGCACTTCCCCGTCCCGGCAGGGTGCCGGAACAGAGACTTTCTGTCCCCCGAATCTCCCCTTCGGTGGCGGCGGCGCAGCAGAACTTTTCGTGGATTTCTGATTTCCGACTTAGGGTTTTTGCATCGGGAGTCATCTTATAGGCGAAGAGGCAAGGTCGATGGGCGGCCAGGGGGGCCACACCACCTGGTGGCGCGGCCAGGGCTAGTCTGCGCCACCATATGGTGTGGCTGCCCTGTGGCCCCTCTCCGTCTTGTCTTGTGGCTCCGTGAGTCTTCCGGTAAAATATCGACTTTGCCTTTTGTCCGGTCCAATTCCGAGAATATTCATTTTCTAACTTTCCTGGAACCAAAAACAGCAAAAAACAGGCAACTGGCACTATGGCATCTTGTTAATAGGTTAGTCCAAGAAAGTGTATAGAAAGTACTCCAAAGTGTGGACAAAACATAAGAAAGTAGATAAAACCAAGCATGGAATATCAAAAATTATGGATACGTTAGCAACGTATCAACATCCCCAAGCTTAACTCCTGCTCGTCCTCAAGTATGTAAGTGATAAAAAGAAAGAATAATTTTTGAGGTGACATGCACCATCATAAACTTGATAAAAGTATTTTGTAAAACATTGATAGCTGGGATCATAGTACTTCAACATAACATGAAAGATAAATTTCTAGCAATAAGACAAACCAACTATGTTGCAACATGAAAAGATACAAACAAAAGATTCATGAATAACAATGCTTTGCAAGACGTTTGTTTGTTGCACATAAAGAAAACATAGCATAGTGGCATTCAGCTTGTCCCTCATAGAGTAGCAAATATAAATGCATAGGACACCTTCAAAGTTCATAAGAGTGACTAGATACAAGTAGTTTAAGAACAAGCAATATCAAGTTATGTATCAATCAACAAGTCTTGGGACAATGCACATAGAACTAAGAATGGCCACTATGCTCTCAAAATAGGTGCATAAAGCTAGAAGGTGGAAACTCAACATAAAAGTAAAAGAAAGGCCTTCATAGAAGGAAGCAGGGATTCAAGTTTCATAAAGAGCTTCCAAAAATTATGGTACTTGTTAGCTTTCAGCTCTCATTGCCCCTATCATAAGAATCTTTAGGTGATTAAGGTTAAAGTGACACAACTAAGAGGATATGCTTGACAAGTTATAAGCCGAAATCTCATGCCCCTTACTTACGAAGACCGAACCTCATGCTACTCAACTTTAGTCACACGTAAGCTCTTGTCATTCTAAGTACATATGTATCATAGAGAACCGCCAACGGGGTACCCCTTGCACATGATACAGGAGCTATCCCATAATCAAAATGACAAGGCAAGCAGACAATGAGCATCCCAGCGATCTTTTTATTTGTTATTTGCATAGGTTTTTATTGAGGATGCTTCATAGAGTGCTCATTATGGTGATGCTTCAAGTTTCCACCATGATTAGGCACGGCTTACGCTAGCGGCCCAGGCATTTCTCTAACACACATACAAACTCCATGATCTTACAAGTTCAACTTTTATTTCACACCACCGGGATCTGTAAGCAAAAGAACATGATATCAACGGGGTACAAAGTACAAGTGCAATGTTGAAAGCGTTCCCCATGATACATGGTTTTGCTAACTTCAACTTATAAAGCGCAAGCATATACGCAACAAAGATGGACGCAATGGTTCAAGTTTATTAAGGGCGAGAAAAGTAAAGTGTGCCATCAAGTTCATGAGAGCTTTAATCACTAGTTTTCTCATAACAAGTTTAATTCGGAAGGTAGACAAAAACATGAATATACTTGGAATAGCATATGCTAGTAGGTAGGTATGGTGGACTCTTTGTAATAACTTGGTTTTAGGAGTTGGATGCATGAGTGTAACTCATACTTGGTTACGGAGGCTAGCAAAGGACTAGGAGTGACAAACTAAGAGAGCAATAATGGCCATAATCATGCAGAGCGTCAAAACATCATTAATCAAAGCATAAAGTGATATTACAAGTCGAAAACTAAATTATCATAGAGGCTATGGTGACTTGGGATAGTCATAACATGGTGTTAGCATGTGCCAACTCAACCCAAATAAAGCATCAAAGGAGAATACCACAATACTATGCTTTATTATGCTAAAACAACGCATGATTCTTCAAAGGCACATTAAGCAATCTAAATTGTTTATAACATGTCATGCTACAGCAAAGATCACTAAGCATAAAGCCAAAACAATATCAATCATGGCATGACAGAGCATTGGCCACAGTCAAAAACAAACTCCTTTTACCACTTAAGCGTGAACTTTTCCTACTCTTTCCAATCCAAACCAAACTATTTGAAAACCAATGTATGAAAGAGGGGATCCAACCAATTTATTCAAGCAAACTAAGAAAACCAAGCAAACGAAAAACCAAAAAAAAATGAAGATGCTCCAAGAACAACACAACTGTGCATGAAACAATAAAAATGAAGTGTTTGGAAGAAAACACAAGATACTGTAGCACTTCTCTCAAAAAGCTCAATTCCCCAAAGAGAACTCAAAAAGGAATCAACAAGAAGTAAATGCAAATAATGGCAGAAATGTGTCAAAACAGACCAGCAGGTAAAAACCAATTTTTTCAAACGCCTTCTGTTCCTCAAATAGAAAAGTGTTGAACTAACAAAAGTTACATAACAACCTGGGGCAGAAGCACAAAAATGCATGCCTCAAAACGACGTACAAAAATATGTTTCGGGACAACAACTTTCCCAACCATTACTTCCCTCTCATTAGAGGTTGCTCTTGGCACAAAAAGCAAATAAAAAGGATAAGGAGCGGTTATTACAGAGGTAATAACTTCCAAGACTCATCTAAAACTTTTGGGTTATCTCCCAATAAGTACTTTTCTTTAATGCCTTTAAGTTAGGCTTGATAGTTTGAGAAGATGCTCACATAAGAAATATGAATTGAAGTAAAAGAGAGCATCAAGAAGCAAATTAAAAACACATTTAAGCCTAACCCACTTCCTCTGCATAGGAATATTGTAAAGAAACAAGTCATGAAAGCACAAAGCAACAAGCATAGTAAAGCAAAACAAGTGCAACTTCAAAATTTTCAACATAAAGAGGGGAAATTTAATATTGTGGAGACTCATAAAAGCATGTTTCCCTTTCTCATAATAACTTTCAGTAGCATCATGAATAAAATTAACAATATAGCTATCACATAAAACATTCTTATCATGAGCCACATGCATAAAAGAATTAATACTCCCCTCATAAACATAGTCATTTTTATTAATTGTAGTGGGAGTAAATTCAACAAAATAGCTGTCATTATTATTCTCATCACCATAATAATCAAATATAGGAGGCATATTGTAATCATAATTGATTTTCTCCTCAATAGTAGGTGGACTGAAAATATCATATTCATCATTGTGATCATCATATATTGGAGGCATAGTATCATCAAAGTAAATTTTCTCCTCTGTGCTTGGGGGACAAAAAATATCATGCTCATCAAAACTAGTTTCCCCAAGCTTAGAATTTTCCATAGCATTAGTAATAATGGTGTTCAAGGAATTCATACAAATGTAACATCCCAAAACTTTAATCAAGTTTAATCAAGATCAAATCTACCCAATTTAGGGTTAACAAAACCTTTTTCCATTTAAAATCTTTAAGCATTCATATGTGTGTGAATTTAAAATAGGAGATGTTTTGAACTGCCCTCATTGAGTGATCTATTGGTTGTGAAATGATTCTATGATGAATTCCACATCATCTAGATCATCCCCAAGCAAATCCCAAAGAAAAAGAAATCAAAAAGAATTAAATAAAGGAAATGGTCACTTTTTCCATTTTAATCAACTAGCCCACTTTGGGTGTTCCTAGCACTCAATTTCCAACAGAGAAAATTGTGGATATTTGCACCCCTTGCTAGTACAAGTAGTGATGTGCCAAGGCCCACTTTGTGATCTCCCAAAAGCATTCAAACTCTAATTTTAAATGAGAAGTGAAAATGGAATCTAGTTCATATGTCTAGATCACTTTTTCAAAAACCATCCAAATGAACTCCATTTCAAAATCCCAAGCAACCATAGATGCTTAAGCATGTGACAAACCACTCCATCAAAAATCTTTCAAAAATTCAAAAGTTTCCTTCATGCGGCCATTGTGTCGAGCACCTTGTGAGCAGAATCAAACTGGCCTAACTAATACTGTTTTGGATCAAAAATTGTGAGCCATTTGAGCCACATTAATCATCTTGGTCTCCCCAGACCCAACCAGACCAAAACAAGTCCATCAAGGACCTACCCAATGGACTAGGGCAATAGTTCACTGCCACCCCGAGGCCATGCTCTCTGGCCAAACATGCACAAGCCGCAGGAGACCACCAGCCCCTCTCTGCCGCTCCAGGAAGAAAGGCGCCACTTCACCGTCGCCCATGGTCCACCCAATGATCCCTTCTAGCCACTGGACCACCCCAGAGCAGCGCCGCACTATCCTCTCTGCGCCGCGCCAGAGCACGCTAGAGCGCCAGCACCACCAGCACGCCACAGATCGCGCCTCGACCACAAACCACGCACGCCACTCCGCCTTGACCACCTCACCCCGCTAGACACGGTCGTGCACCGCCACGCAACCCATAGTCGCCAGGACCCCCGTCGAACACCACCCTTGTCTCCTAGAGCGCGCGACGCTCCCGATCGATTGCCACTGCCCCTAGCTGCGCCATAAAGCCATAGAGGACTGCCAGGCGGCAAGCCACTGTCCGCCTATACTGCCCATGCCTCTAGGCCCCTGTATCGTCGTCAGCAACGAGCTCACCGTCGCCCCTTCGGTCCCCTCTTCGAGCATATATAAGGAGGCCTTCCCAAGCCTCAATCGCCACACCATTTGACTCCCATCTCACCCCTAGTCCTTCCCCACCTCTCGTCGGAGCAGCTCGAGCAGCAGGCTGCCGGGATTTCACCGGAGGTAGCCGCAACAGAGGAGGAGACGCTGCCGTTGATTTCGTCCACCTCAGCCTCTGCCGTGACTTTGCCTGAGCTCGCCGTCGTCTACTCATTCATTTTTTGCCTCACCGCACTAGCTAAGGTAATGAAAATCTCTATCCAAGCCCGTTGGATTTAAATCATTTAGAGTTATAGATCTCTCCTAGTAAAAATAACAAGACAGAAGCTTTTGCACATTCAAACATTTTTCTAAAATCAACCCTAATAGCTTTGGAGTTGATTCCAACTCTCAAAAATCACATTTCACCATACCTATCTGAATATGTAATAATATTAAGGATTGCATGAAGTGACTTTGTACTAGTTCCAAAATAATGCTATATAGACATTTCTAGTCACTTTAAATCATTAAATATTAAACTTAAACTTATTAAAATGTGATCAAACCTTTAAATCACATTCCCATATAGTAGAATATGTGGTGATGACATGTGTCCACATGATCCCATATTTTAATTGGAGAATATTAAATCTTAGTTAATTTTAATGAGTAGAAATTACTTTTCTCAAATAAAATAAATGAAACTAGTTCATTAAACCTTGTGATGTTTGTGATGATACTAGCTCATCAAATGTGTGCCTTAGTGTGCTAAGTAGACTAGTTAAGTATTGTTTGGTTATTGTGTATTCCGTATGTATTTATAGACGATAGTACCGATGAAGTCTTCGAGGAGGAGGAGTTCTACCAAGAGGAGGAGGAAGAGAATTTCAACCACTACACTACAAAAGGCAAGCTATTATTGGCAAGATAAATATTGCAAGCCATCATTAACAATGCAAGCTAAACCTTGCAATCTATATAACTTAAGCAAGATGCAATAGGCATGCTTTGGTTATACCATGTTGACTATTACCTACTCCAAGTTTTATTTATAAGCTTTACTTTCTTTACTTTACCAAAGTCCTTTACCTTGTTTAAAGGTAGCATAAAGAGTATCAAACTTGACCTATCTAGTTAGACTTAGATGTAATTCCATGGCATGAGATTGAGATTAGCATCCCACATTAGTGAACACTCTTAACTTAGTAGTTTAGAGCTAAACCAAAAACTAGATCACTTTAGATGGGAATACTTGGTGAAAATGACTTGTGAAAACCTTGGAATGATGAGTCATTCTATTGAGATGTTTTGATAGGTGTTGAGAAACACAAATGGTTTATGATGATGAAAATGTTGAGGCATGAGCCTTAGCCCTTTTATAAAAACTGATGGTTGGGTTCGGATGCGATACCATTCCAATTTTACCATACAACCACAATACCTGAATTGGGTAAGGCTTAGCCGGAAGTTTATATGCATTAGTATGAGTTCCCTCACGGGAGAGGTCTGAGCTGAGGCTACCTCTCAATGTTGTCCACCTATGCAGTGCCCAGGATGACAGATGGTCATGGCTGGGAGGCCATACTCATAGGAGAGGTGCTTATACTAGAGTGTGTAAAGGAAAGGTTATGTTTGATTATCTGCATACTAAGTATGATGATTCAGGGTTATCCCTGACAGATGTATCAAATCTTGTGGTGAAGTTGTACCACCTCTGTAGAGTGTCAAACTATTCGAATAGTTGCGTCCGCGGTTACAGACAGTTGTAGTGGTCATATTGTTTCGTTGTCAGATGTTTTCAAAATGACTTATGAAATGAATTGTGACATGACTTGACCACAACATGGTTGTGACTATGAAACTAGTTTCCCAACTTAAGTGATTCTAGAACTTTATTTTATCTTTCTTTGTTTCTAAACTCAACTTAGGTTTCAAACTTAACTTTACAAATAAACTTAGAGTTAGCATTCCTATTAGACCTACCTTACTTGTTAGTGATAGTTTGCGAGTACTTAAAGAGTACTCATGGCTTTTGTCCCTGGCTATTCCCGTGGAGGACTATCCTGAAGGAGGACAGCAGGACGGCTACGACAACTAGGATCATCTCCCATCGTTAGCATTGCCTATGACTCTGAAGATGGACCCCACCGCTACGCTATTTATTCCGCTACTTATAATGAGATCATTTATTTGTGTAAGACCTTATTATGCTTTGTAATGGATGATGTACTATGATATCCAGTCTGTTATGTCTCGCAAAAATGGTAATCTTGGGATTGCGATGTATGGCAAAACAGGCATCTGGGATTAAAAATCCAGGTGTTGACAACTAATAACATTGCTATTAGCATGCAAATAAAGTTCCATAGGTTTTTTAATTTTCTCTTCAAACACTTCATGTCCTAACTCGAGATAAATACTATAAAGCTCTCTAAATTTTTTTTTGTTTTCCATTAAGCCTAACTAGTGAAAACAAGAAACAAAAAGACAAAATTGCACAAACTAAAGGAAATAACTTCGAGCACTCACACCAGAGGATGTGAGTACCTTTTGCCTTACCTCCCCGGCAACGGCGCCAGAAAATAGCTTCATGTCTACGCACTTCTATTCTTGTAGACAATTGTTGGGCCTCCAAGTGCAGAGGTTTGTAGAATAGCAGCAAGTTTTCCCTTAAGTGGATCACCCAAGGTTTATCGAACTCAGGGAGGAAGTGGTCAAAGGTATACCCTCTCAAGCAATCGTGCAATCAAGATACAAGAAGTCTCTTGTGTCCCCAACACACCCAATACACTTGTCAGATGTATAGGTGCACTAGTTTGGCAAAGAGATAGTGAAATACAAGTGGTATGGATAATTATAAGTGGTAATGGTGCCAGAAAATAGCTTGCTGGCATGTGGTTGACGTGGGAAAAGACTAAAGGCAAACTGAAATAAAGATGGAAGGAAGCAAACATGTAATAGATCTAATTGCAAACGGTGTATCAATGCTTAGAAACAAGGCGTAGGGATCATACTTTCACTAGTGAACACTCTCATATAAATATCTTCTCTTTATGATACTACTCTTAACTACTCTCCGGTTGGACACTCTAATCATTGGTAGGGCTATAACAGCACATCTCAAAGTTTGCTTTCCGCATCTAGATAACCCCACACTGTCACCTTGAGCACTAGATGGTTCAAAAAAACACCACAATTTCATAAAGACATCCAACTCCAAATATAACTCATAATAAGTATTTGTAATCTCTAGCCTAAGTGCCACCATGGTGTACACACTGTCAACTTCACACACATGGGGAGAGGAGAGATCTAATAAAGCACTTGAGTAGCAAGGTAGATCTACTTGATTAGAAAGCTCATGATCACAATATGATCATGCATAGACAGAGAGATGAACACATAGCTACCGGTAGAACCCTTAGCCTCGAGGAAGAACTACTCCCTCCTCATCATGGGAATCAGCAACGGTAAGGTCGGTGGGCATCTTATAGGTAAAGAGGCAAGGTCGGTGGGCGGCCAGGGGGCCCACACCACCTGGTGGCGCGGCCAGGGCTAGCCCGCGCCACAATATGGTGTGGCTGCCCTATGGCCCCTCTCCGTATCGTCTTCTCACTCCGTGAGTCTTCCGGTAAAATATCGACTTTGGCTTTTGTCCGGTCCAATTCCGAGAATATTCATTTTCTGACTTTCCTGGAACCAAAAGCAGCAGAAAATAGGCAACTGTCACCGTGGCGTCTTGTTAATAGGTTAGTCCAAGAAAGTGTATAGAAAGTACTCCAAAGTGTGGACAAAACATAAGAAAGTAGATAAAACCCAGCATGGAACATCAAAAATTATGGATAAGTTAGCAACGTATCAGCGGGCCACGGTTGGCTGCATTAATGGGCCTATTTCAAGCAGTAAAGGACGAAATAGTAATGAGTTGTCTTCTTATTAGGATCTCCTCATGGCTCGGCCCACTTAATAATTAGCAGGCCTTAGCTGGGCCTAGCTTCTACTACGGTTTTTGTGACCGTTAACGACGAAAGATGGCCGTTAACGACGGCTGCCATGTGGCTCTTTACATGACATCAACAGTCAATGCAGCTGGCGAATAGATCTACGACGGAACAAGCTTTTGTGGTCAAAGGGTGCAATCCGCCACGGTCGAAAAAAATCCGTGGTTGATTCATTTGTGACAGGGATTTTACCATGAAGCCCATCCGTCGTAGAAGACTTTTTAACCACGAAAAACGGGCCTTCAACCATGAAAATCGTCCGTTGTAAAAGCCAACTTTTATTTTAGTGTCTCCTCACATCCTCTCTTCAACCAGGCATGTGGAAGATCCTTTAAATGACATACAGAATTTAAAATTTTCATATTATTACATAACTTGACAATCCCAATTTATATATTTACAAAAGACTTAATAATTTTAGATCATGTTGAAACAAGGGTAAAAGGTGCATGTGAGCGCCATAAAATACCCAAATCATAACTCTACTTATGCAAAAACACAAGATAAATATGCCTCAAAAATGGACTCATCAACTTAGCCAAGCTAGACTAGGATCGTCCCCGAGAAAGGTAGTGGCTTATGGACAAGGTCATCATGTTCATGAGACACGAGTCATTACAATAGATGAGGAATTCAAAGGATAATTACAACATCGGATATAGAACTGCATTATGAGTTGTATCACACTCTCACACATCACATGACTTAGAGGCTTGCACACCTTTTTAAATAATAATTTATATGAAGCTTAGAGATTTATAAGATTATAAAATCATCAAGTTTATGTAGATGAGCATTTGATTGAGTAGGGAATAGTCTATGATCATTGTTTGAGCACCTTTATCAACTTGCACCTTTCTTTTTGATTCTTTGATAGCATAATTTTCCTTTTGTTTCATCAACAAAACTGTAGCATGTTAATACACTTTATGACTCTTGGTGATTTAAACCCATGATTATAACATGCTATCAAAATTTCTTCTCATATCTTATCAATACATTATTGGTGTGGAAGACCCTAAAATCATAAAAGTGGTACAAGTATCATATAACTCATCCCAATTCATACATCTAATACAATAATCATAAACAAAATCACTTCAAACGTCATAAAGTCTCAAAACTCATTGGATATAATTATTTCCTTTTACCAAGAAAGTTGATTATGAAACTAATGCAAACTTTGGGAATTAAAAACCTAAGACGGGTGCAATTGGGTAAACATGGTAAAACTGAAAGATAGATACAAGGTTCTAATAGATCTCCCCAAGATTTAAGTCAAGCTAGGAGGGATCGCATAACTCCTTGTTAGTACATGTTCCTTATATTCGGTGAATAAAGCATCATCCTATTTATCCTCCTCCCTTTCGAGGCTGCAAGCATGGGTAATACATGCAAAGAGAGTGCATAGTTCGATAATGCTAGCATGTTTCTCTTTTATTATCTTGGAGAGTAATTTCCTATAAGGATTTGGGATATTCCTCGGTGTTCCTCTATTTTTCTACATGACTCATCATCTCTAGTTTGTTTTGGAACATGACTTCCCAATTGGTAAGTGACATTACTTGAGCTAGTTCCTGAGTCGATAAGGATGAAGAACCTTCTTTATACTCTCTCTTCATGGTTCTTGGCGCAGAATCCTCGTCCTTGTTTGTCCAAATATGCTTGATATGGAAAGGTTGCATAGCTCTTGGATGATCAAGTGAGATTTGGGGCATGGAGATAATGGAGAGAAAAGAGGTGAGATTAGAAGAAAAAACCCTAAAACCTAGAGACAAAAGGAAGAAGGAAGAAAAGATAAATCACCCAAAATAGATAATACGTTGCAAACGTATCTATAATTTTTCATGTTCCATGCTTGGTTTATATCTACTTTCTTATGTTTTGTCCACACTTTGGAGTACTTTCTAGACACTTTCTTAGACTAACCTATTAACAAGATGCCACAGTGCGAGCTGCCTGCTTTTTGCTTCTCCTATGAAAACACAATTTGCTCTTAATGCTTCTTCATTTGAGAACACTTGATTTTTTTCTTGCTTCTTATGCCTAACTTAAAGGAATTAAAGAAAAGTACTTATTGGGAGATAACCCAAAAGATTTAGATGAGTCTTGTAAGTTATTACCTCTGTAATAACCACTCCTTATCCTTTTTATTTGCTTTTTGTGCCAAGAGTAACCTCTAATGAGAGAGAAGTAATGCTTGGGAAAGTTGTTGTCCCGAAACATATTTTTGTGCTTCGCTGTAAATATTTGTGTAAAATATCTGTACGTATTTTTGAGGCACGCATTTTTGTGCTTCTTCCCTAGGTTGTTATCTAACTTTCATTAGTTCAACACTTTTCGATTTGAGCAACAGAAGGTCTTCAAAAAAATTGGTTTTTCCTGCTGGTCTGTTTTGACAAATTTCTGCCATTATTTGCATTTGCTTCTTGTTGATTCCTTTTTGGGGAATTCAGCTTTTTGAGTGAAGTGCTACAGTATCTTATATTTTAATGGAAGTTTTATTGGTGTTGGAACTAAACCCAAAGACTTATTATCTTGAGTGCACGAATGTTTCTAACAAAGATTGTGTGAAGTTTTGTATGAAGGAACAATTTCAAGTGTATGAAAAGAATGATGTAATGAGATGAAGAATGGACTAAAGCTCAAGCTTGGGGATGCCACGCGTGTCACCCCAAGAAATATCCAAGAAGTACAGGCATCAAAGTTTGGGGATTCCCAAGGCATCCCCTTCTTCATCAATAAAAATCTCAGGTTTCTTCCAAACACTTCAATTTTTATTGTTTCATGCACAGTTGCGTTGTTCTTGGAGCATCTTCGTTTTCATTTTTGTTTTTGGTTTTTGTTCGCTAGGTTTGCTTAGTTTGCTTGAATAAATTGGTTGGACCCCCTCTTTCATACATTGAGTTTTCAAATAAGTTTGGTTTGGATTGGAAAAGAGTAGGAAAAGTTCATGCTTAAGTGGTAAAAGGTGTTTGTTTTTGACTGTGGCCTATGCTTTGTCATGTCATGCTTGCTATTATTTTCGCTTTATGCTTAGTGATTATTGTTGTAGCATGACATGTTATAAACAATTGAGATTGCTTAATGTGCCTTGAAAGAATCATGCGTTGTTTTAGCATATTAAAGCATAGTATTGTGGTATTCTCCTTTGATGCTTTATTTGGGTTGACTTGGCGCATGCTCACACCATGTTATTACTACCCCAAGTCGATATAGCCTTGATGATCCTTTAGTTTTCGACTTGTAATATCACTTTATGCTTTAATTAATGATGTTTTGTTGCTTTGCATGATTATGGCCATTATTGCTCTCTTAGTTGGTCGCTCCTAGCCTTTTGCTAGCCTCCATAACCAAGTATGAGTCCCACTCATGCATCCAACTCCAAATAAAACCACTCCAAAGAGTCCACCATACCTACCTATTAGCATTTTCTATTCCAAGTATATTCATGTTTTTATCTACCTTCTGAATTAAACTTGTTATGTGAAAATTAGTGATTAAAGCTCTCACGAACTTGATGGCACACTTTACTTTTCTTTCCCTTAATAAACTTGAACCATTGTGTCATCTATGTTGTATATGCTTGTAGTTATATGTTGGGGATTAGCATAACCATGTTGTCATGGGGAACGCTTTCAACATTGCACTTGTACATTGTACCTAGTTGATATCATGCTCTTTTGTCTATGGATATCGTCGGTGTGAAATGAAAGGGGATCTTGTAAGTCCATGGAGTTATGTATGTGTGTTAGAGAAACGCATGGGCCGCTGGTCTAATCCATGCCTAATCATGGTGGAAACCTGCAGTGTAACCATAATGAGCAATCTATGAATCATTCTTCTTATAAAAAAGAGATAGAGATTGAGAAAAAAAAGAGAAAAAAAAAGATATGAGAAAAGAGGAAAGAGAGAAAAAAGCACGATTTTCCCATGGTAAATAAGAAGATTGCTGAGATGCTCGTTGTCTGCTTGCCTTGTCATTTGGATATGGGAATTCTTCCGTATCATCGGGCAAGGGGTACCCCGTTGGTGGTTCTCTAGGATACACATGTACTAACTATGACAAGAACTTACTAGTGACAAAAACTTGAGTAGCATGAGGAGCGGCCCTCATATTCAAGGGACATGAGATTTCCAACTTATACTTTGTCAAGCATATACTTCATGGTTTATTCACTTTAACCTTAATCACTTCAAGATGCTTATGATAGGGGTAATGACAGCTGAAAGCTAATAAGTACCATAATTTTTGGAAGCTCTTTTTGAGACTTGAATCCCTGCTTCCTTCTATGAAGGCCTTTCTTTTAATTTTATGTTGAGTCTCCATATTGTATCTTTATAGACCTATTGAGAGAGCATAGTGGCCATTCTTAGTTTAATGTGCATTGTCCCAAGACTTGTTGATTGATGCATAACTTTGATATTGCTTGTTCTTAAACTATGTGTATCTAGCCACCCTTATGAACTTTGAAGGTGTCCTATGCAATTATGATTTTCTACATTATGAGGTACAAGCTGAATGCCACTATGCTATGTTTTATTTATGTGAAACAAACAAACATCTTGCAAAGCTTTGTTATTCATGAATCTTCTGTTTGTGCCTTTTCATGTTACATCATAGTTTCTATGTCTTATTGTTAGAACTATATCTTTCATGCTATGTTGAAGTACTATGATCCTAGCTATCAATGTTTTACAAATACTTTGATCAAGTTTATGATGGTGCATGTCACCTCAAAAATTATTATTTCTTTTTATCACTTACCTACTCGAGGACGAGCAGGAGTTAACCTTGGGGATGTTGATATGTTGTAAATGTATCTATAATTTTTGATGTTCCATGCTTGGTTTAAATCTACTTTATTATGTTTTGTCCACACTTTGGCGTAGTTTTTATATACTTTCATGGACTAACCTATTCACAAGATTACATAGTGCCAGCTGCATATTTTCTGCTGTTTTTGGTTGCAGGAATGTTAGAAAATGAATATTCTCGGAATTGGACGGGACAAAAGCCAAAGTCAATATTTCACCGAGGGGGACACGGAGCCAGAATATGAGACGGAGAGGGGCCAGAGGGCCACCACACCACCTGGCCGCACAGTCAGGCCTGGCCCGCGTCCGGGGGTGGTGTGGACGCCTAGGGCACCCACTCGGCCTCCCCTTTTGCCTATAAGATGCCTCCGATACAGAAACCCTATGTACCCGATCAAAATCCCACGAAAGAGTCTGTAGCCGCCGTCATCTCCATCCCTAGATCGGGAGGGATCTGAAGCTCTTCCCGGCACCCTGTTGGCGGGGATAATTCACCCTAGAGGCCTTCTTCATCACCATTCAATCCTCCGGTGTGATGCATGAGTAGTTCATCCTTGGACTACGGGTCCATGTAGTAGCTAGATGGTTGGTTCTCCTCCTTTGTGCTATCATGTTTAGATCTTGTGAGCTGTGTTCATGATCAAGATCATCTATTTGTAATCCTACATGTTGTGTTTGCGGGGATCCGATGGATATTGAGATGCTATTTCAGATTGATTATTGATTCTATCATGTCTTTGTTATTTGTGATCTTGCATGCTCTACACGCAATGCGTATCTGTTGCTTGCAACTTAATACTGGAGGGGGTTCAGATGATAACCTGAAGGTGGAATATTAGTCATAGATGCAATTTGATTACGGTCTATGTATAATGTTGTAATGCCCAATCAAATCTCAAAGGAGTCAAGATGATTAGTATATGCATGTATGCTTTCTCGAGTCAATTGCCCCGTTATAATTTGTTCACCCAACATGTCATCTATCTTAAGGAGAATCACCACCAGTGAACTATGGACCCCGGTCCTGTCTTTTACAATAAATCTACAATTTTTTACTGTTTTATTTTTTATTTCTGCAAGCTATTACATTCTTCCACACAATACGTTTAATCCTTTGTTTTTAGCAAAACCGGTGAGATTGACAACCTCACTGTAAGTTGGGGACAAAGTTATGTGGTTGTGTTGTGCAGGATTCCAAGTTGGAAACAATACCTTGGAGGTGTTTCCTTGCTCCTACTGGTTCGATAAACTTGGTTTCATAACTGAGGGAAACTTACTGTTGTACTCATCATACCTTCCTCTTGGGGTTCCCCAACAAGCTCGATATCAACCACGAGTCAGCAATAGGGCAGCCGCCATTGGTGCTGACCTTCGGTACGGCGAGATTACCCTGTATGGCACGCCTGTATAGGGTCGAATCGACGTACCCTTGCCCCCTCCGCGGATGGAATAAAAACACAAAAGGAGACAGAGGAGATAACGACCAGTGGTATGGTGGGATCTGCCCATACGGCCCAGTCGTATTGATATCATAACAATGAGAAAAACATAGGACATAGTACTAGGCGTTTAACGACCTCCTATAGAGGCGCGCCCGACTATATGGTCCACCCATACCAGGTTGAAAAATAGCCCATTCTGCTCGGGAAAATGAGAGAAATGAAAATAAAACATCCACAAAGGCAGAAGGAGCCTCAAAAAAGTAAAAAAAAGATAAAAAGGATCAGCAGGTATCTAACTCACCATACCCTTGCTTAATGAATTCCTCAGTTGTGATCAAATAAGTTAGCTCAATTGTGTTTACCACTCCAACTTTGTAGTGCTTCAGGCGCTACCTGTTAACAATCCAAGATGTAGAAGGGGTCAGGCCTTTCAGTTTCACCACGCGTGTGGGATATGCTTCATCAAGTTCATGTGGTCCTTCCCACTTGGATATCATATTTCCTTCAAAGATCTTTAGCCGAGAATTCTAGAGAAAAACTTTATCTCCAGATTTGAATTCCTTATTCTCTATCTTCCTATCATGCCATCTTTTGACTTTGTCTTTAAATATTTTAGCATTTTCATAGGCCTCATTTCTAAGTTCATCTAGAACATGAATGTCTAAGAGGCTCTTCTCACCTACAGTCGTAAATTCATAATTTAGAGTTTTAATATCCCAATAAGCCTTATGTTCTAGCTCTAAAGTAAGAGAAGATTTACTATCATGGGAATGACCACGGCAGTCCCTACCAGGGGTAGAGATTGATACAATTGAGGGCAAGAGCGAGTTGCCATCTGCAGAACAATATTGGGAGCAAACACAAGGGTTTACCCAGGTTCGGCCCCCCGTAGGGTAAAGACCTACTTCCTGCCAAATTGTATTATTGGCGAGTGGATTACAAGATCGACAAGCTTGGCTTCTAGGCAGCGATTCGCTCGGATGGGGTAGCATATAGGACGTAAGTACGACGAGAGCCCTAGGGAGGTTTATATAGAGTCACCTCGTTAGGGTTTACAAGATTACAACCAAATCAGTTTAGGTTTCGGAGGCTTTGACCTAATCTAACTGGGCCTAGCTAGAGTCTTGGGCCTCCATCTTCAGTCGCTGGGCTTCATCCGAAGCCTCCTTCCAGTCGCTATACCAGTAGGCCTACTCACTATGGTCCCGGGCCAGTTGTATCTCCCTTTTGGGCATACCTCGATTGGCATATCCCTATCAGTAGTCTCCAAGTGCGTCAAGGGTTCGGCAAAGGTGTTGACTTGGTAGTCGGATTAGGCGAGTCGAAGTGGATGACCTGTCAAGTCGGTGATGAACTCCTCCAATGAAAGGGAGAAGCCTCTTGTTTGTCTTTAGTCCAAGCTTTGGCAAGTCGGTTAATTCCTCGAGTCGCCTCGCCCAATCGATTGGAATGGGCGAGTGAGTGGGGTGAGCAAGTCGAGTGACCACTTTAGCAGAAGTTGGACCATCAGTCTTGGTCAAACTAGTCGTTGGGTAATTTCCAAGAGTAACCTTGGTTGAATTACCGTGAGGTAACAACTAGTCCATGATCATCGGGCAGCGCTACTATAAAAGGCGAGCTATAGAGCAAAGTATAGATCTTTCCTCCGTGTTCCCCATTCTTCTCCTTTCTTCTACTCTGTGCGAGCATGCGACCCAGATCCAAGACCATGCAAGTCCGTGCTGATGGCGCCCACGTGGTCCAAGTCCAAGTGCTCCACGGTCCTCCCGTAGTCTTTCCAGGACGCAGGAATCCTTATGAAAGGGCAGTGGCGAGTCCCGCCCACCGGTGAAAGCGAGCCCAAACCATGAGCTGGGGAATTTATTTCCTTCGTAAGCATCCTAGAGTGTGGCCTAGGATTCCCTACTTCCATCTTTTTCAAACGATTTATCCACTTTTACCAAATAAATCCCTTAGATATAGGGCTACACAGTATAGAGAAGTTGGCGATCTTCGTCGCCTTCTATGAGAGCTACCTCGGCTGCCACCCCTACCTCCCGCTTTGGCTCGAGCTGTTTCACGAATGGGCCAGCCGTGAGGGGAAGGGAAGGCCTCTGGTCACCACTAGCGGTGTCACCTTCTAGGTGAAACCCAATGTCAGCTTCTTCCAGCTACTACTACCAAATAAGGTGGCCAGCGGATGGAAGAAAT
This sequence comes from Avena eriantha, assembly GCA_910589775.1. Classification (NCBI taxonomy): domain Eukaryota; kingdom Viridiplantae; phylum Streptophyta; class Magnoliopsida; order Poales; family Poaceae; genus Avena; species Avena eriantha. The sequence goes on from OU342742.1 coordinate 410,931,709, forward strand.
GGTGGTTCTATGTCAAGGAAACCACCCCAGCCGGGGAGGTGGCGATCCCGGCGTACACCACAGAGTGGAGCAATCCATGGCGGTTGTCAGTACACAAGCTCCCCAAAGTCCAGAAGGCAGTCATAGATGAGATGTGGATCCGAATATCCTAAATCGAGGTAGAGGGGTTGAATACGATCAACCTCTTCAATTGTTGTCTCCGGCGGTGACCGGTGCCGCTTTCAACTCGGGCCAACTAGATGTACGAATACAGTGGGCAATCAGATCCTTCCCGGTCGAGCCTAGATTTTTGGTCACAATGGATTACTCCGCGGCTTTGAAGAAGATCACGGAGACAATCTTCACTAACCTCGAAGAGGGCCTCGCCCTGTATAAGACGAGCAACAATCTGGCTCCTCTAGTAAGTTTCCCCTTTCATTTTGCAGTCACTTCCTTTGCTAGTCGTGTTGTTAAGTTGCTTATCTAACTCGCACGTTTTCCTTTCTTTGCGGACCTTCTAGGTTCTGGAGCATTGGCTGCCCCCGATGGATGAGGAGATGCCGGAGAAGCTCCTTGACCAAGACTAGGGGGACGAATCTGACAGGTCGGGGGAGTCCACTTAAGAGGAAGAACCATTCTCTGTTCCGCGAAAAACTCGTGGCCAGAAGCACCACGAGATCAATGCCAGCCGCATCCTCAAGGAGCTCAACAATGACATGGAAATCATCGATGATTAGAGCTCCAAACGGGAGGTCACTCCGGTCAAGGCCGCCACGAAGACGAAGCCGCCCATCAAGCAATGACTGAAACGGCAACGGTGCTTTATTTGGAGGAGGAGGCTGAAGAGGCAGCAGCGATACTGAGCATGGTGAAGGAGTATGAGGTCCCAGTGCCAATGATTGGAGCAAAGGCTCCGCCAGCGGCGAAGGGGTCAGAATCCCTGGCACTACCGAAGGCACTAGAGGGACCGACAGCCGTGAAGACGTCAGAAGCAACGGAAGCGAGGGCGTCAAAGGCTCAAACATCAGTCACCAGGTCAGGGAAGAATCCAGTGGGGGTAGCCAAACTGTGGCATCAACCTAGCCTTTTGGAGGCGAGATTGACACACACAATCGGCCCTAAGCTAGAGAAGCCTTCGCACATGACCACTGGTCTATGTGTTATCATAGTCACCAAGAAAGCATCTTTATCTTGTTGAGTTGAATGATTATCTCACTTGCCAGAATTTCCGACTCATTCACTATACTGAACTCGCAGGAGCAAACCAAAGAGAATAACTAGGGTGACCGTGTCAAAAATTCCCTTGAGCCGCGTCGAGGAGGTGGAACTCACCATCAAGAAGCAGAAGGCGGTCGGCCCCGGCCAGCAAGACGAGGTGCCCGCGGAAGATACCATCGGCGACATTGTCATCCGCAAAGAAAGGGCCGCGGCTCCAGAGGTTGAAGCGGAAGGTGTAGATGCAAGCACAGAGATGGTAGCGACGTCTCCGTCCACAGCGGCCAACTCGGCGACGTTTCCTTGCTTCCTCACGAAGGGAGCATTTGTAGTCACCTAGGAGCAGTCGTCGTTGGTGCCCGAAATCATCGACGGCAACATTTGCTTGATGGCGCAGGCGACCCAAGGAGTGGCGCCAATGGGAGGAACTAAAGTCCACCGCTTGTTCGGCCATGCACTCTAGGTATGCCCAGTCCCCAAGGATTTGGTGGCTAAGTAGTAGCGATGAGAGGCTTTTGTCTCCTTTTTCTTTTCTTTTTTCTTGACTGCCTAGTCCCCAAGGGTCGGGTGCCTAGTTAGCAGCGGGTCCGCACTTGCGAATTTTGTGAAATCCCTAGTCCTCGAGGGTCGGGTCATTGGTAGCAACGAGTCAACACTTGTACATTTTGTTGACCGCATTTTTTGTACTGCTGCGGGAGGAAGATGACCGGCGAGTGGAGTTTGAGCGGCTCCAGCATGACTACCAGGTGGCGACCTAGGCAATTAATCAACTGTGGGTTGCTACGAGTAAGTCATCTTTCTGTCATGAATTGTTGGTTTTGCATGTTTGAATTTGGCGTGGAATTGTCTGACATTGGTTTACAAGTAATCATGTCTTCACGCTTTCCAAGCCCTGCGAGGGTTATGTGCCGACGTCCGAATTGGAGGCCGCAAAAGCGACTACTGCCGTAGAGGAGGAGAAGGCCAAGTCCGCATTGGCGGAGTCAGAGAAAGACCACAAGGCCTCTGATTTCATCATTGTGGACTTGCAATCGAAGTTCTCTGACTTGGAGAAATATGTCATTGACAACTGTCGCCAACTTCTTGGTGAGTTCCTTCTCTTTCTTGATTTTGATTTGGTCTTCGATCGTATAAGTCCCCAAGCGACTAAATTTCTAAATCAATCACGTGTACTGACGCTTTCCAGACATGATAGGTGCAAGGGATCCAACAATGCACCCGTACGGGGCCAAGGACTGCATCAAGGCGGTGCTGGAGAACGCGTCAGCATCGGCAATGTGCGTGCGAGCCATCCTTCAAGATATCTTGCCCACCGAGGTGATCCCCGAGGGATTCGCCGAGGTCTAAAGGTACTTGGAGGAGGTTCCCACTGTCATCGGATGGATGATGTGCTCCGCGTTTTGCCATGGGGCGACTACTGCATTGATCCTTGCGCTACAAGAAACATTTCCTTCTACAACGAATTGGCCCGACGGTCATTGTAGAAGGCGCGTCTTCCGCGACGAAATTCTCGGCACGGCCATGGCTGATGGAAAACTTTTTTTCCAGTTTCGCGGCCCTCTACTATGACGGATCTGCTAAGAACATGGAGGATGCTCGGCTGGTGCATGGCATAAGCAAGATTTTCGTTTCCTCGCGCTACGTTGACTCGCCGAAGTCTTTTGAGGCGTGTGGGTCCCGGATGTCAGTGTCTCTAGCAGACCATACTTTTCGGTCGCGCCTCCCTGATTTGAACTCGAAAACGTTGCTCGATGCATCTACCGTTTAGTCAGGATGCTAGGTCCCACATTCAGCCTCTCATTAGAATGATCGTGTGCATGATGGAGTTTTTTCCTTCGCTCACGCTACGCTGTTCCGAAGTTGATAGCATTGTTCGATGCATCTACCGTTTAATCACGATATTGGGCCCCATATGTCATCCTCTCATTAGAAGAAACATGTGTATGACGGAATTTTTTCCTTCGCTCGCGCTACCCCGTTCCGAGTTGATAGCGCTGCTCGACGCATCTACCGTTTAACCAACCTCCTGAGCCCCACGTGTCATCCTCTCATTAGAAGAAACGTGTGTATGATGGATTTTTTCCTTGGCTCGCGCTACCCCGTTCCGAGTTGATAGCGTTGCTCGACGCATCTACCATTTAACCAACCTCCTGAGCCCCACATGTCATCCTCTCATTACAAAAACGTGTGTATGATGGATTTTTTACCTCTGTCGCACCTTCGTGTTCTGAACATGATAGCTTTGCTTGCTGCATCAGCCGTTTATTCAGGCTGGTGGGTCCCTTATGTCAGCCTCACATTAGAAGAATCGTGGGTATGGTGGAATTTTTTCTTCTCTAGCGCTACCCTGTTCTGAACTAGATAGCATTTATCGACGAACCTGCCGTTTTCTCACGCTGCTGGATCCCCCATTTTAGCCTCTCATTAAAAGAAACATGTACATGCTGAACTTTTTTCTCGCTCGCGCCTCCCTGTTTCGAACTGGCTACTTTGCTCGATGCAGCATCTGTATAAGGTAGCGCTACTGGGTCCCACATATCAGCCTGTCTGTAAATGAAATATGCGTATGATATACCTTTTTGGCCATGTCCACTATTTTGACCTTGGAAACTAGTTGGGTCCCAGATGTCAACCACCTCTGTGTAGGAAACGTGTCTATGCTGGGTCCTAGCTGACAGACTCTATTTGAAAGAAACGTGTGTATGTTGGACTATTTTTTCGGGTCCTAGATGTTAGCCTCAGAGTACAAAAATGCTCAGGAAGGTCGAATTAAAAAGATTCTAGGCTAACTCGAGGCGCATGCCCTATTCGTCATGGCTTATATTCTATGGGCTCAATCCTAAATTGAATGGGCTACGATCGGTGGCCACAAGACCACGAAAAGGCCGAATTAAAAGTTATTGGGTTATGCTTGGAGCTAATAGCCTAATTTCATGGGCTATGCTTGGGCCTTCTGGGTCTGACATGTCACCTTCTCTGTAAGTGCAACGTGTGTGTGATGGACTTTTTTTCGGCCGCGTCCGTTGTTTTCACCGTGCCAGACGTGTATGGTCTTACTGATGGGGCCGTTATGTCAACCTCTCTGGCTTGTTCTGGCTTAAGGGTCCCTGATGTAGCCTTGTATGTTATGTCTGGTGGGTCCCCGATGCGAGCCTCTATATATAAGTATTTAAACTTTTGTTTCGAACCGACCCTCAGAACAAACTCCAGGGACGTTGCATGCTGGTGGGTCCATGATGCTAGCCTCTCCGTAATGCGATGTTGCTAGAAGAAAAAAATGTAAACCCAAGATACACACACACACAGAGGCGATTCAAACAAAAGACCTTCAAATCAAATAAACGTAAACTGAATGCCAAATACAACAAAGATATTTATAAAAAAATATCATGAAACTTTTATTAGTACTACAACTTCTGTATTAGTCTTCTTAAAATATTTTGTGTGTCTATGTTTATCTCTTTTAAAATATAATAGAGCATCGCTCCTGGCATCTCAATTTATAAAATGCCACATAATGGGGTATTTTCTTAAAAACATGGGTAGGCAGAGTTTTTTATTATGAGAGGTTGGGGGGCAATGCCCAAAAGGCCGAATTAAAAAGACTTTGGCTATTTCTCTACGTGGGTTATATTCCATAGGCTATGCTCCATGGGCTTCATTCTAAAATTTGACTGGCCTATGCTCAGCAGTCCACTAACCCGTAAAAGGCCGAACTAATATGTTCTAGGCTATGCTCCATACGTCAATGCCTCTATGGCCGCCCATAGCAACCCAAAATCATTGGAGCAAGCAAAACTGATGATCAAGTCTACTTCTGTCTGAGTACCTCCTCCTTACGTCAATGCCTCTATGGCCGCCCATAGCAACCCAAAATGCCCAAGACTCATCCAGATAATTCTAATAATGCTAAGTTCCAAAAGAAAAGAAAGTCAATCTGATGCACTTCATCTAACCAAGTACCAGTACATCACAGTTTGTTCTACAAAATATTGTACTAATAGTAACAACAGAACATTTGATAGATTCAGTAGCATTTAGAAGATTCGGCAGTATTGAATAGACCAGAAAAAATCAGATAGATTCCCGGTTCATATTCAGCAGCACTTGATAGATTGTGGCATTACACAGACAGTGACCAAAAGAATTGACAGATTCAGCAATGCGGACATTGAAATTCAATAGATGTAGCAAGGACTGATTCAAAAGGAAAGCGAGACCATATTCTGCACTCGACCGGTCGATCTGAACAAGTACTGAACAAAACTTTTGATAGGTTCAGTATCATTTGAAAGATGCAGCAGTACATAATAAGAAAGAAAAAACGACAGATTCACCGTTCACATTCAGCGCCACTTGGACAAATTTAGCAGCATTTCAAACTAACAGATTCAGTTCGCCCTTTTCTTCGAACACTCATCATTGGAAGAAACAAAACTGACGATCAAGTCTGCTTTTGTGTGCATGCCTCCTTCTCGCATTAATGCCTGTGTGTGACCTCCATAGGCAACTCAAAATGCCCAAAGCCTTGTCTAGATTATGAGTTTATGACAAGGCCAAGTCACAAAAGAAAAGCAAGACCATCTACTGCACTTTATCTAAACTGAGCTATCCTATTACATAGTATTACGATTACTTACGGTAGTTTGGTTCCAATGCGGGCATTGGCGATGCTCGGGATGAACCATAATGGAGTCTCCGGAGATTTCCATGCAATGTTGGTTGAGAAACCAACAGTTGCTTCTTCGGTATTTAGACTGAAGCAGCATATTTCAGGAAACGGCGTATATCCAAGTCCTATTGCATGGTGGGAGGTGTAGACACAGTTTCTTCTCGTCAGATATCCTAGGGCAACATCTGCACTGGCTACCGCAATATTAATCGGATAGTTCAATCCAAGGATAAGGGAATATGCTCAATATTAAAAGGATACAAGTAAGTAGTGTCCTTTGAGTACACCTTGCAGCCAAACCCAGTAGCATAGGTGCCATAAGTGCGACCGCGGCGATCAACACTATGATTAGCAACAGTATTGCAATGACAATAATAAGTACCGCAATAAAACTCCTCATCAGTAACGCCCACGGTATGGATAAGAAGAAGGCGAGATTCATCTGCAGATATTGCTAAGAACCATAAACCAGGTTTGTGCTCGTCATCATCTATGGCATCAAGGTTTCCCTCCTCGAGATGGACGATAGGTGGTGACGGGAGCAGAGTAGGACCTACAAAAAGAAATGACGGCCAAATCAGCCAACACTAGTTTACATCCATTAAAACTGAAGCTAGTGTTTAGGACAGGAATGGATCAAACTTACCAAAATACAGATGATTCCAAACATAAACACTGCCACTCTCAATGCCTACAAACACCAGACCCGTGTGAATAATAGCATTGCTATATCTGAAATAGCACTGGAACTGGTTCTCAAGAACTATCCAGGCATACTCATCGCCATCAAGGGTAACAATGGAGTAGTCGAAGTTAGTGACAAGAGAGAAATCTAAATAATCAGCCGCAGTGGTGGGAGCTCGGCCAATAGCAATCTTCAGGAGGAGAATAGGGCGATCATTATGCATGAATGTAAATAGATCGTTGGTGGGTACAAACCCATTGACTCGTGGGAGAGGAACGTGTTGATGAGTGTACACATTGACAAGCTCCCACTTGTACTCGGACCAAACAATGGCGATCCAATCTCCATTGGCACCTACCCACTACTTACCCATACAATTCAGGAACACAGCGTCGGAGGAGAACCTGTCTAGCGGCGTCAACTTGCATGTCGTGCCCTTGCCCTCGAAGTACCCATTGCATTCGCATGGTTTCTTAGTCAGGTGAGAATGAAGAACACAGGGGAGGCCAAACGGCTAAGAAGCATGTAAAGTTGCACTATATTTTGCCGAGTCGAGAAGATGTTTGGACGAACCGGCGAGGATCATGGCGGTGATGCCATCTCATCTGGTTATGAGTTCTTCAAGTGGGACTTCAGTAAAAACATGCTAGAACAGCTCAGAATCATCACTATCCTTGCTCAGTCCTGCCATCGCAAGGGTGCTGATGGAAGTTGGGATAGTGGCTTGATTTGGTTTTCTGGAAAAGAGGGAAGATCGATGGCGGCAGGCAGGACAGGGAGAAGAACAAACACTCTCATACTATGCGGTGAACAAGATCGGAAAGCGACATTGTGGAGGAGAAGAACGGCGGTGCTTGGCGTAGAAGTGGGATAGAGCGTATAGGCGAGGTTGAATAAAATGAAAACGGACGCATGTTCCTCTGCACCAGTTCCCTTCAAAATAGTATTACTCTGCTCCCAGTTCCCTCCACAATAAATCTCTCTTGTAAATCGAAGAGGAAGTAGTATGAAGAGTAGGGCCCGTTCATCTACTCTCTCGAGGAGCCGAATCCGACTGTTTTCTTTGCTAAATTTTATGGTCCTTTATGCTAAATGCATGGACCTCAGTGTAATTTTACCTTTTTTAGGTCCTTGGTGTAAATGTACCCCCCACCATCTGTGTAAAATTCTAACCAAAAAGTGTAAGTTGTGAAATTTGACAAATTTAAGCTTAGTTGTCAACGAGTATGAAAATTCTTGGATTGCAAGCCGAACGACCAAGGTCATGGCCATATCAACATCATACTTTATGGTGATGATGCCATGTCCAAGAATTAGCATGCCGGTAGATATATATTTTCAACACAATCAAAGATGAAGTAGTACGAGGAGTATGGCTCGATCAGCTGCTCTCTCGAGAAGGAGCCATACACGACTATTTTCCTTGCTTATTTTTAGGGGGGAGCTAAATGTATGGACATCGATGTAATTTTCCCTTTCTGGGTACTTGATGTAAAATGTACTTCCACACACCATGTAAAATTCTAACCTAAAAGTGTAAGTGGTGAAATTTAGACGATTTTAAGCTTACTTGTCAATGAGTATGAACATTCTTGGATTTCAGTAGAACGACCAAGGTCAAGGCCATATAAACATCATACTTTATGCTGATGATCCCATATCAGAGAGTCTGCATGGCAATAGATTTGGCCATATTTTGAAAATAATCAAAGAGGAAGTAGTATGAAGAGTTTGGCTTAGATCAACTAGTCTCTCGGTAAGGAAACAAAACAAAAAGTTTTCCTTTGTAGGGTCCTTTGTGCTAAATGTATGGTCCTCCATGTAATTTTCCCTTTTTAGGTCCTTGATGTAAAATGTACACCCACCGACCGTGTAAAATTCTAAACTAAAAGTAAGTGGTTAAATTTAAACAAATTTAAGCTTAGTTGTCAACGAGTATGAACCATATTCTTGTATTTTCAAGACAAACGGCCAAGGTCAAGCCATATCTACACCATACTTTATGCATATGATCCCATATCCAAGAAATTGCATGCCGACAAATTTGGCCATATTTTGAAAACAATCGAAGATCAAGTAGTGTGAAGCGTATGGCTCGATCAGCTGCTCTCTAGAGAAGGAGTCGGACTCGACTATTTTCCTTGCTTAATATAAGGGTCCTTTGTGCTAAATGTATGGACCTCGGTGTACATTTCACTTTTTTATGTCCTTGATGTCAAATGTACTTCCACACCCGTGTAAAATTCTAACCTAAAAGTGTAAGTGGTGAAATTTTGACGAATTTAAGCTTAGTTGTCAACGAGTATGACCATTATTGGATTTCAAGCCGAACAACCAAGGTCAAAGCCATATCAACATCATACTTTATGTTGATGATCCCATATGAGAGAATTTGCATGGTGACAAATTGCACTATATTGAAAACAATCGAAGAGGAAGTAGTGTGTAGAGTTTGGCTCAGATCAGCTGATCTCTCAAGAAGGAGACGAACCAGATTTTTTTCCTTTTAGGGAGCTTTATGATAAATGTATGGACCTCAATGTAATTATTGCTTTTTCGCGTCCCTGGTGTAAAATGTACTCTGACCAACCGGGTAAAAATCTAGACTAAAAGTAAGTGCTGAAATTTAAACAAATTTAAGCTTAGTTGTCAACGAGTATGAACCATTCTGGGATTTCAAGATGAATGACCAAGGTAATGATCCCATATTCAAAAAATTGCACCCCGACAAATTGTGCCATATTTTGAAAACAATCGAAGATGAAGTAGTATGAAGAGTACGGCTTGATCCGCTACTTTCTCGAGAAGGAGCCGAACCTGACTATTTTCCTTGCTTAATTTTACGGTCCTTTGTGCTAAATGTATGGACCTCAATGTAATTTTCCCTTTTTAGGTCCTTGATATAAAATTCTAACCTAAAATTCTAAATGGTGAAAGTTCGACGATTTTTTAGCTTATTGGTCAACGAGTATGACCATTATTGGATTTCAAGCCGAATCCAAGGTCAAGGCCATATATATAACCATCATACATTATGTTGATGATCCCATTTGAGAGAATTTGCATGGCAACAAATTTGGCCATATTTAGAAAACAATCAAAGAGGAAGTAGTATCAAGAGTTTGGCTCAGATCAGCTGATCTCTCGAGAAGGAGCCGAACAAGAAAATTTTCCTTTTAGGGTCCGTTATGCTAAATGTATGGACCTCAACGTAATTTTTGATTTTTTGAGGTTCCTGATGTAAAATGTACTCCGATTGACCGTGTAAAGTTCTAACCTAAAAGTAAGTGGTGAAATTTAAACAAATTTAAGCTTAGTTGTCAATGGGTATGAACCATTCTTGTATGTCAAGGCGAACGACCAAGGTCAAGGCCATATCTACATCATACTTTGTGCTGATGATCCCATATTCAAGAATTTGTATGTCAACAAATTTTTCCATATTTTGAAAATAATCGAATATGAAGTAGTATGAAGAGTGTGGCTTGATCAGCTACTCTCTCGAGAAGGAACTGAACCCTACTGTTTTGCTTGCTTAATATTAGGGTCCTCTCTGCTAAATGTATGGACCTCGATGTAATTTTCCCCCTTTTTAGGTCCTTGCTGTAATGTACTCCCATCGACCGTGTAAAATTCTAACCTAAAAGTAAGTGGTGAAATTTAACGAATTTCAGCTTATAGTTGTCAACGAGTATGAACATTCTCTGATTTCAAGCCAAACAACCACAAGGTCGAGGCTATATCTCTACATCATACTTTATTCTGATGAACGAGTATCCAAGAAATTGCATGGAGATAGATTTGGCCATATTGTGAAAACAATTGAAGAGAAAGTAGTATGAACAGTATGGCTTGATCAACTGCTCTCTTGAGAAGGAGCCGAACCCGATTGTTTTCTTTGCTCAAATTTAGGGTCCTTTGTGCTAAATGTATGAACCTCGATGTAATTTCCCCCTTTTTTTAGGTCTTTGATGTAGAATGTACTCCCACCGATCGTGTAAAATGCTAAACTAAAAGTAAGTGATGAAATTTTAAAAAATTTGGCCATATTTGGCCATATTTTGAAAACAATCGAAGCAGAACTAGTATGAAGAGTATGGCTCGAACAGCTGCTCTCTTGAGAAGGAGCGGCACCCGACTATTTTCTTTGCTCAATTTTAGGGTCATTTGTGCTAAATATATGGACTTCAATGTAATTTTCCCTTTTTTTGGTACTTGATGTAAAATGTACTCCCACCACCCGTGTAAAATTCTAACCGAAAAGTAAGTGGTGAAATTGAAACAAATTTAAGCATAGTTGTCGACGAGTACGAAAAATTCTTGCATTTCAAGACGAACGTCCAAGGTCAATGCCATATCAACATCATACTTTATGCTGATCACCCCATATCAAAGAATTTGCATGGCTAGAAATTTGTCCATATTATTTTGAAAACAATCGAAGAGAAAGTAGTATGAAGAGTTTGGCTCAGATCAGCTAATAATCTCTCGAGAATGAGCCGAACCAATGCAACAAAAGGTTTTCCTTTTAGGGTCCTTTGTGCTAATTGTATGGACATCGATGTAATTTTCCCCCTCTTTAGGTCCTTGATGTAAAATATGCTCCCACCGGCCGTGTAAAATGCTAACCTAAAAGTAAGTGGTGAAAATTTAATGAATTTAAGTTTAGTTGTCAACGAGTATGAACTTTCTTAGATTTCAAGCGGGACGACCACAAGGTCAAGGCCATATCTCTACATCATCCTTTATGTTGATGATCCCATATCAAAGAATTTCCATGGCGACAGATTTGGCCATATTTTGAAAAAAAACAAAGAGGAAGTAGTATGAAGAGTATGGCTTGATCAGCTACTCTCGTGAGAGGGATCCGGACCCAACTATTTTCCTTGCTTGGTTTTAGGGTCCTTTGTGCTAAATGTATGGACCTCGATGTAATTTACCCCCTTTTTAGGTCTAAAAGTGTAAGTGGTGAAATTTATAGAATTATTTTAAGCTTACTTATCAACGAGGATGAACATTCTTGGATTTCAAGCTGAACGACCATGGTCGTCAAGGCCATATCAACATCATACTTTATGCTCATGATCCCATGTTAGAGAATGTGCATGGCAACATATTTGGCCATGTTTTGGAAACAATCGAAGAGCAAGTAGTATTAAGAGTTTGGCTCAGATCAGCTGATCTCTCAAGAAGGAGTCAAACCAGAATTTTTCATTTTAGGGTCCTTTATGCTAAATGTATGGATCTCGATGTATTTTTTGCTTTTTTGAGGTTCCTGATGTAAAATGTACTCCGATCGACCGTTTAAAGTTCTAACCTAAAAGTAAGTGGTGAAATTTAAACGAATTTAAGCTTAGTTTTCAACGAGTATGAACCATTCTTCAATCTCAACACGAACCACCAAGGCCATATCTACATCATACTTTATGCTCTCGAAGAATTTGCATGCCGACAAATTTCGCCATATTTTGAAAACAATCAAAGATGAAGTAGTTTGAAGAGTATGGCTCGATCATCTACTCTCGTGAGAAGGAGCCGAACCCGACTATTTTCATTGCTTAATTTTAGGGTCCTTTGTGCTAAATGTGTGGATCTCGATGTAATTTTCCCCCTTTTTAGGTCCTTTATGTAGAATGTACTTTATGCTTATGATCACATATCCAAGAATTCGCATGCCGACAAATTTTGCCATCTTTTGACAAGAATTGAAGATATTAAAAACAAAAAATAATCAATTTTATTTTTCTAAGTGATAGAAATTTATTTTCTGAAAAGCAAGTAAGAAGAATTTATTTCCTTTTTTTGGTTGAAAAATAAAGAGTGATAAGAGACTATATGAGCACAGAGGAGGCAGCGAGAGAGCTGCGAAGAGGAGGATTTGAAGGTGGTGCGATGTCAGAGCAAAGCTGGGATGGGTTCTTGACACGAGGTACAGGGTACAGTGAGTAGAGTAAATTTCAGAACCACAATATATATGCATGCAAAACAAAATGTTTTTTCTCTCTCCTTCACTCCCCATCACCACCCCCACACCCGGGCCGGCTGATCTCTCCCTCGTCCACAAAGTGGCGCTGCGCACGCGCGTCGACCGACAACCTGCCATTGGTGGCTCCATTTCTTTGTCGGAGGCTCTGTGTCTTTGTCTGGCGTGTTCGTTAGTTGCGTTGGTGGGAACTATTTTGGTCCTTGGCGGCAAAAAGTATTACTACTATAGTAGTATGATAGAGTAGCAATTCAAACTTTCCCGGTTTTGAAATTTTCACTTCCTTCACAAACATCTGGGGGGAAGGATATTCAAAAGATCACCATTCACAGTACTACTAATACAAGTACGAGTACTACTTAAGTGTTGGACAAGGGATTGGTTGATCTGGCGAACAAAAAAACAAAAATGTCCCATCGCATTGGATGCTCACCATTATGATCTGACCAGCCTACCTACTCCGCACTACTCCACCTCCGTACCCTAGGAAGAGGAAGCACCAAGCACACCCGCAGCAAGCTGGTTCAAAAGTGAGGAGCGCTCCTTTTTTTCTTCCGTGAAGCAAGTAGTACTCCCTCCTTCCCAAATTAGGATGTGTACTACTTTTGGTCAGAGTCAAATTTAATAAACTTTGACTAAATGTACGACATCAACTCAATGGCACCTATGTATAAGGTGAACTTTTGCCATAAGATGGGACCCACATAGCTTATGGAAATAGCTACAATGTATGAGGTCAAGTTCACCATAAGTTGGGACCCATTTATCTATTAAATGTACAGACAAGCAAGAGAGAGAGAGTAGAGAGTAAAATAGTTGTTTATTGCTTATGGACAACCCACAAGCTTGTAGGTCACCCTTAAGGAAATTCCCCTAAAGTGAACCTCCACTATATATATGGATAGCCTTATGGACTACTTTTTGTCTTGTGGATAGCCTTTATGGACTACTATATTTTCATGTTATATGCATTTGTCATTAGAAAAGTCAATATGTTTTTACATATCGAACTTTATAAAGATTAACTTTGACCAAACCTAATATGCATCCAAAATTGGGAAAGAGGAAGCAGTATGAAGAGTATGGCTCGATCAGATGCTCTCTCCAGGAGTTGTACCCGACTGTTTTCAATTCCTTATTTGGTTTTAGGATCCTTTGTGCTAAATGTATGGACCTCGATGTAGTTTTCCCTTTTTTAGGTCCTTGATCTAAAATGTAGTCCCACCATCCGTGTAAAATTCTAACCGATAAGTGTAAGTGGTGAAATTTAAACAAATTTAAGCTTACTTCTCAACAGGTATGAACATTCTTGGATTTCAAGCCAAACGACCAAGGTCAAGGACATATCAACATCATACTTTATGTTGATGGCCCCATACGAGAGAATTTGCATGCCAACAGATTGGGCCATATATTTTGAAAACAATCGAAGAGGAAGTAGTATGCAAAGTTTGGCTCAGATCAGCTGATGTCTCGAGAAGGAGCCGAACCATAACGTTTTACTTTTATGGTCCTTTGGGCAAAATGTATGGACCCCAATGTAAATTTCCCTTTTTAGGTATTTGATGTAAAATATGCTCCCACCGCTGCCGTGCAAAATGCTAACCTAAAACTAAGTGGTCAAATTTAAACGAATTTAAGCTTAGCTGCCAACGAGTAGGAACTTTCTAGGATTTCAAGCCAAACGACCACATGGTCAAGGCCATATCTCTACATCATACTTTATGCTGATGATCCTATATCCAAGAATTTACATGGCGACAAATTTGGCCATATTTGTAAAATAGTCGAAGAGGGGGGTACTATGAAATGTATGGCTCGATCAGCTGCTCTCTCGAGAATGAGCCAAACGAAGCCGACTATTTTCTTTGCTCAATTTTAGGGTCATTTGTGCTAAATGTATGGACCTCAATGTAATTTTCCCTTTTTTAGGTACTTGATGTAAAAGTTACTCCCACCGCCCATGTAAAATTCTAACCTAAAAGTAAGTGGTGAAATTGAAACGAATTTAAGCATAGTTGTCGATGAGTATGAAAAATTCTTGGATTTCAAGAGGAATGACCAAGGTCAATGCCATATCAACATCATACTTTATGTTGATACCCCCATTTTAGGGAATTTGCATGGCAGCAGATTTGTCCATATTATTTTGAAAACCATCAAAGAGGAAGTAGTATGAAGAGTTTGGCTCAGATCAGCTAATAATCTCTCGACAAGGAGCTGAACCAATGCTACAAAAGGTTTTCCTTTTAGGGTCCTTTGTGCTAATTGTATGCACATCGATGTAATTTTCTCCTTTTTTAGGTCCTTGATGTAAAATATGCTCACATCGGCCATGTAAAATGCTAACCTAAAAGTAAGTGGTGGAATTTTAATGAATTTAATCTTAGTTGTCAACGAGTATGAACTTTCTTAGATTTCAAGCCGAGCGACCACAAGGTCAAGGCCATATCGCTACATCATACTTTATGTTGATTATCCCATATCAAAGAATTTGCATGACGACAGATTTGGCCATATTTTGAAAAAATAAACGAAGAGGAAGTAGTATGAAGAGTATGGCTCGATCAGCTACTCTCTTGAGAAGGATCCGGACCCGGCTGTTTTCCTTGCTTGGTTTTATGGTCCTTTGTGCTAAATGTATGGGCCTCAATGTAATTTACCCCCTTTTTAGGTCTAAAAGTGTAAGTGGTGAAATTTATAGGATTATTTTAAGCTTACTTGTCAACGAGTATGAACATTCTTGGATTTCAAGCCGAACGACCATGGTCGTCAAGGCCATATCAACATCATACTTTATGCTCATGATCCCATTCTAGAGAATGTGCATGGCAACAGATTTGGCCATGTTTTGGAAACAATCCAAGAGCAAGTAGTATTAAGAGTTTGGCTTAGATCAGCTAATCTCTCGAGAAGGAGTCGAACCCGAATTTTTTCCTTTTAGGGTCCTTTATGCTAAATGTATGGACCTCGATGTAATTTTTTCTTTTTTGAGGTTTCTGATGTAAAATGTACTCCGATCGACCATGCAAAGTTCTAATCTAAAAGTAAGTTGTGAAATTTAAACGAATTTAAGCTTAGTTGTCAATGAGTATGAACCATTCTTCAATTTCAAGACGAACCACCAAGGTCAAGGCCATATCTACATCATACTTTATGCTCATTATCCCATATCCAAGAATTTGCATGCCGACAAATTTGGCCATATTTTGAAAACAATCAAATATGAAGTAGTCTGAAGAGTATGGCCAGGTGACAAAAAAGGAATGGGATAGAGAAGAAAGGAACCGCTAGGAAGATCGAGAGATGCATGCATGAGCGGTTCTGGAGACGAAAGGGCATGCAGTTCCCCTGGCCCCGCCCACGTACTCCTATAGAATATAATTTATTTACGGATCAGTTTTACGGACGCGGCTTATTTACGACTATAGGTTGATTTCTAGATTATACAAAAAGTACAAGAACCAAACACACGGGATACTTTATGAACGAAGCTCGAAAGTATAAATATTTTTTGTTTTTCACCTACTACTATAATTTTATATAAAAAATGATATGTCATGCTTATATTATCTGATTCTCACGTGAAAGGCACTTGCAAGTCACTAGTTATTTCTTGTATTATCTTATCTTAGCTTACCACTATATCTCTACCATTATAATGGAGCAATTTTGAATTGGATCCTTAGCACCAATCTTTACTTTTGGATTGTTAGATCCAATGGTTCATAGCACATGGATTCGTGTTGAATAGTACCTACAGCAAACTCCACCATTTTCGAGAACCATCATGTCACCACCCCCAAAATTTCATAGCATAGTAGGCTGTATTCTCTCTACTACTACAATGGAGCAGTTTTCAATTGGATCCATAGTACCAATCCAATTGATCAACATCTATAAAGTATGGGTGTATATTTGGTTCTTGTACTTTTATATAATTTAGAAGTCAACGATTATTAGCTATCTAAAACTTGAAAATTCTGGTAACATGGTCTAGAGAAATGAGGGAGAAGATTCTAGAATGATGGAGAAGTGTGTTTTGAGTTTTGTGCATACCATTCATTGTGATGTAGACTATTAATAAAATCTTCTAGATGCTAGAATGGAAAATAAGATCCAACGGCTAGAAATGTTGGGATTCGCGAGTCTTGATCCAACGGTCAATATTCAAAGTTATTCGTACACATTTCCAGTGTTGGATCAAGACTCTCGAATCCTGACATTGCCAGCAGTTGGATCTTCTTTTCCATTTTAGCATATAAAAAATACTACTCCCTCTATCCATAAATAACTTACCTGGGTTTGTCTACATTCGAATGTATCTATACACTAAAATGCATCAAAAATATATTTGAATCTAGACAAAACTAACTCTGTTATTTCTACACAAAGGGAGTACTTTTGATAGTCTTTAGCACAATGTATGCATATTAGACCATACACTATGTGAGCACAAAGCGAACCAAAGAGCCACATGGTTCGGTTCCATACATTTTTTAGCGAACCATACAAGCGATTCAATGCATGAGAGAAAAGAAGTGAACCAACAAGTCAATGTGGTTCAAAGGATTGGATCTGTCATGAGCAATGCATTAGGCCCACATGGTAGAGAGAGATGTTAGCTTTGTAGAGAGAGGATGCACATAAAATAGAACTGCATGGCTGACACACTCATCAGGCTCTAAATAAAAAGCGACTTCACACGTTGCAGCAAAACACCACCGGTTCCTAACTCTGACACATTTTGCTTTGAACCGAATGCATGTAGTACATGGTCTTACTACTCCAAGTTACTTACCACTTAGACTAGTCTTAGAGCATCTCTAGCATGAAAAAAAATAGTGCGCTATTTCACACTATGTAGCGTGATATAGCATATTTGGAGAGTGCATGATATTTTTTAACGATTTTGCTTGCTATGGCGCTATTTTTTAAATAGCATGCTATATTGCGCTACAACATCATAGCGTTAGCGCTATTTCAAGTATAGGGCGTTATTTTTTTGTTGGCAGGTGTGGAGTAAGATAACATATGATGAATTGTCGAGTAAGCAATCATACAATGCAAATTTGGTTGTTAAAATTAAGTGATCTTGTCAAGCCGCTACCTCCTCCTGCAGCACCTGGCACTGTACCTAGATTCAGCCCTACCGGTAATCCTCCAACTTGGATAACGCCGGAATCGATTATGCATGTGGAAGTATTAATCTAGGCAATTCATTACATGTTGAAATCATTTATATTCATTATATACCTATTATATTTTTAATTGTTTACAAAACGATGTTCTATAAAATAGCACGCTATAACTTTCATATCGTCTAGAGAAAAGCCACGCTAAATTAAATAGCACGCTAGTATTTTTTTGCCTTAATCTCTAGTTGCTTGTCTAAAGTTGGTAGTCTCTTAGGCCTTCGACAGCGTGTGAAAAAATCGCTGCCCAAATCACTTTACAAGAATCAGGCACCGGTGCCCTCTGTTTACTATGCATGTTGTTGAGAGGACCTTCACCAAAGATAATCCATGGAGATTGGTCTAGTTAATTTGTTTATCACGTTGTGGGACAGTTATTTATTTTTGGCCAAAGTGATCACATTGTGAGTTTGGTGCCTCAAAAGAATTTCTAGGCATCGCTTATGAGGTGGCAAATTTTCTATCTATTGGGCATAGACCACGCTATGGAAGGCCTTAGAGCATCTCTAGTGGCTTGTCTAAATTTGGTAGTCTACATCTTCACTTTATAGATAATGGTGTAAAAATATTCCTTTTTACACGACTTTAGTTTTCTAGTGGATAGTCTAAATTTGATAGTCTATATGTCCATCTGCACAAATAGTCAATATACATAGCAAATCAGTACAACAAATACTCTGATTTGGCGTGGGAGCAAGCTCATGAGCGACCAACTTTGCTTTAGACATGGTGGCTCGGTTGTCCAAATATGGACAACGAGTAGCCTGTTTGGAGGATGTCTAAATTTTAGAACACCGGATACACAAGCCACCGAATGCATTTTTTGGTCCATGGTGGTCTATATTGGGCTAAAAAATAATACAAATTATTTAATCAATATCATGAATAATACACAAAATTAGATATTTTAAAAAATAGTGTAGCCTCGGTAGTTCAACTAACGACAAGTACTAGTCAGCAGTTCAACTGCCGATTAGTACTTGTCAGTAGTGCCACCATAAGCTGACATATCGGTTGTTCAATTACCGACTAGTACTAATCGGTAGTTGAACTACCGACTAGTACTTGTTGGTAGTTGAACTACCGAGGCCGCGCTATTTTTCAAAATTTCTAATTTTATGTATTATTTGTGATATTGATTAAATAATTCGTATTATTTAAAAAAATTGCCTATATTTGGCTTAGACTACCGGATACACTAGCCACTAGAGATCCTCTTAGGCTGGTCATAGTAGAAAACATACGACTCTAGTTTATCTTACTGCGTACCTTCATGTGTGTACGTAATTGAGCCGAAGGTAAAGACCTTATTTTTGCATAAATGACTCCATAAATATTCTGTACCTAGAAAGGCTAGGACATTACAGTAAACTATTTTTTCTAGTGATTGGACTATAAATACTTGATGACCCACAAGTATAGGGGTGTATCGCAGTATTTTCGAGGGAAGTGAAACCCAATTTATTGATTCGACACAAGAGGAGCCAAAGAATATTTATAAGCCATAACAACTGAGTTGTCAATTTAGCTGCACCTGGAAACAATCTTACTCACAGCAGTTTATCAGTAGCAACAGTTTTGTAGTTGGAATAGTAAAGTAGCAGCAGTAGTAAAGTAAAGACAGCAGTTGCAATAGCAGTAAGCAGTAGGATTCGAGTGCGGTAGGCATAGGGATAGATGGACGGGCGTTGCATGGACAAGACAATTCACATAGCAATCAGAACATAGGGCAATTGCAGATAAATAAGATAAAGCATACAAGTACTCGATAATCGTAGGCATGTGTTCCATATATAGTCCTACGTGCTCGCAATGAGAACTTGCACAACATCTTTTCTCCTGCCAGCCCGTTTGCAGCGGGGACTCAAGGGAACTACTGGCAATTAAGGTGCTCATTTTAATAGAGCACCGGAGCAAAGCATTAACACTCCGTGAACACATGTGATCCTCACATCAAAGCCATTCCCTCCGGTTATCCCGATTTCTGTCACTTCGGGGCCATTGGTTCCAGACAACAACGTGTGCATACAACTTGCAGATAAGACCATAAACAATACTATCATAATGAATCAATAACATGTTTAGATTTAAAATCATGGCACTCAGGCCCTAGTGACAAGCATTAAGCATAACAAGTCGCAATAAAGTCATAAAGCACTAATAAAAGATACTAGGCACCATGCCCTAACAATCTGATGCCATTACATGAACGATCTCATCCAATCCCTACCATCCCCGTAGCCTACAGCGGGGGATTACTCACTCATAGATGGAGAAAACATGGATGGTCGATGGAGAAGCGATGGTGATGATGATGGCGATGATCTCCTCCAATTCCCCGTCCCGGCAGGGTGCCAGAACGAAGTTTCTGGTGCTGTTTCGTGGAATCTGGTGGTGGCCACAGAGCGGAACTCCTTCTGGAAAAACGTCGAACCGCCTTGAGTTTTTAGGTCAGAAGGCAACTTATAGGCAAAGAGGGAGACCGAGGGGGAGTCTGGGGCGGCCAGACCACCCCCTGGCGTGGCCTGGGCTTGCCCGCGCGGCCAGGTGGTGTGGCCTGGGCCCAGCCCCCTCCGTCTCGTATTCTAGCTCCGGGAGTCTTCTGGTGAAATAGGATTTTCAGCATATTTTCCGGGATTTTTCCTGATAGTTGATTTTCTGCACAAAAAGTAGACACCAGGGCAATTCTGCTAAAACAGCGTCAGTCCGCGTTAGTTGCATCCAAATCACACAAGTTTAGAGGAGAAACAATAGCAAAAGTGTTCGGGAAAGTAGATACGTTTTGGACGTATCAACTCCCCCAAGCTTAGCTTATTGCTTGTCCTTAAGCAATTCAGTTGAAAACTGAGTGCGATAAAATAACTTTCGCGAACAAATTTGCTTCATATGATGTATATATTCTCAGCATGTGATCAACTACTTAGTCAATTCATATTAAGGAGTATGCAACTAAGTTTACTTAATAGGCATTGCAAGCTATGAAGAGATTCCAACTCAAAAATAATAAGTAGCATGAAGCATAAACATAAGCAACATTACAATGCTCATAACAAGGTATGATAGAGTGGTATCTCGCTTGCCTTTGATTATGAATGCCAAGGCACCTCTGAAGTTCAGGTGAAGACTAAAAGTAAAGATATCAAAGATACAAGCATCAAAGTCATAACACAAATAATCAAGTAATGAGAAAACACAAAGAATGACAACTATGCTCTCAAGAAAGTGCTCATAGAATATGTGGAGACTCAACAAGTAAAGGAAAAAGGTTTTGAAAAGTTTGAAAGGCTTCCAAATGCTGAAAGTATGGTACTTGTTAGCTTTGAGCTCTCATTGCCCCTATCATAAGCATCTTTAAATGGTTAAGGTTAAAGTGACACAACTAAGAGGATATGCTTGACAAGTTATAAATCGAAGTCTCATGCCCCTTACTTACGAAGACCGATCCTCATGCTACTCAACTTCAGTCACAAGTAAGCTCTTGTCATTGTAAGTATATACGTATCATAGATAACCGCCAATGGGGTACCCCTTGCACATGACACATGAGCTATCCCATAATCAAAATGACAAGGCAAGCAGACAATGAGCATCTCAGCGATCTTTTTATTTGCTATGTGCATAGATTTTTATTGAGGATGCTTCATAGAATGCTCATTATGGTTATGCTGCAAGTTTCCACCATGATTAGGCATGGCTTAGTCTAGTGGCCCAGGCGTTTCTATAACATACATACAAACTCCATGATCTTACAAGTTCCACTTTTATTTCACACCGCCGGGATCCATAAGCAAAAGAACATGATATCAACGAGGTACTAAGTACCAATGCAATGTTGAAAACGTTCCCCATGATACATGGTTCTGCTAACTTCAACTTATAAAGAACAAGCATATACGCAACAAAGAAGGACGCAATGGTTTAGGTTTATTAAATGCAAGAAAATAAAGTGTGTCATCAAGTTTGTGAGAGCTTTACTAACTAACTTCCTCATAACAAGCAAACATTTTATTCGGAAGAAAACAAGGCATATTGAATATGCACGGAAGTAGCAAATGATGCTAATAGGTAGGTATGGTGGACACTTTGGCAATATTTGGTTTTGGGGAGTTGGAAACATGAGTAAAACATACTCAGTGAAAGTGAAGGCTGGCAATAGTAAGGGAGCGACAAACGAGAGAGCAATAGCTGTCATAATCATGCTTACAACAAAATATGACTAATCATGGCATGAAAGTGATTCAACATCCTCAAGGCAAAATAATTCATCGAGGCTTAACTGATTATTACAGTCATGTGCATGCACGAGCATGTGCCAAGTCAATTCAAATGAAACATTCAGAGGAGGATACCACGGTGTCATACCAAGTTATGAATAGAGTAATGCAAGCAAACATTCATAAGACATGTTACAAACTATTAGCAAGCTGGAACTAATCATACGAAAGCAAGAACTACTAAGCATCCAAAGATAACATACACCTTACACGAATAGACTAAGCAAACCCACAATGATGAGTATGTGTACAAAAATGAAAACAAATAGAGTTTGTTACTAGCCTCTTACCATGCCTCAAGTTGTCATTAATCCTCATTATTGCTCCTCACTTGTGTGGCTTGAATAATAATATGAAACCAATATCCACTGAGGACTGCTGAACCTTGTAGCAAACTCACAAAACGAAAGAAGAACAACAAATATTTTGTTGTTTTCGATTTTAAAACAAGAACCAAAAGGGAAAAGCAAGAAAAGCAAAATCTTTTGGGGTTTTTCGAATAGTTCAAACAAAGCAAAAAGGGAAAAACAAATCGAGGTAAAATGAAGAAGAAAACCAAAGAGAAACAACAGAAATATTTTTGGTCTTTTGTGTTTTAGAAAGCAAAAGCAAAGAAAGAACGAAAACCAAAAATAGAATGAAACATGAATATACAAAGTACCGACGCAACATGATAGGGAGATGAGTGTGATGTCAGCGTACCTCCCCCCAAGCTTAGGCTTTTGGCCTAAGTGGGTATCAATCCAGATATGGGTAAGGGTTCCAAGCAGGAGGATCATGGTAAGAATGGTCGTAGTTAGGCCCATGGGAAGAAGAAGAAGCTCCCCAATCATAAGCAGGCTGCTGATATGAAGACTCCCCCTCATTCGAGGGCTGGACCGAATCATCTGTGACCTCCCTTCTAGTATCCTGCTCCTGTTGGGAGAGCTCTCCCAAGTATGTGTCAAGCTCCTCCTCAGTGAGGGACCATCCTTCCATGTTATCAAAGTTAAACATAACAGGTGCAAGCAAAAGAACAACACGCTCGGACTTGCTCTTTCTCCAACCAGCTTTAAGGAAGGTTACTTCATAAGACAACTCACTCATACTAGCCCATGAGGAAACAAATTTATGCTGTATCATGGAATTAAGATCAAGCCTTTCTATGGGAAACTGTAGGTATAGATGATGAGGCACTAAACCATGCAATGCTAGTAAACGAGAAGCAATGAGGCCTCCATAAATTCCACCTTTCTCACGGTTAGCAGCAAGACGGAAAGCTATCAAAGCACCTAAATTGTAAGACCTATCTCGTTTAAGAGCAGCAGAGATAAATGCTAGATCATATGAAGATAACTTATTGGCAGTTTTCCTAGCAAGAACACACTTGGCAATAAAGTAAGCAAAGTAGCGAATGGAGGGAAGATGAATGTTATGGATTTTTCCATTCTCCTTCGAGAAGCTGCTCCCTTGCCAAATTTCTACGTATAAATCCATAAGTGGTTCAGGTCGCTCTTTAATCCTTCTACATGATCCCCATTGAGGTACCTTAATAGCTGCACAAAAGTCATCGAGAGAAAGGTTGACAGCAATATTGTAAATTCTGTAGTGGACCATGGGGTTAGGCAAAGAGTGACTAAATTGAAAGTCCTACACCACAGACATGGTTAGCTTCACAAATTGACAAGGTTCATCTTCCAAAAAGTGCCCCAACCCTGCATTAGAAACCAAAGTGTGGAAATCTTGGAGAATTCCTGCAGCTCTCATGAACTCAGAACATGGATAAATGGAAGGAAGAACTTCCTCCTCCCGGTGAACCTTCATGACCTCAGGCACCCATAGTTCATGTTGGTTTAGTTGATGCTCATTCATCTTTTATTCTGAAATTTAAACACCTATTAAACAAGTGATTGCAAAGTGAATAAAATGAAGGGCACTACTCATAGGGACTTGTAAGAGGCCTAAACATGCATCAAAACTATATCTCTAAGCATCAAACAAGATTACAAGCTCTCATAACCTGTCACCTACAGAAGCAAAATACTCAAGATATAATCCACTAAACACAAATCTACTTGGACAAGGGGAGGAGTCACATACCAGGGAACAAATGCTCCAAATTTCAGCAAGAAAGATGGGCTGAGCAAGGAGATCGAAAAAATCGAGAGCAAGCACAGCAGGAACGCAATTTTGAGCAATGAACTGGAGCTTACTCGGGAGAGAGAAGAAAGTGGCAGGTGGGAGAGTTAGTGGAGGGCCAAGGGTGGCCCACACCATGGCATGGCGCCACCCAGGGCAGGCTGCGCCACCAGGTGGTGAGCCTGCCTGGTGGGTCCCCCTGGCACCCTCCAGGCACTCCTCTGCCCCTTTTTTCACGTAAAAATTTAATATGAATTTTCTGGAATTTTTTGAGACACTTTATTTTTGGGCATTTTTCAGGTATAGAAGAATGATTTTCTGACAGACAGATTTTTTTTGAAATGATGCAATGATAAAACAAGGCTAGAACTATAGAAGTTCTAAGACACTCTAACATGCAAGCAACTAACAACAAAAAGAAAACTAAACGAAAGCAAAAACTAAAATGGATAGAATAGAAGTAAATGGAGATAATCATAGTGAAAACATTGTTTTGTTCATCGAAATCCTTTTGTTAACAAGGATGATCAGGTCTTGTTACCAAAACAATTCCATATGAGACAAAACTTTGTATCCCACTAATGATTACATTACCTCAACCTTGATAGCAATGGTCCCAATCATAATAGTTTCAAATTTGTCTCTTGGTATGGGACAATATATTTCTCCAACTTTAATGCCCTCAACATGTTCAATTGAATTCAAACCATAAGTCCTTTTAATCTTCTTGGGGAAATAGACAGTATGTTCCTTGTCATTAACATTGAAATTCACCTTTCCTTGATTACAATTAATAACAGCCCCTGCAGTATTAAGAAAAGGTCTCCCAAGAATAATAGACATATTATCATCTTCAGGCATTTCAAGCACAACAAAATCAGTTAATATCAAGCAATTATGAGCCACTTGAATAGGTACATCCTCACATATACCAACAGGAATAGTGGTAGATTTATCAGCCATTTGCAAAGATATATCAGTTGGTATTAGTTTTTCTAGTTGAAGCCTCTTATAGAGAGAGAAAGGCATAACAGTAACTTCAGCTCCTAAATCACACAAAGCAATTCTAACATAACTGTTTTTAATAGAGCAAGGGATAGTTGGAATCCCTAGGTCTCCAAGTTTCTTTGGAACCTTACCATTGAAGGAATAATTAGCAAGCAAAGTAGAGATTTCTTCATTAGGGATCTTCCTTTTATTGGAGACAATATCCTTCATACACTTTGAGTAAGGAGGCAATTTAATAGCATCAGTCAAAGGAATTTGCAAGAATAAAGGTTTCATCCACTCACAAAACTTATTATAGTGTTCATCTTCCTTTGACTTATGTTTCTTATCAGGGAAAGGCATAGGTTTTTCGACCCAAGGCTCTCTTTCACTACCATGTTTCTTAGCAGCAAAATCTTCTTTGGTGTACTTAGTATTCTTAGTGTGGTTTTCAGGTTCTTCTTCAACTTTTTCTTCATTAGGAACTTCATTTTCTTCATTACTACTTTCAGTTTCAGCATGAGAGACAGATATACTATTAGGATCTATAGCAGGTTCAGAGGGTTCTACAACAGTTTTATGTTTCTTTTTCCTTTTCTTTCGAGTAGAGCCACTATTTTCAGCTTGTTGAGAATCCTTCTCAATTCTTTTGGGACGCCCCTCAGGATATAGAGGATCCTAGGTAGCAGCACCACTTCTAGTTCTAATTTCATAAGCATGTTTTTCTTTAGCAGCATTAATTAGCAGGTCTTTTTGCACTTTAATGAGTTGATATATTTGACTTTGAACCATTTGAAAGTGTTTAACAATCATTTTAACATCATTAGAGGTTCTTTCCACAATATCTTTCAACTCAACAATAGCTCTAGTGTTTTCCATTAGATGATTTTGCACCCTTTTATTAAAATTATCTTGCTTAACAATAAAGATATCGAATTCTTCTAAGCATTGATCAGGAGGTTTAGGGTAAGGGATATCACCTTCATCAAAGTGTTCGAGAGAGTGTACCTCAATAGTGGATGAGTAGGGATTTGGCTTACATAATTCTTCTATAGGAGGTAAATTCTTGACATCTGCCACTTTAATTCCCTTCTCCTTAAGACATTTCTTAGCTTACTTCATCACTTCATCATTTAATTCAATAGCTCCCCTCTTCTTTGATGTTGGAATAGGCAGAGGAATAGTTGGTTCAGGTACAATTACTTTAGGTATAGCTTGTTCAGGAGGAGTCCAATCTTCATAGTTCTTACTTATTTTAGCCATCAATTCCTCAGCTTCCTTAGGAGTCCTATTCCTGAAAACACAATCAGCACAACTATCTAGGTATGTCCTAGATTCTTCGGTTAGTCCATTATAAAATATATCAAGAAGCTCATTCTTAGGTAATGGACTTCCAGCCTGTGCATGAATCAAAGCACAAAATCTTGCCCAAGATTCGGGCAATATCTCGTTTTCTCCCTGTTTAAAATCAAAAAGTTCCTACAAAATAGCATGTCTAGCACTAGGAGGAAAATGTTTCTACAGGAAGGTACTAATCAAGCAATCAGGGCTATCAATAGATCCAGGAGGTAAATTACTAAAGCAAGTTTTAGTTTCTCCTTTCAGTGAAAAGGGGAAAATCTTAGCAACAAAGTAAGTACGCATCTTAATATCATCAGAAAACAAGCCACTCATGGTAGAAATTTCATTCATATGTGCTACCGCACTTTCATTCTTAGTCCCAAAAAAGGTTCTTTCTCAACAATAGCTATGTAAGATAGATCGAGAGAGAAATCATAATATTCATCTATAATGTTTATGGGAGAAGCAACAAACTTAGCAATAGGAGACAATTTGGGTCTAATAGTACGCCTCTCAAGGAGACTCTTAGCAGCGCTCCTATCATGGGTGTTTTTACATTCTTTAATAAATTCATCGGTCATCTCAACATAACCATCTTCAATATCATAGCGTTCACTAGACTCAGGTGAACTAACAGGTGTAGTAGTGTCTTCATTAGGAGTTTCAGTATTTCCAGCTATAGTTCTAGCAATCGTAGCATCTAGGAAAGGACCTAATGAACCACTCTTATCAAGCACAGTAGAAGCAGCATCATAAGCATCAGAAGTTTCAGATTCAGCAGTAGTAGTAGTGTGTGTAACATGTGTATGTGGTGGCGTAACGAGCTTACTCATAATAGATGGTGAATCAAGAGCAATAGAGGTGTTCAGAACCGTACCTCTTCTTGTAGTGGATGGTAAAATAGGAACCTTGCCATCACAAGACTTACCCATGAAGGATGGATAGCAGCGAACAATAGAAAATCCAAGTGGACTTGATAAATAAAGTTATGCTCCCCAGCAACGGCGCCAGAAAATAGTCTTAATGACCCACAAGTATAGGGGGTGTATCACAGTATTTTCGAGGGAAGTGAACCCCAATTTATTGATTACAAGGGGAGCCAAAGAATATTTATAAGCCTTAACAACTGAGTTGTCAATTCAGCTGCACCTGGAAACAATCTTGCTCATAGCTGTTTATCAGTAGCAATAGTTTTGTAGTTGGAATAGTAAAGTAGCAGCGGTAGTAAAGTAAAGACAGCAGTTGCAATAGCAGTAAACAGTAGGATTCGAGTGCGGTAGGCATAGAGATGGATGGACGGGCGTTTCATGGACAAGACAATTCACATAGCAATCAGAACATAGGGCAATTGCAGATAAATAAGATAAAGCATCCAAGTACTCGATAATCGTAGGCATGTGTTCCATATATCGTCATACGTGCTCGCAATGAGAACTTGCACAACATCTTTTGTCCTGCCAGCCCTTTTGCAGCGGGGCCTCAAGGGAACTACTGGCAATTAAGGTGCTCCTTTTAATAGAGCACCAGAACAAAGCATTAACACTCCATGAACACATGTGATCCTCACATCAAAGTCATTCCCTCTGGTTATCCTGATTTCTGTCACTTCGGGGCCATTGGTTCCGGACGACAACGTGTGTATACAACTTGCAGATAAGACCATAAACAATACTATCATAATGAATCAATAACATGTTCAGATCTGAAATCATGGCACTCGGGCCCTAGTGACAAGCATTAAGCATAACAAGTCGCAACAAAGTCATAAAGCACTAATAAAAGATACTAGGCACCACGCCCTAACAATCTGATGCTATTACATGAACGATCTCATCCAATCCCTACCATCCCCATAGCCTACAGCAGGGGATTACTTACTCATAGATGGGGGAAACATGGATGGCCGATGGAGAAGTGATGGTGATGATGATGGCGATGATCTCCTCCAATTCCCCATCCCAGCAGGGTGCCAGAACAGAGTTTCTGGTGTTGTTTCGTGGAATCTGGTGGTGGCGGCGGAGCGGAACTCCTTCTAGAAAAACGTCGAACCCCCCTGAATTTTTAGGTCAGAAGGCAACTTATAGGCAAAGAGGGAGACCGAGGGGGGAGTCTACGGCGTTCAGACCACCCCCTGGCGCGGCCTGGGCTTGCCCGTGCGGCCAGGTGGTGTGGCCTGGGCCCAGCCCCCCTCCGTCTCGTATTCTGGCTCCGAGAGTCTTCTGGTGAAAAAGGATTTTTGGCATATTTTCCGGGATTTTTTCTGATAGTTGATTTTCTGTACAAAAAGTAGACACCAGGGCAATTCTGCTGAAAACAACGTCAGTCCGCGTTAGTTGCATCCAAAGCACACAAGTTTAGAGGAGAAACAATAGCAAAAGTGTTCGGGACAGTAGATACGTTTTGGACGTATCAATACTCCTAGGATAGGATGGGATATTATTATTCTATATCTTTTGAACTGTATAGCCAAATTCAAAATCCCAGAGCGGCAAATTCTCCCGCCTCACCTCCACTGAAATATTTCAAGTGGTCACACGCCCCAACTTGTAGTCGTACAAAATTCTTTTTCTACCCCTGACAATGGCCTATCTACTAATGTCGGGGCCTGGGTATGGTTTGTAATCCCCCTCCCCCCAGGGGCCAGGGGTCCCCACTGCTCTAAAGCTGGGTAGTCCACCTTCCACCGACGCCATTTCCCCCAAAGCACTCCAAAAAACCCTAACCCCTTTCTCACCTCTGGCTCCTGCACCACCGCACCAGCCCATCCCCGCAGCGCTTCACTGGCCTACACACCACCCAACCCCCTCTCACCTCCATCACCTGCACCACCGCACCGTTATCATCTTCGCCGCACTTCGCCCGCCTACACGCCACCCAACCCCTATCTCACCTCCAGCTCCTGCACCACCGCACCGAAACATCACCGCTGCACTTCGCTAGCCCACACGCCACCCCAAACCCCCTATCCCACCTCCGGCTCCTGCACCACCGCAACTTCGCCAGCCTACATGCCATACCTCTATACCATATACTCCTGACCAGTCTACGGGATCAGCCGACGTCCACCTTACCGAACCCTAGTTCGTCTTACACCCCCTTCCATACAACCGTGTTAGTTTTGCCGACTCCCTAGTCCACAACACCTGACCTGCCTCACCTACGCCGGTGTGCGCTGCATTAGATCTGCTTGATGGACTCAACAGCCCACTACACCGGACCTGCTTCACCGACGCTCTTGTGCAGCGCCTCGAATCCATAATCGGTCATACCATATCTGCTTCACCGACGACGCCGTGCACTACACCGGATCTCCTTCACCGGCCATCTTGTCAAGCAAGCCAGACCCATCAACAACCTCCATAGATCTGCTTCACAGATGCCGCCGATATCTATCTGCTTTAGCCCGACTCACCATTACCGGGCACCCTCGGTGTCCTTGACGTCACCCACAAAGATGTCGTGTATGCGTAAACAACGTCGTGGCCTAGGTAAACCAGATATGCTTGTTCGTTCGTTTCAATATAGCAGGTATGTGCCTGTGACAGTGAACTGAATTTCTGTATTGCTGGTAAATTCCTGCCTCAATACTAGCTTAATTGATATCCCACTCTCCCTTGATAAATTCAGTGTAGTCTATGTTAAATCCAGGCATTAAACTACTCCTTTTGTTTCGAGGTAGAAGGCGTCCTTGTTATGTGTGTTTTTCTTTGACCAACAATTACTCTTAATATACATAAACAATTTTGGTAGTACAAAACAGACATCATTAGAGTTCATTGGTATTATGCACTTCATGGAAAATGTTAATACATTGAACATCTGAGGCTGCCTACCTGTTCAACAAGTTCACAAGTTATGTCATCATAATGTGCACTAGCTTTGCCTATTGCTACAGTACTGACTGCATGTAATTTTGGAGTTCATTGGCAGTTTTAAGCCATTGAACATGTAGGGTAACAGTCCCTGCTCTATAAGTTCAGAATTTATGCTATTTTAATTTCAATCTGGTTGTTCTAAGCAAACACACTAACTGCCTTATCTTATGTAATTCATCGCAAATTTTATGTCATTTAACTTGTTGGTTTTGCATTCTCTCTACAAGTTATGACATTATTGTTTGTTTCAATTAAGCTCCGACAGTAGCTACCGCCTATTGTGTACTACTCCCTCCGTTTCAAAATATAAGATGTTTTAGCTTTGTGATAGGATGTATCTAGACACCATTTAGTGAGTAGTTTTACTCCAAATGTACATGAACCTACACACTAAAAGTGGTCTAGATGATGACTTATACTTTTTGAAATGGAGGGAGTACATCAATTCCGTAAAAGAAGGCCTATACAACTTTAAAGTCAAACAATGATGACTTTTACCAAGCTCATAGAAAAATATATTAAAGGTTAATTTGTGGCATTTATGTCTATGAAAATATATGCCCCGATGTACCGAATGGCGTTGGTTTGGTATGGTAGATGTTCCTGGTATGTTCTACAAACTTGGTTCATTTTTGGGTCGATTGACTTGCAAAAACTTTATACGCCTTATTTACTTTGGATTGGATGTAGTATTACATGGCATGTTTTAAGGCACTTAACATGGTTATCTGAATGCCCTGCTCTATAAATTCAAGTTTCTCAATTATAATTTCTGTAGCAGCAGTATCTACCTTCTATTATCTAGTTCATGGCATTTTAAGTCACTTCACAGATGGGTTAGCATTCCCTGCTCTATAAGTTCACGAGATATACCATTGTAATGTCTATCTTGTTCGTCCAAATGTTAGTACAGTACTTTCCTGATGTAGAAGGTGACACTGTTTATGGAACTTCACATATTTTTTTGCAATCCTATTTCACAACTTAAATCATTGTAATTTCTCTCTTGTTTGTGCTAAGGAGTGACTATAACTGCATTCTATTTTGTCGCCATGGCAATCTTTATGTCATTTAAATGTTTTTTTATATTCCGCCATTCCCTTCTCTACGTGTTCACAAGTGAAGTGACTATAATGTCTATCTTGTTCTTTCTAAACACCAACAGCCACTATCTGATATTATTTCCTCTCACAGGGAACACGGAGAATCGTAGAGTGAATCGCCGCTACAATCTTGTAATTACATGTTGCTTTGTATTGCTAAATGCAAACCTGTTTTATGTGAATGAGTGGCTTGAACCTATATGCAGAGGAGCAACAATAAAGTAAATGGATCGTCTATCCAAGTACTCGATGCGGTGGATGTCTTCAAAGAACAAACTGACAACAGGATGTCCTCCAACGGGACTGCACAAAAAGAAATAGTAAGTCTCTTGTTTTTACTGAGATGTGCACAGTGTTAGATGCTTCTTTGTATGAGGTACCACATGATTCGGCTAATTATTAGAACAAGGTTGACCTTAACCAAGACTGGACAAAAACCAAACGTAAATCCCTCGATTTAGAATTCAACGTGCTCACTTGATTTTGGTGATGATCTATTCTTTCTATATTTGACTTGTGTTCATCTATCTATCTATTATGTGGTGATAATTTAAGTATATCCACTTTTATGCTAATTTATAGTCTATTATTGTATTTTTCTACTATAATTAAGAGTTTGAATGCACTCTGGAGGTAGTCACATTGTCTATTATCGGCACCACATGAGTTGGCCGATGATTAGAACAAGATGACCTTTAACGGTACTGCATAAAGACCGAACGTAAATCCCTTGATTTGTATTTCAATTTGCTCACTCAATCATGGTGGAGATCTCTTTTTGCTATATTTGGCTGATGATCTTCTATCTATATATATATATATATATACGTTAACTAGATCATGATTAGGTGGTGGCGATTGAAGTATATCCACTTTTATGCTAATCTATATTCTATTATAATATTAGAGATCGCCACCATGATTGAGCTTATATGTACTCTGGAGGTAGTAACATAGTCTAGTGTTATATGTATGATACTAGTATAAATTACTTGGTCTTAGTGGGGAGTAACTTGGACTAGTAAAAATGCATACAATACTAGTCCAAGTTACTCTACCAACACTAAAGGGTGTCTAGATACATTCGTTTCACAAAGCCCATAACATCTTATATTTTGAAACGGAGGGAGTTCTATCTGGACTACTCATAGTGAGATTGCCACAGCTATTATCATCTAATATGATCCCTAGTTACTATATATATGTACTATGACCATGTTAATATGATCTAGAAGTCTATCGTGCACCTGTTGTTTTATTGCTTAATTCATTACCTCAATAGCTACTCTACATGATGCACATATAGAGTCTATTTCCAATTTGATTCTTTAGTTTGCTCGTCATTAAAGCAATGTAATGATTTTCTTAACTTAAACGGTCAGAGCACCGCCCTGTCAAGGCGAAGCTGCGGGTTTGAGCCCCATTAGTCCCAAACTAGGGACGGTAATTTCTATGAGAAATACAATGTTTGATAAATAATAAACAAGGGATTTTCATCTATACATCCTCACATGATCTTGCGAGTTTAATATTAGCCACCATATGGTTCAATTGGTTATGGTTCCTATGAATTTTTAGTTGACTTGTGATTGCATCAATGCTATATTCTGACGTGGTTCCTATACATACATTGTTTAAATACTTCATTGACCTTGCAAGGTGCACAATGTATCATTTGCTTGTTTGTCTACTAGATTTTCTTGCCTGGTTATATGTACAATGATACTATTAGCAGTTGGAAATACAATAGCTGTAGGAATTACAAAGAAGGTTTGTGCTACTTTTTGGATGCATCCAACTATTGTTTTGGCAGCAAATGACCTCTTCTTTTTTTATTTACTGGCCTGACGATCAAAATATTTGAATGATCTGGCTACTGAAAAGGAATGGTTGATATCTTGTTTGTCTGAAATGATTCTGGTAGTCTATTTAAGACACTTGGTCTATTGCTTGTTTTCCAAGGTACTATCATAGTTGCCTGATGATTAAAGCAATGCCACATGTGGTTGTAGGTCACTTTTTTGGCTAGTTCATACTATAGACCATTTTTAATCGCTGTTCTTATATTTTAGGTTAATGCTTTGTTGTCCCGACCAGTTTTAAGCAACTGAAGGAATCTCATGCACATCTTTTTGTTATATTTCTATATTTCTATTATGCAGTGATATGATTAGTTTATGAGGGAAAGAGTCAAGTTGCTTGATTCCCTACATTCATTACCACACTAGTTCAGTTAGTCTGCATGAGACACACATGTTGATGGCTTGATTTGTTATATTAGGACAATGCCAATTTTGAAATTCTTTGACAACAAACATGGTGTTTTTTTCCTGCTTTGCTGCTCTAACTTAATATGTCTTAGTTTCAGCATGCAAATAACCTATACTATTTATTCCAGAGTGGCTGTGATACTGGCACATGTACGCATCGGTCCAGGATATCGACAGTTCCTGTTATTCCAGAAAGAGATGTACGAGGCACATCATTAATTGTTCCTAGCCAATGATGAATTTGAATTATTTTACATATAAGATGGCCGCCAGTTAGCTGGTACGCTGTGCTGATGATGACCCACAAGTATATGGGGTGTATCACAGTATTTTCGATAAGTAAGAGTGTCAAACCCAACGAGGAGAAGAAGGTGCTGGCTAGTGGTATGGATCAGGAATTCTCTGCAAATACTTAGCAAAAGGATTTTTAGGGGTTTTTGATAAAGCAAGTAAACAAAGTACGAGTAAATAAAAGACAGTAGGAATAAATGCAGCAAGTGGCCCAATCCTTTATGCAGCAAAGGACAAGCCGGTTGTATTACTTAAGATGAACAAACGTTCTCGAGGACACATGGGAAGACAGTCAAGTGCTTTCGCTTCATATAGTTGATTAATCTTCTTTAGCTTGCTAAGTGTTGTGTGGGTGAACATGTGCTAATGTACCGACCTTCCTAGGACTAATACATACTTGTGAGTATACCCCTTGCAAACATCCGTAAGTACAAGAAAGTAATTAAGGTAGAAACCTAACCACAGCTTTAAACTCTAAGACCATTGCGTCCCTTGTGCAATGGTTTCCTAACGGGGGTTTAGGTTTCTGTCACTCCGGCAACCCCTACGATTAGTAGCCAAATAAACAATGCATTCCCCTAGGCCCATATAGGTGAAGTGTCATGTAGTCGACGTTCACATGACACCACTAGAAGAAGTACACCACAACTTAAATATCAAACTATTGAATCTTTCTCAACACAACTCCACTACTAACAACATGACTTCTCCCATGTCCTCAAGAACAAAACGAACTACTCACAAGACATCATATGGATCATGATCAGGGATGGAATAATGATGTATAACAATCTGAACATAAACAATAATTCAATGGTTCACTCAATAGCATCAACTACAAAGAGTAATCAACACCGGGAAAGTTTCCCCTATGAACTAATGCAAGATTCAACGCAATTGTTACAGCAATATGGAGATGGTGACGAGGGTGCTGATGGTGATGATGGTGGTGATGATGATGATGATGATCCCGATGAAGTCTAGCTTGATGGTGGTGTTGATGGCGACGATCTCCCCTCTCCGGGAAGGAATTCCCCCGGCAGAAATATGTCTGCCGGAGAGATCTTTCTCTCTCGGCGTTTTCCGCCCCGCAGAGGCGACATAATCTTTCTATGGTCGCTCCCCGAGTCTTAGGGTTTCGGGAGGATAATATACGCCAGAGGGGAGTGCCAGGGGTGGACCAGGGCGGCCACACCACCTGGTGGCACAGCCCAGGGTGGCCCGTGCCAGGGGTGGTGTGGGTCCCCTGTGGCCCATCTCCAGCCCCCCTTCTGGCTTCCTTCGTCTTCTGGAAAAATAGGATTTTCCGTATATTTTCTCGCATTTTCTGATCTTCGCGAATTTTGCCTCCAAACAGCACCTTTTCCATCAGAATCCTGACTACAGCGGTCCATGCTCCAAAAGTCATCAACCATGCAAAAACAGATGAAATAACATAAGTATCACCTCTCAATATGAAATATATCAATGAATAACAGTGAATTATGACATAGAATAGTGATGCAAAATGGACGTATCAGCTGACTTGTTTTCTTTGTTTTAGGCTGCACATGAAGCTATGGGGCATAAGGGAGGAATCCTATGTTAAGTATTGAGGTCATTTCACAAAGCAGCAGTGACAGTGATTATTGCTTGCATCGGCCCACGGTTTCATTTTTTCCAACAGAAAGAGGTGTTACAGCTGCACTCCAAACAATGGATTTAATTGAACAAGAAACAGAGCAAATAGATGGAGTAATCACGATTCTACGTGAACAGATATAAGAACTGAAAGATCAACAAGATTTGATGGACCGTCTACTTGATAATCTCTTCTGCAGCTGGCATGGTGTGCCAGTTGTTACTTGTATGGGGATGTAAGCTCCGTAGTAGAAACCCTGTTCCAACACATGTCTCGCGATGTCTCTATAATGCTTCATCTTGTTTTTTCTGAAAGTCTGGTCTGTAATAAATTTCAAAAAATATTTGTTGATGTAATAGGGTGATCCTAGCGCGGCCATTAGCGGGCTAAAATATTAACGGACTGTTTAAAACTAGAATTTCACCATATAGAATACCCAAATATACTAGCCAGCACATGGGACAAATAAACACTAAAAGGCCGTAAGTGGCAGGTCAGTATATTGGTGGGCCTTATAAGTTGCGAAGGCCCTGAAAATGTATAGGGCTGAACAGCAACAGGAGAGAACGGCAAAGGGCCCGAACTGTAATGGGGCCGAATATTGATATACTTGAACAGTAAAGAGCTGAAACAGTAAAAGGCATAAATAGTAAAAGGCCCGTGCAGTAGAGGGCCCACATAATAAAACGGTTTGAAGAGTAAAAGGCCTAAACAGTAAATGGCCTAAACAGTAAAAGGCCACAAGAGCAAAAGGCCTAAACAGTGAACAAAACAGTAGAAGGCCAGAACAGTAAAAGGCCAGAACAGTAAAGGATCCTAACACTGGCAGCCCAGAAATGTAAAAGACCATAACAGTAAATGGGTAGAACAGGAGCGGACCCCATGGGCCATAGGAATAGTAACGGGCTGCCTATAGGCCTTAACAGTGTCTGACCTTCTGGCACAGGCCCCTAATGGGCCACATATTATTCTACCAAATTGGGTCTTCTTTAGGCCGAAACTGTAGCGGGCCTGAAATCAGACGGGCCCTGGAAGGGTTCATTAATGGGCCACGTCAAACAGTACATGTCGTGAGAATAAAGGGCCGTAATCTTATAGGGCTCTCCTCGTGGGCCGGCCCACTTAACAATTAGCAGGCCTTGTCTAGGCCAGGCTTCTGCTACGGTTTCTCTGATCGTTAACGGCGGGTGCCACGTGGTATTTTTGCATGACGTCAGCAGTCAACGCGGGTGGCGAACGGATCTACGACGAAACAAGTTTTCGTGGCTGAAGGGTGCGATCTGCCACGGTCAGAAAAAAACGTGGTAGATTCTTTTGTGATGGGGCTTTTACCACGATGGGCATCCATCGTAGAAGACTTTTTAGCCACGAAAAACGGGCCTTCAACCATCAAAATCGTCCGTTGTAAAAACCAACTTTTCTTGTAGTGTTGGGTTGCCGCACTTCCCCGAGGACTTCGAGCTCGATGATGTTACCAGCGGGTACCCTTCGTTGACCGGGGTCGTTCAGATCGTGGAAGTGCTAGTGCTCAATGCGAAGGCCGCTCCTTACACGGAGCGTGTCTTGGGTATGTGCGACCTCCTCCCCTATTAGGAGAGTCAGGTCACCACCGGAGACAAGCCACCGGAGCACCGTGACTTGAAGTAGGAGCACCCTTTCTAGTCGGCGATCAGCGGGTCGCTGAGGACCTACCTCGTCAATCGGTGGAAGCCCTTCATTAGGGCAAAGGGCACGGAGGGGGCCATTTCTTCGTCGGCACCAGAGTAGTTAGCTAGGCCTACATCATGTAAAAAAAATTGTGTAATGGACGGTGCGGCCAAGAGCAAAGTACTTGTAGAATATTTTGATGGCTCATAGAAGTGCAAGTGTTTCGCTAGAATGCTATTCGACTCATATTAACTTGATAATTTGGTCGTTTGGTTAGCTTTGTTTGTGCGTTACATAGTCGTGGGTATCGTGCGAGTCCCCGAGTGTGTTTGCCTACCAAAGTCAATCACGAGCGTGTTGGTTAGTGTGGGTGATACGAGTGGTTTGTTTTGAAGTTGTCTAAGTAGCTTAGGTTGACTTCCCGTGACTTATAGAGTCAGTCGTGTGGCAACTCCATGGGGTACTATATACTTGGTGTTTTCCCAAAATGCTTGCAGGTTTGAGTTGGCGAGTCCCCGAGTGTGGTACTTAACCGTTTGAGTCGTAGTCCCAAGGTAGGTAAGGACATGGTGTGTTGTTTGTAGCACGTCTCTCCTCCTGGCTCAAGAAGCCAGTCGCTTGGTGACTCTGAGGCACGATCTCATACTTGGTGTGTTCCTAAGTCACGTATGGGTTTATTTTGGTGCAAGTCCCAAGCGTGGTACTTAACTGTTCGAGTCGTTATGCACAAGGGTGAGGAGGACATGGTGCTGTGGGAAGCACGACCGGTCCTATTAGCTCAGGGAGGCAGTCGAGCTAGGCGACTCCGATGGCAGCTCTGGGTTGACGTTTTTCGTCGACGGTGCAAGGCCCGAGTGACTTTTGGTGCCCTTGAACCACACTACTTAGCCATGCCGGTTGCTCAACCAAGGGTTGACTATTGTAGTTAGTGTGTTTGATAAATGTATGAATGCGATTGGCATAAGAAATGGCGAGTGGACACAATTTGTGAAAACAGTATTTTTATTCATCAGCAGTACAGAGGAGTACAGATTTCAGTTCTAAGTGTAGAACTTGTGGAGCAGGTTGACATTCCAGGGCCGCTCGACGTCGAGTTGGCCAGCACCTCGGATGTCGATGAGGTAGTAGGTATTGTTGCCTAGGACTCGCCCGATGGCGAATGGTCCCTCCCACGGAGGGGAGAGCTTGTGCATGCCCTTCTTTTCCTGGATGAGTCATAGGACGAGGTCACCCTCCTAGAAGGTGTGAGTCTAGACTGGGCGGCTACGATAGCGGCTGGGACCTTGCTGATAGATGGCGGTGCGAGAGCGAGCTAGGTCACGTTCTTCATTGAGTAGGTTGACCCCATTTTGATGCTGACTTTGTTGTCCTCCTCCGCATAGTGAATGACTCGAGGTGAGTCGTGCTCGAGGTCACTCGGCATGACGGCCTCAGCACCGTACACCATGAAGAAGGGGGTGAACCCTATGGATCGGTTGAGGGAGGAGCGAATGCCCCATAACATGGAAGGGAGCTCTTTGACCTAGCATCCTGGTGTCCGCTCGAGGGGGACCTGTAGTCTCGGCTTGAGGCCGTGAAGGACGCTCTGATTGGCACGCTCGTCTTGGTCGTTCGAAGCTATATGGGCGACTAAGGCAGGGTCGAGTCAGATGTCGTGCTCCCCACAGAAATTAGCCATGGCGCCCTTGGCGAAGTTGGTGCCATTGTCGGTGATGATGTTGTGCGTGTAGCCATACTGATAGACCAGCTCGTAGAGGAATTTGGTGGCAGTCTTGTCGTTGCACTTCTTGATGGGCTTTGCCTCGACCCATTTTGTGAACTTGTCGACTACGACCAGGAGGTGGGTGTAGCCTGATGGTGCAGTATTGAATCGCCCCACCATTTCGATGCCCAAACAGTGAATGGCCAAGTAATGGGGATGGTCTTGAGAGTTGAACTAAGCATGTGCATCTGGTTGGCGTATTTTTGGCACCCGACATAGCGCTGGATGTTGTCGATGGTGTCGGCGTGCACAGTGAGCCAGTAGAAGCCATTGCGTATGGCTTTGGCGACTAGGGACCTGGCGCTAGCATGGTGGCTGTAGTCGCCAGCGTGGATGTCCTTCAGATCTTGCGACCCCCATTAGGTTGGACGCACCATTGGTACATGCATATCATGTTGCGTTTGTGGAGCACTCTGTTGATGATGACGAATGATTTGCAGCGGTACATGATCATTTGTGCCTCAGTCTTGTCCTTTGGCAGGACCTTTTGATCAAGGTAGGCGATGTACGGCTCCGTCTAGTCGCTAGGTTCTGTGACCATGGCGACCAGAGCGGACTCGGTTTGTAGTGGGATGCCAATGTCAATTTCCTTGGGTGGAGAGACAGATGGTTTGTCTATGATGTCAAGGAATATGCCCGGCGGTGGAGTTTGGCGAGCCGAGCCGATGTGGGAGAGTGTGTCGGCTTACTCATTCTTCCGGTGCTCAATCAACTCGAAGGAATAGCCAGCAAAATAGTCGTCTAGTTAGTCAACCGCTTGGAGGTATTCTATCATGTTGGGGGCAACTGCATCGCAAGTGCCGGCGAATTAAGCGGCAACGAGGTTGAAGTTGCTGTAGCACTTGAGGCGATTGACGTTCATCTCCTTGGAGGCTCGCATACCATGGAGGAGAGCCCCGTACTCGGCCATGTTGTTTATGTAGGGTGTGAAGTTGAGATGAAGCATGTTTGAAGCTTGTCGCCCTTGGGGGAGGTAAAGATTATTCCAGCCCCAGCACCATCCAAGTTCTTGGATCCGTCGAAGTGGAGGGACCAATAGTGGAGGGAGGATAGTGACTCGGGCTACTGTGCTTCTTCCTAGTTGGTGAGGAAGTCAGCTAGGGCTTACGACTTGATGGACTTGTGTGGCTCGTATTTGATGTTGTGGACACTGATTTCGACAGCCCACTTAGCGACTTGCCCGGTCGCATTGCGGTTGCAGATGATGTCCTGCAGCGGGGCGGAGGAGACAACCATGATGGGATGCTCCTGAAATAGTGAGGGAGCCTCCACCAGGCTCGAAAGACCGCATGGACCAGTTTCTGGTACTGCAGGTAGCATTGCCTCAAATTGGTGAGGACCTCGCTGAGGTAGTAGACGGGATGCTCCTTGCCCTCTTCGGGTCGCTCGATGACCATCATGGCGTTGGTGACTCGATTGGAGGGCGTGACATAGACGAGCATTGGCTCCTTGTCCATAGGTGCGGCGAGGACTAGTGCCACGAGTAGCACCTCCTTCAGCACCTTAAGTGCGTTGTCGGCCTCGTTCTCCCACGTGAATGTAGGGTTCTTGCGCATTAGTCGGTGGAGAGGCATTGCCTTCTCGCCTAGGTAGGGGATGAAGCGACTGAGGGTCATGACTTGCCATGCCAGCTTCTAGACATCGCGCAGGCTCTCGGTCTTCCCGAGTCGCACAATGGTGTTGATCTCGGAGGGTTTGGCATCGATGTCTCATTTGTAGACCACATACCCCAGCAGCTGGCCAGTGGGCATGCCAAATGTGCACTTCTCCGGGTTGAGCTTGATTTGGTGCTTCCACGGATTCACAAAAGTTTCGGCCAGGTCAGCGAGTAGGTCGCTCTGGCGAGTCGATTTCACCACCACGTCATCGATGTAGACGTGGATATTGCGGCCAATTTGGCTCGCTAAGCACTCCTGCATGCACCATTGGTAGGTCGCTTTGCGTTCTTCAGGCCGAACGTCATCGCGGTGTAGTAGAAGGTTCCGAAAGGCATGATGAAGGCTGTTTTATCCTTGTCCTCGATGGCCACTTTGATCTGATTGTAGCCGGAGTATGCGTCGAGGAAGCACAGCAACTCGGACCCCGCAGTTGAGTCGATGATCTGGTCGATGTGCGGGAGGACGAACTCCTCCTTTGGGCAAGTGCTACTGAGGTTGGTGTAGTCAATGCACATCCTACAAGTGTTGTTCTTCTTCAGAACTAGGGCTGGGTTAGCCAGCCACTTGGAGTACTTTATTGGCTGAATGAATCATGTGGCGAGTAGCCACTACACCTCTTCAGCGATTGCACGGCGGCGCTCTCCGTTGAAGGACCACAGCGACTGCTTGAGAAGTCACGCCTTCGGGTCGGTGTTTAACTTGTGCTCAGCGAGTTCCCTCGGGACACCAAGCATGTCAGATGGCTTCCATGCGAAGATGTCGCGATTCTCATGGAGGAACTCGATGAGCGCACTTTCCTATGCAGGGCTAATGTTGGTTCCCATGGTGACCTTCTGGCTGCAGGTGTGCGTGGAGGCCTCGAAGGTTGCTTGCGTGGTGCTGGATGAGGTGGGCTACTTCAGGATCGTCGGGTCATCTTTGTCGATGCCACTCACGTATTTCACGAGTTTGTCCATGTGGTTTGTTTCCTCGGTGATGACAGCATCGGCGAGCTTGGCGTGACTGTCCTCACATTTCACGGCCATATCAGGGTCATCGTGGACGGTGATGATCCCGCGTGGCCCCAGGAGCTTCATCATGGTGTACGTGTAGTAGGGGCCGCCATAAATTTGGCGAATGCTTGTCTCCCAAGGACGCAGTGGTACGGGCTGCGGAACCTTACCAGCTCGAAGATGATTCACTCGGTGTGGAAATTGGCTGGTGTGCCAAAGGTAACTGGCAGCGTCACCTTGCCGATCAGATATGCCTTCCGACCGGGGACGATGCTGTGGAAGTTTGTGAGGGTTGATTTGACCATCGACTGCGGGAGCTGCAGTCTCCTGAAGGTGTCCAGGTAAAGTATGTTGATGGATCTCTCGTCATCCATCAATGTTTTGGGAGCTCGTAATCATCCACTTTGGGCTTGATGACCAGGGCGACTTGCCCTGGGTATTCGATCCTGGGCACTTGATCTTCGCGACTCTAGGTGATGCTTTGCTCGGGCCAATTGAGCCAGCGCGGGACGTCCACTTGTGTCACCGCATTGACGACAACAGCACGGATGAGCACCTTCTTCTCGCGCTTGGTGCCGAGCCTGGTGAATGTGTGCAGCAAGCAAACTTCGTTGCCAAACCCACCGGCATTGCCGGTGTCCCTTGGTGGGTCATTATTGGGGCCTTCTCTTGCTCACCTTGACTTCTCGATCTCTTTGAGAGAGTGGCAGTTGGCGGTTGTGTGAGTGGTGGGCTTCCCCTCCCTGCTATGGTAGACACAGGGTTGGTTGAGCAGAGACGCGGGGTCGAATTTCGGCCTCACGGAGTTATTGGTAC
Organism: Avena eriantha; assembly: GCA_910589775.1. Lineage (NCBI taxonomy): Eukaryota > Viridiplantae > Streptophyta > Magnoliopsida > Poales > Poaceae > Avena > Avena eriantha. The sequence continues at coordinate 410,974,193 of OU342742.1, forward strand.
GGAAGTTGCCTCCGTCGTGGTAGTTGCCTCCATCGTGGTAGAAGTTCTTGGGGTCACGCTGCCCATAGTTGGCGTTCGCGAAGAAGCGATTGTTCCATCACCATGGCGCTTGCCGACGAGGCGGCTGTTGCTGTAGCGCAGTTCGCGGTGCATGCTGTTGTTGTGGCCGCCCGAGTGGCGCCTCCCACCCGACTCATTGTCTGAGTCTTGGTTGTAGTCTTCCTCCGCATAGAGCTTGGTGATCTCAAGGAGGTCGGGGATGTTGTCGAGTGTCCGGTAGACCCTCTTGATCTTGGCGACCAGGGGTTCGTACCAGCTTGCGTTCTTGAAGCACTGGATCGCCATGTCCAGGTGGATGCTGGAGGAATTGATCCATAGGTCCTACCACCATTGGACCCAGTGGCGAGTCGACTCGCACGGTCCCTGGATGCATTGTTCCAGGTACTCGATGGTGGTGGAGTGGGTGTAGGAGCCCTCAAAGTGTCTGACGAAGGTGTCTCGCATATCTTCCCACGAGTCAATGCTTTTCTCGGGGAGAGTGTTGATCCATTGGAGAGTCACTCGCTCCATCATCAGGGGGAGGTAGCGAGTGGCGAGTAGATCCGTTTGGCCAGCGATCCCCATTTCCATGAGGTATGTGTCGATCCACACTGCTGGATTGTACATGGGGTCATACTTCTCGATGTCCTTCAGTGCTTTGAAGGTGGAGGGGTATTTCTCGCCCCGGATCATTGGTCCGAAGCATTGTGGGCCGATTCGGCTGAGGGAGCCTTTGGGCTCGGGCTCACGATCGCCGTGATTGGAGAGGGTGTTCCTCAGGTTGTATTGCTAGCGAGCTCGCTAGGCTTGGTTGTTGACGATGTGGTTGTTGACGGTGTTGGCGACCGTGGGGCACCCGCTCGAGGCTGCACTGCTACTGGTCGAGCGAGAGTACATCCGCCCCCGCGGGTCGATCCCCATGACTTGTTGCTCGACTGATCTGGTGAGTAGGGCCTAAGCGTACTTGACCTGTAGTGCACCCTCTCTTGTGAGGTTGAGGTTGGCGACTGCGGCCTACCCCATGATGACGTTGTCCATCGGGGTGGAGTAGAGTGGGAGCTCATTGGCATCGAGCTACTGTGGTGCAATCAAGATCCGCAGTTTCTCCAGAGGAGGCGAGCGGCGGGGTGGTGGTGGAGCTCCACGTGTATGTGCCCCGTGTGCTGTGCGACTGCCACCTGGTGGTGCGTTGCGGCAGTGCTCGAGCTTAGCCCCGCATGCGGGGTCGCGCTCGTCATCGAAGTTTAGGGTGCGCCCCTGAACAAAGGGGTTGAGGCGACTCCTGGTGTGGCGTTGGCGGTAGAGCAATAGCTCCCATGCCGTTTGTTGCTTGAGGCGGAATTTTTCGTGCTCAGCCTGCTCCCTGACCTTTGCCACCTCTAGTTGTGGGCGGTATTCCTGGATCTCTACCACTGTCGCTGTTAGTGGGAGGGGCGTGGAGAAGTGATCTGGAGGCACGCTACTACCCGCTATGTAGATGGCGTTGTAGCGATTGGATCTGGCTCGCGCCCATTAGGGGACTCCGATCTGGAATCCGAGTCAAAGATCCCGAGGATGGAGGGATCCTCGAAATCCTCAACGTTGGAGACTCGCGTGATGAAGACCTCATGCGACACGGTGGTGTTGGATCCGTTGGATGAAGTAGGGGCCGCCGAGTCAGCATCATCACGGAGAGCCATGTTGCTCCCGCCGCATCGCTGGTGGTCGAGTCGTATTCAGAGGCGAGGTGGGTGATGGAGCGGACCTGCTCCTCCGAGAGTAGATCGCGTGGAGGCGACCCACCGCTTATCGTCATTTCTGTCGGGTCGATGGCGTCCGTGAACCCGATGAAGAGGTTGATGGTGCTGAATGGCATCACCGCGGCGTGGGTGACTGGGCACAACGCCGGTATGTAGCTGCTCGGCGGGATCTGGAGGAATCTGTCGCTAGCATCCATGTGGCCGATGGAGATCGGCCGGTCGATTGGAACGTAGGGTCTCGCTACACATCTCAAGCTTGATTGGCCAAGCCCCACGGTGGGCGTCACTATCATGGGAATGACCAATGTCGTGGAATTGGCCACGGCAGATGCTACAGGGTAACTTACGTAGAGGAAAGGGCAAGGTGACGTAGGAGGATCTGGGAGCGAGATTGGCACGCGACGTACCCAGGTTCACGTCCCCTCGATGGAGGATCGCTACGTCCTGCTAGCAATCCCGTATAAGATCATAGATTGGTTTACATGGAGCCGCCGTAGGCAGAGGGAGAGACTAGATCTAATATGACGTGGGCGAGATCGCGCCCCGTGGGGGTGCCCCTGGTGGCTTTATATACACAGCCAGTTAGGGTTTACAAGTGCTAATGGGCTTTCTATTGGAGTCATCGTCTTGGGCCTCCAGTCGGCAAGTCATCTGGGTCCAGCACGTGCCAGTCGCCATATTCGGCGAGTCGATCCGCTCTGGATTGGCTTCAGTAGGCTCGCTCCAGCTAGCGACTCCGCTTCATGGGCATACCCCGATTGGTATTCCCCCATCAACCATGACAGTCGCTACCAGGGGTAGTGATTGATACGATTGGGGGCAAGAGCGAGTTGCCATCTGCGGAACAAGATTGAGAGCAAATACAAGGGTTTACCCAGGTTTGGCCCCCCGTAGGGTAAAGACCCACTTCCTGCCAGATTGTATTATTGGCGAGTGAATTACAAGATCGGCGAGCTCGGTGGCTAGGCAGCAAGTCGCTCGGATGGGGTAGCTCATAGGACGTCATTGCAATGAGAGAGGGAAGTTTATATAGAGTCACCTCGCTAGGGTTTACAGGATTACAACCAAAATAGTTTAGGTTTTGGAGGCTTTGACCTAATCCAACTGGCCTAGCTAGAGTCTTGGGCCTCCATCTTTAGTCGTCTAGCTTCATCTGAAGCCTCCTTCTTTTCATTGTACCAGCAGGCCCACTCGTTGTGATCCCAGGCTAGTCGTATCTCCCTTCTGGGCATACCCCGACTGGCATATCCCCATCATTTACCATAGACCATCTTATATGGTGTCATCCCCATAGGATTCTTATATGCAGTGCGATATGCCCATAAGGTATCATTCAACTTCATAGCCCAGTCCTTCCTTGACTTTTGCACTGTCTTCTAAAGTATGACTTTAATATCCCGGTTTTAAAGCTCCACTTGCCCACTAGATTGTGGGTGATATGGTGAAGCTACACGATGCTTGGCCCCATACTTATGAAGAATTTTCCTGAAAGTACCTATCATAAAATGAAATCCACCATCAGTAATTAGAAATCTAGGAACTCCAAACCTAGGAAAAATAATGTCCTTAATCCTCTTGATGGAAGTGGTTGCGTCTTCACGAGAAGTGGGTACAGCTTCAACCCATTTAGTAACATAATCAACAACAAGAAATGTTTGTATCCATTAGAAGATGGGAATGGCCCCATGAAATCCATCCGCCATACAGCAAACGATTATATTATAAGGTTATAATTCATGGACATTTCTTGTCTTTTCTCTATGTTACACATACGTTGATCAGCATCACAATTCTTAACATAATTATGAGAGTCTTTAAATAACGTAGGCTAGTATAATCTGGATTCCAACACCTTAGCAGGCGTACGGTCGCTAGCGTGATGCCCACCATAAGGACTATCATGGCAAGCTTTCAATATAGCATTCATCTCATGATCGGGTACACACATCATAATCATCCCATCAAACCCATGCCTATATAAATAAGGATTGTCCCGGAAGTAATAATTCAAATCGTTAAAGAATATCTTCCCCTGGTTATAATTCATTACCTTTGGTATAAACTTACCTACAAGGAAATTAGCATAATTTGCACACCAAGGGTCATGCAATTCTAAGGTGGCAAGGCACTCCTCGGGAATAGATTCATTAATAGGATAGGATCATAAATTATGCATTCCATATGTGACAGGTGATCAGCTACCAGATTATCTTTACCTCTTATGTTCACTATTTGTAAGTCATACTCTTGTAATAACAGGACCCACTTAATCAAACATGGCTTTGCATCTTTCTTTGCTAAAAGATGTCTTAAAGCCTGGTGATCGGTGTGCACTATTACTTTGGAGTTTATAATGTAACGTCTAAAATTTATCATAGGCCAAAACAATGGCTAGAAATTACTTCATAGTGGTGTCATAATTATTTGATCTTCATTAAAAACACGACTAGCATATGGAATAACATTTAAGTTTAGGCCTTCTCTTTGTCCAAGAATAGCCCCAATTTCATAGTCACTAGCATCGCACATAATTTTCAAATAGCTCATCCCACTTTGGTAGTTGAATAATAGGTGCAGATACTAGAGCTTTTTTAACTTGTTCAAAAGAGGTGACACAAATATTTTCAAAAACAAAAGGACTATCTTTATTAAGAAAATAAGTCAAGGGTGCAGCAAGTTTTGCAAAATCTTTAATAAATCATTGGTAAAAGCCCATGTGCCCAAGAAAATTCTTTACTCCTTTTATGTCTTAAGGTATAGGTATTCTTTCTAAGGAAACAATGCTAGAATCATCAACCTCACAACCTTTTTCAGAAACTTTGTGTCCTAAAACTATACCTTCACTTACCATGAAGCGGCAACACTCCCAATTGAGGACCAATTTGGTTTGCTTGCAATGCTTCAATACTCTATTAAGGTTATAGAGACATTGTTCAAAAGTAGTCCCATAAACAACAAAGTCATCCATAAGAACTCCCATAGAGTTTTCAACAAAATTATCAAATATCTTTAAGACACATTCTTGAAAAGTTAGAGCTGCATTACACAAATAAAACAACATCAGTCTATAAGATAAAGTACCATAAGGGAAAGTAAAGGTTGTCTTCTCTTGGTCTTCAGGCTGGATAGAAATTTGAGAATACCCTGAATAACCATTAATAAAACAAAAATACGAGTTGCTAGTTATTCTTACTGAAATCTGCTCCACAAAAGGTATAGGTTTATGACTTTTCACCATCTCCCTATTTAACTTTCTAAAGTCTATAAACATTTTATACCCTTCTATGGTCCTTGTGGGGATTATCTCATCCTCATTATTATTAATTATGGTTATGCATCCTTCTTTAGGTATGCAACGAGTTGGACTAACCCATTTACTATTAGAAATTGGGTAGATAATACCGATATCTGGCATGTGTATTAATTTTTTCTCACTACTTCTTTCATTCTAGGATTTAGTCTCTTTTGAGTGTCAACAAAAGGTTTAGCATCAGCAACCATAGGTATTTTGTGAGTAACTAAGGAAGGATAAATTCCTTTCATATCACTAAGAGTATATCCAAAAGATTCACGTTGCTCGACGAGTACTTCTAGTAATTTGTGACTTTCTTAAGTGGAAAGTTGATCATTAATAATTATGGGACACTTACATTCCTTGTCCATAGATTCATACCTGGGCCCTGGTGGAAGGGGTTTTAATAACAAAGGAGGTGGATCCTCGTCTGCCTTCCTTTCTAGTTCTTCATACTCATCTTTAAGAATATTTTCTACTTCAAGCATAGTATCAAGGATATTATCAAGATCTTATTTTGCTTTATCATTTGGGATTGAGTAATTATTGGTTAAGCTTCTCTCATATTCAGTTTGTGGGGTACCAAAATAAATTGCTGCCAACTCTTCAATAGTATTTTCTTCCTTTAACTCGGTTTTCTTTTCATACGGTAGCTTCTTGAATTAATTGAAGTCAACTTTTAAATCCTCTTCTACAAACTGTAAGGATATAACCTCTTTCTTTTCATTAATATCAATTTTTATAGAAGTGTAAAATGGACTCTCCAAAATAATAGGATAGAAAAAATATAATTGCATAACAATAATATGAAAGTGAATGGGATAGACAAATGCTCCTACCAAAACGCAAGCATTCCGAAGAATCCCATGAGATCCTTGCAAGGTTCTATTTGAGAGCATTATAGTTACACTAGTAGGTTCAAGTTCTGGGTCATCAAGATAATATAGTAGTCCCTCATAGATAGAGTAAGGCATAATGTATATGGAAGAACTTAGATCATAAAGTCCTACATAAGTAGATTCGTCTAAATGGAAAGGGATTTTATCATTATTTTTACACTTACTGTTGGGTTTCCCTTCAATTATGCTAGATGATTCCCTACTTACCATCATTACTTCATTTTCAATGACTTCGGGCTCTAGAAGTTCGTTCACTATACCAACATTTGTCTTAATAGTTTTCAAATCTCTGGTTAACTTCCCTATTCTCCATGTACCTTAATTATCATTCTTTTGTCTTTTTGTTAGGACAGGTTCATCTTCAGCTAATAACCTATTCTCTACTTGTGTAAGCTTGTTGTTTGGAACAGTGTTCAGGAGTTTTTCGTCACAAGGCTTCTTGTAACATTCCCACTCCTATGGTATCTGCAAATGCTCACCTTATGTTCTAATAATTTGAACAATCATAAGAGGATCAAGGTTAAAGTTTCCAAACAATTTCTCTACTTTGCCAGATGCTAGAAATTTTCTTAAACAGTAATATTCTATAGGAGTTTATTCTTCATTAAGCTCAATACCATGATATGCTTCTCCATTCTTACGAACAGTGTCTAGTCGGTTCTGGGATTTTCAACATTAAATTCAGTAAATGATCCATTAGAAAGAGAATCTAGCTCATTTTTATTATCTATGATTAGCGCTGCATAAAAGGTGTGTACTACTAGCTAAGGTGGGAAATCATGGTCAGGGCAACGATCAAGAAGTTCTCTAAATCTTAAATACCCTTTATAAAGGCTTTCCCTGGGGCCACCTTTGAAATTAGTGATCATGTGTCTAGCTCCAAGGGTTTTCATACTAGGAAAGAAATCAATTAAGAATGAAGACGATTGCTTCTCCTAGGAGTTAGTAATCTTTGTAGGACATTCAATATACCAAGAACGGGCTTTATCAATAAGGGTTTGACAAAAGAGAGTTGATTTAACCTCATCCTTATTAAAGATATTAAGGATAAAAGTCCCACAAGTTTCTTCAAAGAACTCCACATGCTCATACGGATCCTCCGTATCGTCCCGTGCAAACATTTTCGCATGCAAAAGATCCAGTAGCATCGGGTTAATGTCATACCCATCAGGGTTGTTGGAATTTAAATAAGCATCCATGGGTGGACCAAAATTCTTCATAGATTTGAGCTAAATAATATGTCGGTACTCACCCATGGTGTTTACTTGAAACTAGTAAACAACTTTAGTTAAACAATTAATAGATTATCAACTAAAAACAAAGACCAAAAGCGCTGAGCTCCCCAGCAACGATGCCTGAAAATAGCTTGATGACTGCAAGTGCACGGATCAGTTGTTGCTAGTTTCGAAATAAAAGTATCAAACCAACAGAGAGCTATTTGGTTAAGGTCTTTATGCCCCTCGTCACTATCTACCAAAGGATACTTGTAAGTTGCCTTTGATCTCAAGTAAAGAGTGTTTAAAGAGTGTTGTTTTGTGTGCAAGAAAATTATGAAAGCAAGTAAACAAAGTAACAAGTGAGTTGGGATTGGTGTTCAGACTCAATAAGGCTTAAATGTTCTCTGGTATGTAGGATACACCACTAGCATGTGAGAATTACTTATGATTAGGATAACCTATATCTTTTGTCATGATGTGTGTGGAGAGAGTTCCGTAATAAGATGTTCACCAGCAAGTCTCGTGAGCAAGCCACTTCTACAAGTGAAGTGATGAGGTCATCTCTAAATAACCACTACAATGTATGTGAGCAAGTCACTTCTACAAACCACCACGGGTTTACCCATGGATATTGTTATGAACTTAGTGAATCTCTCTTAATCCCCCTTCGACCATGTAGATTATAAGCCAATGCTTGCACTCACAAAGTAGCACCGTACATACTCCCATACATGGCCAAAGGGTAGTTCCCTCTCTTTAGTCCCGAAGGAAAATGTTATGTGGTCGACTTCACATATCATCTTGAGAGATAGATCTAACACAATATCATAAATCAAGTAAATATCAAAGACCAAAGTTGTAGATCATATTTATTTCATTTAATAATAATGCTAGGGTTTCTCCATCTTCCCAAGAACAAAGGGAACTACTCACACATGGAGGCAATCAACAGCATCATCATATTCATATGGATGGATTAAAAGTGCAAATAGTAGAATCAAGTGCAAACCCACAACTGAATTTGGAATTACAATAAGATCTAATGAGAGAGGGGATGGTGGTGTTGATGGAGATGTAGCGGTTGATGATGAGGGGGATGATATGTTGTCCTCCAATCATCCGTGTAATAGGAAGGATTTTCCCTTCTACAATTTCCTCCTCCAGATCCCTTCCTAGCATGGTTTTTCGTGACTGGAGGTGTCTATGAATTTCGGATCTCAGATCCGTCTTCATGTGGTGCAAGTATTTGACGAGACGGATATCCTAGCAGGCTATATGGGCGGATAGTACGAGAAGGCTCTAGCAGTACTGCAGGTCGTTAAGGCTCCAGTAACTTTTCCTCACATCCTCTCTTCTCCTAGGCATGTGGAAAATCATTTAAATGACATTTATCACTTAGAAATGTAATATTATTACATAACATGATAGTCCCAATTGATATATTCACAAAAGACTTAATAATTCGGGATCCTATTGAAATAGGGGTAAAAGGTGCATGCGAGCACCCTAATATACCAAAATCCTAACTCTACTTATGCAAAAACGTAATATAAATATGGTTCAAAAATGGACTCATCAATAACCAATGGCGTCCATAACCCTTCCCAGGCCAAGCCGAAAGGGTAAACTTACTAACGTCGTCAAACTCATACCAATCAAGCAAATGGGTGCAATAAAGGGCAAAGGAAAAATGGAGTGGTCTGTACTCAGGCCAGTACATGGTGAGTCTTAGAATTCAGCGGCTCTCGCCTACAAGGGTATGGTGGACTAAAGCGGCAAAAAAGCATGCACTAAACAACCTATAAAGACTCGGTACAATTGTCGGCTATCAGAGAGGGATAAGAGAGACCTATTTGGAACCAAATTGATACTAACACCAAATATAACCCATCCTGGTGTTTCCCCCCTCGAGACCGAAGGAGTAAGTCCTTCCGAGGAACTCACACAGTTGGCAGTTTATTAATCATTTCATTGTAGTTCACATACTTACTGCTAGTCATGTTAGATCCAAGTCAAATTCATCATAATACTTTAGTCTAAGTTGTCTATGATCAAGAAACTGTGATCCAAGTCGTCCATAACCACGAACATAGCTTTTCAAAAATACTTAACCTTGTAGGGGTGCACAAATAGCAACAAACGCATGATCAACCTTGGAATAAGAAAATGAATAAAAAGCAACGAGGCATCATGGCAGAACCATTCTAAGAAACATGAAAATGTTTTAGGGTCCACCCAAAAGGGTTACCCGTACGAGGTATAGCTAAGTATCCTATGAACCTAGAGGTTGCGTCCACTTCTCAAGCGATTAGAGGCCATAGCCAATATATTCCCGTGATAGAGTGCCACACCTACACAACAGTAATAAATGCTCATCGACCAACATAATAGTAAACATGGCATAACATGGAATAAGTGCAGAGGTAAAGTATAAATCCTGAACAAGGTTGGGGCCTCGAAAAAAACTTCAAAATCAAGTTCATGGCTAGGGGATCCCAGAAAGGCTCACAAATGTGGATAGTGCAATAGTCAAGGAACATGTTTCAAGTACTCGAGGTCCTAGGTGGATACAAGTGGGCGGGATAAAAGCCAAATCTCAACTATTTCCCATTGGTGTCTCTTTATTAATTGTATCTACTCCCAACATTTAATTATCAAGTTTTAAGTATAACTATAATTATCTCCACCATTAAGCATGTGACAACCTCCCATCAACTATGGAACTCGAAAATTTGAACCAACACCTGAGCAAGAAACTACCGTGCAAGGCCAAATATCTACAACACAACGGGCAATAGGAAGTGACCAAGGCAATATAGGCTACAAGGAGTATAAATGGTACGAAAAATAAAGCATCACAATACGAATAACAATAGAGATAAGTAAAGCCATAAAACAAGGTACATCCTAAGAACTTGTCGAAGGTCACAACATCTCATTGTCCTATCCAGGAAGAAGCAAAGCACTAAAAAGAAACACCGGATGCAATATTAAATACTACGATAGAAGATTTGGCATGATTATGGGATGATGCGCGACACTACAAGATGTGATGCAATCTAGCAATATTAAGTAGAATCAGCATTCTGGTAATTAATTAAATGGTTCAAGTTGTTTAGGTACCCCATAATTTAGATATTGAATTAACAATACAAAACATGTCATCGGTGAGCTACAAAATTTAAGTGGAGTCAGAGTGAGACAACAATATTCCACATAAACACTCCATATTTAATTTAGGTGAAACGACTATTTAGCGTAAACCACATGATATGTATGCAAGAATGAACAATTTAATATGCAACAAGTTTTATATATCATTTATCAAAATATGGCATCAGAAAGGGGTCACACGTTTGGTATCGAAGATATTCTCTACGGAGAGCTTGGGTTTAGAGGAGCAATCGGTATTTGGGAATGGTCTTTAGATTCCGAGATCAATGTCTTGAAGTCCGTGAAGGAAAACTCCAGCTCATAGAATCCATGTTGGAGTGCTTGATCCATGACATAGTACTCAAAATTAGGCATCGGTGGCCAGCTTGTTCAGCCAGTACGTTCATCGGATGATCTTGTGTGTCAAGTTGGTGTGGTTGCGTGGTGTATACATGTGTGCGGTGAGGTGTAGGTGTGGTGGGGTTAGGGTTTAGGTCAGGAGCGGGCTGGGTTAGGTCTAGCTGGGGTTTCAGTGGGGTGGTAAGTGGCTGGCTTCCTCCCCCACAAAACATTTTTTAATGATTTTTTGAAACATTTTCTAAATATGATTTTAATAAAAACGAATGACAATATATTTTAGCAACCAAACTTAGGGTTTTAAAAAATTAGTTTTGCAGATAACACATGCATGATGTCATGATGATGCACAAAACAAGTACAATAAACAATTTTCTAATTAGGGTTTTTGGGGTACTAAAGTGTTCTACATATTAAGATTAGGACATCTATTTAGCTCCCACTCAATTTCAGGTAAGTGCGAGTCTTCTCAATAATCTTGGCAATTCCAAAATTCTTTGATCATCTATCATATAGAGAATCTCCAGCTCTGAGACACTTGCATCAATGCTTTTGACAAAACCTTGATTTTTGTACAAGTTACAACTTTTCTTTAGTCTTGATATTGAAGGAGATACAATTTTTTCATTCTTTTGTCAATCATACAAATTGTACTAATTGTTAGTGTAAACCTAACAGACTGAAGCATTGCCACACATCATAGTCAACCTTTGAATTTGGCTAAACTTTCTTTGTGACAACTCTAGCTATATGTCTTTTCTTCAAGTTGAAGGGGTTTGTAGCAAAAATAAATTATATTAACTAGTGCAACACCAAATGCTAGGATCTATCTAGAACTAAGTTGTAACGAAGAAGGTTTTTGTGATATATTCTTGTAGACTAAAAGCATTTAATGTTTAGGAGAACATGGATGATGTTGTCGTACTCATAGCCGACCTCAATGCCGTGTTGCTCCTCACACGACAATCCAGGTGCCACAAGTGGCAGCACCTCCATGGTTTCACACACGTCTGGTGCTTAATGACGACTCCCGTTCTCCCTGATCTAGTTGGGATTGTGGAAGTATACCTTCTGGAACCATGGATCCAGTAGCACGATGATGTGTTGAAGTTACTTCATCTCCCACGCACGCAATTCTTCTTGGAACCACACACACGAGAGCTAACGAGAGAGAGAGAGATAATCCCTAAGGAAAATTTCCTTAGAGAATATTGTGTGTCTTTTCCCTCCCATAAGGACCTTCTTATATAGGGTAAAAGGAGAGACTCCTTCTTGTCAAGTCCTAGGGTGGGACTAAAGGAGCGGGAGGGAGGATGCGCCAAGGGGAGGCGGCCAGCGACCGGTTGAGCCCCCACCCACGCGCATTGGCAAGGCCTAGCCACTGTCCGGGTTAGGTCCCACCCTGCGCGCCCTTGGCCCAAGGCGGCGGAGGCCCTTGCCCTCTTTTGGGAGGCTTGCCCTAGTGAGACTTTCCCTCCAGGGATTGGCCCATTTAAGGTGGGCTGCCCCTTAAATATATTTTTAAATATTATTTTGATATTATTTCCAAGGATTAACATAAAACATATTATGAAATTCCCTTTGACCCGAAACATCTTTTGGATCACTCTAAACAACTTCAGATCCTCCCGGAACGATTCTGGTTCTCTCATGGAACACTTCATCTTTTCTCTTATCTTTCTTTTGGTGATCCGAAGATTCCAAAACGATCTCCAAGCATCACAGAACCCTTAAGTGGGTTACCCTATTGTTGGGGGACATCATAGAAATGATCGAGACAACTCTCGGATCAATGATCATTAGCGGGATCTAGATACCCATAATGACCCTTGTGCATTTTAAGATATCAATGTCATTTGAACAAGAAATATCAAGTAGAATTCATTTTGTTACTTCAATAGCTGACTTGTCCAAGATCTTATCACCGGTATCACTATACCTTGTTCAATCTTGTTACCATAAATTGTTGCTTAACTCGTTCTTGTGATATTCCATCCTCGTGACCTAGTCACACACTGCGTAGCTTATGGATGTACTCTCACTGAGTGGGCCCTGAGTATCTTACCATCATGTAGGAGAAAAAATCATGATCTTGATGCATATGCCTCAACATATCCATCTGAAATACCTTATAGACACCTTTATTCTCTCCTCGTGACGGTGTGAGGGTTGATATAGTCAAGGCACCCTCAGGTGATAGTCATTAGATATGATCCACGGTCTAAGGAGTAGGATACTTCATTTCCTAATTATCGCAATGAAGAAATTTGTGACTTGATCATGTTGTAATAGTTATATTGGGTAAGCCTTTCCATCACATCATTCACTAATGATATGACCTCATTGTCAATTGACATAAATGTCCATCATCAACAAACCTTGATCATCAGTTGACCAATGAACTAGTTGAATAGAGGCTACTAGGGACTTGGTTTTTTTATATATCACATGTGTACCAATGTTTTCGATTTATACATTTATAGCATGGTATAAAACCTATTATGATCTAATGAGATATATGATAATAAAAACCTTTATTATTTTCCTCTAGGGCATATTTCCATCAAAAGTTTCATTTCTTCCTTGTAACTTTGAACTTATTGAGAAGATCAAGTAACATATTACTTAATAAGCTCAAGTAACCTTTTAATTTTGCAATATTAAATGTAACTTAATATAGGATTTTATGGTTATAAAATATTCAGAACTGTTTATGGGAGGAAAACATGCCTAAATAAATAAATAAAGTGCTTTATTATTTTTTCCACACCTCACCCATGCCATGCTATGTTATACCATGTAATTGTGCATCATTCCATCATGGAATACTTTGTTTGCTTGTTGCATATGTTCATATGATTGCACAATTTATTTATTATGGACCTTTGTGCGTTTGGCTTTTATTCCAGACAAACGCCGAGCAACGTAACTTCAGGAGAACCAAGAGTACTACCCAGATCCCAGTTACCCTATAGCTGATCCGGCAGGCAAGCAATTCCACATGCTTGCATACATATAGCCCTATGCTTCTATCTTATTCTTGCATCATGGAGTCACGACTGCATTAAATTGAATCCCAAGTATTGCATAGCCTTTACTTTTAAACCCCACCAAAGCTTGTATCCTCAGTCCCATAAGTCATTACTACAGGACTTGTTTGAGCCATGCGAGTCGTAGAATTGCATGTGTAGGGTTCGTGCGAGTCTATGGATAATGAGGTACCTAAACAACTTAATCTGTGTAGTAATGGGATAACTAAAGAAAGAGGCACCGGTGGGCAATTGATGTTATTTGGTTCTTCCACACTCACTTCTGTCCCATAGGACCCCGAGTACTTGATTCCTATTCCTTAACTATTCGCACTATCCACATTCGGGAGACTCTATGGATCCTCCTTCACCTGAGCTTGATTCGCACTTTATTTCTTGGGGCCACAAACTAGTTTGGGGCTTTATTACAATCCTATACTTATGCCATGCTTTACTACTTTATTTACGATTGCGCGTGGAGCGCCTGTACTGTTTAGGAATGCAGACTATTTTCGCGGTATCGACAAGCCCAGTCACACTTTTGGGTTCCCAGTTGTTACAGCCATTGACACAAACCCTAGGTCCGTCTCGGAGCTCTTTGTTGCGGCTAGCTTATTTGGGTGTCCCCTGAAATAATTAATGAATCATGTGAATGCATTGTCGTGAGGCCTCGTTGCTTTTTATTTGGTTCTTCCCGAGGTTGATCGTGTGTGTTTTGCTATTTGTGCACCCCTGCAGGGTAAATCTTTCTAAAAGCCATGTCCACGGTTATGGACAACTTGGAGCATAGTTTCTCAATCACAGACAAGAAAAACTAAAGTATCGTCTTTAAATTGACTAAAGCATGACTAGTAAATAGTGCAATACTCATGGAATAGTTAATAAAATTGCCAATGGATGGGATGTTCTTTTGCCTTAAGCGAGAAGGAGGGCGAGCGATTTTTATTTATGTTACCCACATAACTGTTGTTACTAATTAACAAGCGTCCGTCCATCTATGGTTGGGCGGATGTTGTAGCGTGTCTCTATAGAACAGGTAGTTATTATCTTTCGCTGCAATTGTGTCACCCCAGGTTGTTCCCTTTAGATGCATTAAGACTTGCTGAGTACCCCTAGGGTATCACATGATAAATATTTGGTTCGGATGGACAGGTATACTCTCAAAAAGGGTACTAGGTCGAAGGGACTAATGATGGTGGCAACAACTGTTGGGTGTAGAGATTCCGGGGATGGACATCCATGAGATCTATAGGCAGGATGTGCTTATTTTCAGGGCACCTTATGCCGATTTGCTTTTTGTCCATACTCGGATCTTGTTTTCTGCTTCCACTTGATACTCTGATGTGTCATGTGGGAGGATGTATCCTAAACTATTATCTCTATCTAGGATATTTGGATCTTTCCGTATGGCATTGAATATTTCTATTTCTTTTAGATGGTGTGGCTTTGATGTACGATTGTATGTCACTAACATACATACTCATTTGTGTATGTTTTTGATCGCTTTACCTGTCAACTACGCTGCTCGCTCTTGTCCCGATGTTCTTCAAAGTGGGTAGGGTGGTTGTCCGGTACCGTGCCCTACTCTGCTTCTACGGGCCTACACTTGGGTGGCCTTGGGCCTCCGCTGTAGAATCCCTTATCCACTTTTGGGTTCATCCTGGCTTGTTGCTTAGAGCATAGGGTCCGAGGTATTACAATTGATATCAGTGTCATTTCACCCTTTAGGGTCTCAGCCAAGATGGCCGTTGTCAGTCTAGAAAATATTTTGGTAGCTATGTATACTAGGGAAAAACTAAACATGAGAGTAGGAATGCTTCCATTTTTCTTCTTACCCGCCCACCCACCCTATTCTGGTAAGGAAGTGTAACGTTTTTCTATCCTCTTTTAAAAATTCAAACTAGGATCCACGTGTTTGGGGTATCTGTAATACCATAGGATGTGTTAATCCTTTGTTAATCTGTTGCATCCAACCTTTCTTCGCAATCTTATTTTGGTTATCAACTGTTGGTACATTCCATACCGACAGGATTTTTTGTAAACCGACGCGATCTATCCGACTCTTTGTTAACCGGTGCGATCTTTTTTAAGGGTGTTCTTCCTTTTAGCATGTTTTCACTGAATGTGGACTTGCTAATCTCTATCTGTTAAGTGGTTTTGCACATCTAGTTGGTATTGTAATGCCAAAAAATGCAATTTGATGCATCTGTGTTTCCACACTCCTTTTTCAGTCGTGTGGCATACACTATTCACCTTATTTTTATCATCATGTCCATGCTAACTCGATCTTTTGCTACCAGCACTTCAATCCTAAATTTTTTACTTCATCTACAAATTCTTGTGTGCTAAATACATAACGTGTGTCGATCCGATGCTTATGATTGTAATTTGGTTCTCGATATATCTCTATGACACTTTTCATGAGTGGAATATGGTCAATGATATCAATATAATTCTCTAAATGATGGCGGTTATCTCTTGTGATTTTGGGTTATACCGTGATCATATCAATATCATATTCAAGTATCTTTGACAATCCGAAGGTTTCTTAAGGCACTATGGGGGAGATCATCTGTTGTTGCGCTTCATACCTTTTGGAACTCCTCATCTGCAAAGGTTCTATTTCATACAGGAGAATATCATCCTTTCATCTCTGATGTCTTTGCTTAAATGTATGAGTTATCATCGCTTCTTTATCCAAAATCTCTTTGTCTTCTCAAACGGTGATCCGATCAACTATGTGAACAAGTGGGCATTTCTTTTCTCTTCCGAAGAGCCAGATAATCTATTCTGCCAGTGCATCATTTTCAACACAATCCTTGCTCTTAATACTAATCTTTCGAAGAGTGTTGAGCTCAGAAAGTGTTTCGAGCATTCGTTCGTTTCTCTCGCCTCGTGAACTTGGTATTCATGGAACATCTTGATAAGTCTGGGTGGTATATCGTGACGATATGCTTGCTTATTCTATATCAAAGGAAGAACAAGAAGAACATCTTCTTCACTTTCTCTCAAGCTTCGTGAACATCGCATGTCTGCAAAGTTCTCAAAGTGTGAATTCCGACTTTCTGGACTCACCTATCTCGGCCATATCCTTCTGCTAAAGACATCATTACAATTCTGGAATCATCAAGTCCATTGTTAATTCCTATAACATCTCAAAAATATTAAAAGGAGAATATCATTTTCCAATTAACCAAAATAAGGTTTAACAAAAACATTTAATCCTAAACCCTTATGAATGCAAGTGTGTGTTTATTAATGATGTATGAATGCATGTTATGCCATGTTTTCTTGTTATAAATGATGAGAATTAGTTTAGAGATCAAAACCATATCATCTAGGACAAATCAAACCCAAAACAAAGCAAAAGAAAATCAATATATAATGCATATGACCTAATGGTCATTTTTGCAAAATATTAACACCTAGCCAACTTTGGGCATCTCTAGTAAATGATTTCAAATAGAAACAATTCCATTACTTTTCTCCCCTTGCCAGACCAAGTGGCAATGAACACAAGTGAACTTTCAAACCTTACAAAACCAAATTCAAATTCTTTTAGAGGACATTTCAAAATTGAATCCATCATAGGCATCAAGATAGCCATTTTTCCAAAACCCTCAAAATCTTATCCACTTGGCAAACCTTTGCAACCAGAGACTCCAAGCATATGACAAACACACCAACCAAAAAGAATTTAAAAATTCAAATGTTTATCTCTTGCGGCCATTTGATCGAGCACTTAGCAGGCACAATACATAGCTACCAACTATACACTGTTTCAATCAATCTTGTGATGATCTATGTACCTCACTAAGCCTCCACTACTCACCCACGATCACCCCAGTACCAGCCTGTACCGTGGAGCCTCTCTCACTCGCCAATTGGACTAGTGACAGCACGTACCCGAGCATGCCATGCCGGCCCAACATGGACACGACGCCACAAGCCTTGCCGCCATCGTCCACGAACTCTAGGAGATAGCCCTGACCTCACCGCACCCGCTAGTGTACGCCTCGGCCAACGACAGCCAGTGGAGACGCTAGCGTAACCGTGCCCATTTACTCTGTCCGCCATGCCGAGCGCACGCCAGAGCGCCGAGCCGTCCCGTGCAACCATGTCGTGCCTCGCTCTCCCTTGCATAAATGCCCTCGCCATGACGTCAGCGACCTCCCAGACACGCCCGTTTGACGTCGTGCGACCTGTGACCACCGTATGCCATGATGAACACCCGCGGTACCCAAGCAGAGCATGGACGTCCCCATCCGATTAAGACCACGCCTCGACATGCCACTATGTGCATGACGATCGCCCAAGAGCACCACGTCGACCCACACCCTCAGCCATGCCAATAGAACCCTGTAGCGACGTCGCCAACGAGCCCGAGCCATGCCCCAATGCTCCCTTGCTGGGGTATAAATAGACCCCGCCCCGTGCCTCAAAATGCACCTCATTCGACTCACCTCTCCCCCAGCAACCCCTCTAACCCATTCCCGGAGCAAGGCGAGAAGCGTAGCGTCAGAATTTCACTAGAGCTCGCCGCTGCTATGGTGGAGCGGAGCCATCGCGAGGAGCCACCCCAGTAGCCGCCGCGACCACCAATCAAACCGCCGTCATCGACTAGTTCGTTCGCCCCCATCACCGGACCTAGCTAGAGCTCTGGTAAGCCCCCGATGACCCCCACCGTAGAGCTAGGGTTGAAATCCCCCACGTGTCGTGCGACGGAGACGATGACACTGAGCCATTGATCGCGCTCTAATCATGCGGCCCAGATTAGCGCGTACCGCTTCGTATTAGAATAGCCGCTGACAGGTGGGGCCAGCACAAGTGTAGCCCACTATGCGTGCGCCATGTAGTTGGGCCAGCCCAATATCGTTCCCGCGCGTGCCCACGAATTCAAATCTGGATTTTTCTTTTATTCCAAACCCCTATTCTGTAGTGGATTTCAAAATTGAATTCAAGGAGATTTACTAAACCAAATTGTATGAATCCAATTTTGTTAGAAAGGAAATGAAAATCTCTAAAGACTCCTGTTGGATTCAAATAGTTTGAATTTAGAGATCACCCATAGTAAAAATAATAAGACAATGACTTTTCCAACTTCAAACATTTTTCTAAAATCAACCATACATGCTTTTGAGTTGATTTCAATTTTAAAAAATCACATTTTCCATGCTCTATATGAATATGTAAAAATATTTAGTTTTACATGCAGTAGTCTTAGGCTAGTATTAAAAGAATGGTTATAGAGTCATTTCTAGTCATTTTAATCATATTAAATAGCAATATTAAACCTTGTAATATAGGCCATCTACATAAAATCACATTTCCAAGTATTAGAGTATATGGTGATGATAGGTGTCAAAATGATCCCATATTTTATAATTGGAGAATATTAAATCTTAGGTAGTTTTTCAATGAGTAGAAATTGCATTTCTAAGATAAGATAAATAAGGCCATGTCAATATTTCATGTAGTGATTGAGATGATGCTAGATCATCTACTGTGAACCTTTGTGTGCTAAATAGAAGTAGCTAAGTATTGTTTGGTGATTGTGTACCTCGTATTTATTTATAGACGCTAGTACCAACCCGGGCTACGAGGAGGAAGAATTCTACAAAGAAGAAGAGGAGCACTTCGACAACTCTACCACCCAAGGCAAGCTTAACTATGCAAGCCCCACTATGCAAGCTAACATATGCACGATACACTATGCATACTATTGTGATGCACCCTTGATTACACCAATCCCAAGTTTTACTTGCAAGCTTTATCTTTTCTTCACTTTACCAAAGTTTCTTAAGTAGTTAATTATTGGTGATTAGTGGAAAAATAGGAAAGATGCCATCAAGAGCATAGAACTAGGTTTGGGTAGTTACACTTGATTAGCACCCCTCAATAGTGACACCCTCTTTTATAGTTGCTAGTGCTAAACTAATATTGATCACTTTAGATGGGAACACTTGGAGAAAATGATTATGAAAACCTTAGAATGATGAGTCATTCTATTGAAATGTTTTGACATGTGTTATGAAACACAATGATTTGAAGATGATACTGAATGAGGAATGTGCCCTGACTTTGATAAAAACGGATGGTTGGGTTTGGATGCGATACCATTCCAATTTTACCGTACAACCACAATACCTGAGTTGGGTAGGGCTTAAATGGAAGTTTATATGTCTTAGTATGGGTTCCCTCATGGAAAGAGGTTAACCTGAGGTTGCCTCGTGAATAAGAATGTCCACCTATGCAGTTCCCGGGATGGCGGATGGCCATGGCTGGGAGGCCAAGCTCATGGGGGAGGTGCCTATACTAGGGTGTGTAATTGAAAGGTTAGGATTGATTATTTGCATACCAAGTATGATAATTCAGGGTTACACCTAACGGATGTATCAAATTTTGTGGTGAAATACCTCTGCAGAGTGTCAAACTATTTGAATAGCCGCGTCCGCGGTCATGGACAGTTGGAGTGGCCATACTGTTCCATTGTCAGATGTTTTCAAAATGACTTGTGACTTGAAATATGACTTTGAATTGACCACAATAGGGTTGTCAAAAGGAAAACTAGGTTCCCACTTGAGTAACCTAGATAACTAAAATAGGCTTACTACTAAGTACTTCTGAAATAGAACTAGCTTATTGCAAACAAGCATAGAGCTTAGGATTCCTACTGGAATTGTCTTACTTACATTAGTGATAGTTTGCGAGTACTTTAAGAGTACTCATGGCTTTGTCCTTGGCTATTCCCATGGCCAGACTATGAAGAGGACTATCCGGAGGACGGACAGCGGGATGTCTATGATAACTAGGATCATCTCCCATCGTCAGCATTATCTGTGACAATGAAGATGGAGCCTCTAATACGTTTATTTCAACTGCTTTGATGTGTATTAAGACTTGATCATGAGATCAACTATTTGTAAAACTATTATGGTTTGTAATGGATGATGTACTGTGCTACCAATTATGTTATGTCTCGCAAAAATGGTATTCCTAGGATTACATCATGTGGATCACCTCGACTTTGTGATGCACGAGACTCAGAAGGAGTTAGACAACGCTCATGCCTACGCCAACCAGAAGCACATTGTTGCAACAGAGAAGAACCAAACTCTCGCCATCCTAGCTAAGGAGCGCAAGAAACTTCGTCACCAGTGTGACAAGAAGGACCGCATCATTGCTCGCCTTCGCCAGAAGGTGGCAACCCTCTAAGAAACAATCCATGACCAGGAGATTCAGCTTGAGGAGAAGGAAGAAGAAGGTGAAGATATTCGTGGGGATATCACTTCTTACCTCAGTGACAATGACGACTACCTGGAGGATATCAACATGGAGTTCCACACCGACGAGGAGGACGCTAATTTCCTGGATGACGGAGAACCCACCAGTTCCGATGATGAGTACTAGCACTAGATCACTATCGTAGGTGTGAATTTGTATCCGGTCCCAATGTATCGTAGAATGACAGAATGGTTCTTAAAACCATCTGCTTAGTAGTTGTGGTGTGTTGTTTGTACTGTGTTGCTTGGAATGAATGGAAAAAAAGAGTTGTGGTCAGGCATCTGGACTTAAAATTCTAGGTGTTTACAATTCCACCCTCCATCTTCAACCAAATCTAGAGTTTTTCCTTGTTTGGCAAGTTATCATCGTTGTTCTGCTAAAGATTTCCTCAAGATGGCTAAATCTCTCTCAGATATCGTCAAGAAGGATGAGAAATTTTGTTGGTCTTCTTCTCATCAAGAAATCTTTTTGAAACCCTCTGATACGTCGTAAACATATCTATAATTTTTGATGCTCCATGCTTGTTTTATATCAACTTTCTTATGTTTTGTTCACACTTTGAGGTATTTTTATACATTTTTTGGAACTAACCTATTAACAAGATGCCACAGTGTTATTTGCCTATTTTCTGATGTTTTTGGTTTCAGAAAATCTAGTAAGGAAATATTCTCGAAATTGGACGGGACAAAAGCCAAAGTCAATATTTTATCAGAAGGAACACAGAGTCCAAAGGGCAGCAGAAGAGGGTCCACGAGGCGGCCACACCCTAGGGTGCCCCCCCAGGTGCACCACCAGGTGGTGTGGGCCCCTTGGGCCACCACCGACCTCACCTCTTCGCCTATAAAAGCACCCCGAAGCAGAAACCCTAAGTAACCGGTCAGAAATCCATGAAAGAGTCTGTAGCCGCTGCCATCTCCATCCCTAGATCGGGGGGATCCAAAGCAGTAATCCTATATGTTGTGTTTGCGGGGATCCGATGGATATTGAGATGCTATGTCAGATTGATTATTGATTCTATCATGGCTATGTTATTTGTGATCTTGCATGCTCTCCGTTGTTAGTAACTTTCTTGGCCAAGTAGATGATTGCAACTCCAAGAGGGAGTATTTATGCTCGATAGTGGGTTCATGCCTCTAGTAATCTGGAGAAGTGACTGAAATCTCTAAGGTTGTAGATGTGTTGTTGCTACTAGGATAAAACAACAATCCTTTGTCTGTGGGGAAATTGTATTGTTTACTTTACACACTTTGCTTAATGCAATTATCTGTTGCTTGCAACTTAATACTGGAAGGGGTTCAGACGATAACCGGAACATGGATTATTAGTCATAGATGCAGTTGGATTACGGTCTATGTATTATGTTGTAATGCCCAATCAAATCTCATAGGATTCAAGATGTCTAGTACATGCATTGTTATGCTTTCTCAGTCTGTCAATTGCCCCGCTGTAATTTGTTCACCCAACATGCTATTTATCTTAAGGAGAAACACCTCTAGTGAAATGTCGACCCTAGTCCATTCTTTTACCATTGATATACCATCTACTATTTACCGTTTACTATTTACTTTCTGCAAGAAATTAATATCTTCCACACTATACGTTTAATCCTTTGTTTTCAGCAAAACTAGTGAGATTGACAACCTCACTGTAAGTTGGGGCAAAGTTCTATGGTTGTGTTGTGCAGGATTCCAAGTTGTTAGCAACACCTTGGAGTTCTTTCCTTGCTCCTACTGGTTCAATAACCTTGGTTTCATAACTGAGAGAAAACTTGCTACTATGCTCATCATACCTTCCTCTTGGGGTTCCCAACGAGCTCTACATCTTTAGCCATCACCCTCTCGCTTTATCTTCTATCTTCAGTCTGTTGGATGCCACGAAGACTTTTTCGATCTTTTGTAATCCTCCTATTCAAGTTGGTGCTATCTTTTTCTCTATCTATTGAATCTTTCATGTTTCTCCGTGATCTTCGTTCATATCTTTTCCTATGGCATGGGACTTCCAACACGATAACAATATCATCATCTTTATCTACTTTGGACCCGATGAAGTGTTGGCATCACCTCCTTGTTTTCTTACGATGCATCATGAATTCTGCTTGTCGAGATCTTCAGTCTAAATTTATGAGAGTTGGGTTGCACGATTTTCCTATTCATGTACGGAGTAATTTTTTGAGTGTGGGATGGAGTCATGGCCATACCACTACTCTTATCATTCACCCTTGCACATTAAATTGGTGGATTAATGTGATTTCACTCATTCCATAGAAGTCGGAAGTGGCCTCTATCTCTTGATACTTTCACTTCCGTCCTTGTTTTCCGGAGTGTTCTCTCAAAGAACGTAATCAATAATATGTTGTTAGTGGTCTCATCTATTTCAAGATGGAGCTGAAATCTTCAATGATCCGGTGAAAAAAATCCAAAATCTTCCCCGTCCTCTTCTTTCTACCGGTGCTCGACATCGTCAAACAAGATGGACAGAAGATATATCTGACTTATTTTTACCAAATTCCTTTCTCTTGGTAAAACCAATTATGGTTGATGCCATCAATCGAAAAATCTATAGCAATAACCTCATGGGCAAGGAAAGCAATAAACATCTCTACAATAACCTCCAGATATTCAACATTCCACTTCTTCCTCAGGTTTCCACCATAAACTAGCATCACCTCCTTTCTTGAAGATATATTTGCGCGCTTCAATTGCGGGGTCCTTTGGTTCTTACCGGCGCAAGAAGAATCTAACCCAAGAATTCCTCAATTCTAATCTTATTCCATTGATATCAAGGATCTCTGTTGTGTGAAGGTAGTGTTCTTTTCCGAATTCATTTCTTAAATATGAGTCAAGAAATAATGCTATTTTAAAAGTGGTGGATAACTTCTCCAAAGTTACCCTTTTCTTCCGGCAAAACAAAGAATCATCTTCACGTGCATTTGTTGATCATTAATCCTAAGGGTGTGTCTTTTCTTTCTCCATGATACATCATCTTTTCAAATTCTTTCAAGAAGTGGTTCAATTCTTTTATCATGTTTCTCGAGAGCACCGGAGCTACGTTCATCCTATCTTTATCATCTCACAACAATCCTCTAGGTTCTTCAAGTTCTTGTTTCAAGAAGGAAAACGCAAGACTCGAAACAAGTCTAGCGGGTTTTGCATGGTGTAATGGTCGCACCATTCTTTGCTAAATCAACTTGGGAATGTGAGGATCACCTTTGTTCCAAGCACCCGCCACCCCTTATGTCTTCTTCTTTTCCTAGGAATCTCGGGGCGAGATTCTTATTTAGTAGGGGAGAGTTGTAGCATCCCAATTGTCTAACAATTGTAATGCTACTTGCATATAATAATATAATGCTACCATATACTTGTCATTATTGCATCATCATAATATCATGCTCATGTCACCATGCCACGTTGTATTTGAGCATCATATTAAAACCTTTTTCATCGGTTCTTATCCTCATGTTGCCTTGTCTTATTAATACTTTGCTTCTTAATACATTGTATTTGCTTCTTAATATAATGTTTGATGCCCAAATTGAGTTGAGGGCATATCTTTTAAATTCTATTGTATCCACTAACATGTATCTTGTTCTTTTTAATCTTCCATATATTTTACCTTGCATATATATGTGGGCTTCCTTTGTTTGTTGGTATTTAATTCATGCCTATACTAACTGTGAGGATCATCTACTCTTAAATCAAGTCATATCCAAATTCCAGTGCTTTGCACCCTGTCAATTTTAATATGCATGTGCCTTCACTTTTCTTTCTTTTGGATAGCCACATGCATTATGACCATTGTATCTAGTCACATGAAATGACACATCATTTTATGTGGCAATTCTTGTGATCAAATTCATTGTCTTATTTGCTCTTTTTGAATGGTTCTTAAATACTAATCATCTAACATTCTAATCTACCTCTCACATATCCACATGTGTGTTGTTATTCCTTCTCTTTAATTTTGGCTCACATGCATGCTGTCAACACCCGGATTTTTTATCCCAGATGCCTGTTATGCCATACCTCGCAATCCCAGGATTACCATTTTTGCGAGACATAACGGATTGATATCACAGTACATCATCCATTACAAACCATAATAAGGTCTTACAAAATAAAGGAACTCATGATCCAGTCTTAATACAATCAAGCAGCGGAATAATAAGCGTAGTAGTGGGCTCCATCTTCAAGGTCACAGGCAATGCTGATGATGGGAGATGATCCTAGTTGTCATAGACATCCTGCTATCCATCATCCTGGTAGTCCTCCTCATAGTCTGGCCACGGGAATAGCCAGGTACAAAGCCATGAGTACTCTTTAAGTACTCGCAAACTATCACTAACAAGTAAGGTAGTTCTGGTAGTAATCTTAAGCTCTAGGTTTATTTGCAAAAAGGCAGGTTTATCTAAACTGAGTTTAGAAGTAAAGAAAATTAAGTTAATGTTCTAAATCACTTAAGTGGGAAACCAGTTTTCAAATTCACAACCTTGTTGTGGTCAAGTCAAAATCATAGTTCAAGTAACAAATCATTTTGAAAACATCTGACGACGGAATAGTATGGCCACTCCAACTGTCCATGACCGTGGACGCGGCTATTCTAATAGTTTGACACTCTATAGAGGGGGTACACTTTCACCACAAAATTTGATACATCCGTCAAGGATAACCCTGAATCAATCATACTTAGTATGCGGATAATCAATCATAACCTTTCAATTACACACCCTAGTATAGGCACCTCCCCTATGAGCTTGGCCTCCCAGCCATGGCCGTATGTCATCCTGGGCACTTCATAGGTGGTCAATCATCAAGAGGTAGCCTCAGCTCAAACCTCCTCCGCAAGGGAACCCATACTAACGCATATAAACTTCCGGCTAAGCCCTACCCAATTCAGGTA
Organism: Avena eriantha; assembly: GCA_910589775.1. Taxonomy (NCBI): domain Eukaryota; kingdom Viridiplantae; phylum Streptophyta; class Magnoliopsida; order Poales; family Poaceae; genus Avena; species Avena eriantha. Next base: position 411,000,098 of record OU342742.1, read on the forward strand.
TTATGGTTGTACGGTAAAATTGGAATGGTATCGCATCCGAACCCAACCATCAGATTTTGGTAAAAGGGCTAAGGCTCATGCCTCAACATTTTCATCATCAAACCATTATGTTTCTCAACACATGTCAAAACATCTTAATAGAATGAAGCATCATTCCAAGGTTTTCATAATCATTTTCACCAAGTATTCCCATCTAAAGTGATCCACTTTTATGCTTAGCACTAGCCACTAAAGTTAAGAGTGTTCACTAATGAGGGGTGCTAATCTTCAATCTCCTGCCATAGAATGACATCTAAGTATAACTAGTTAGGCCTAGTTTTATACTCTTTATGCCATCTATACTATTTCTCCAAATACGCACAAAGCACTAACTAAAAGTAAAGAACTTTAGTAAAGTAAAAGAATAAAGCTTGCAAGTAAACACATGGGATTGGTATAATCAAACTTGTATAACCAAAGCATGCCTAATGCATCTTGCTTAGGTTATGTAAAAAAATTCAAGTGGTAGCTTGCATTGTTAATGATGGCTTTCCTTGAGTAGTGAAGTGATTGAAGTTTTCTTCTTCTTCTTCTGGGTAGAACTCATCCTCCTCGTATCCGCGGTCGGTACTATCGTCTATAAGGGAATAGGGGGTACACAATCACCAAACAATACTTAACTACTTATATTTAGCACACTAAGGTTCACACTTGATGATCTAGCAGCATCCCAATCATCACATGAAATAAAGACTTAGTCTTATTTATCGTATTTTAGAAAAGTAATTTCTACTCATTGAAATTAATTAAGATTTAATATTCTCCAATTAAAATATGGGATCATGTTGACACATGTCATCACCACACATTCTAATACATGGGAATGTGATTTAAAGTGTTGATTATATTTAATAAAGTTTAAGATTATTATTTAATAGATTTAAAGTGACTAGAAATGCCTATATAGCACTATTTTGGTACTAGTCCAATGTCACTGCATGCAAACCTAAATCTTTTTATATATTCAGATAGATCTTATCAAATGTGATTTGTGAGAGTTGGAATCAACTCAAAAGCATTTATGGTTGATTTTTGAAAAATGTTTGAATGTGAAAAAGTCTATGTCTTGTTATTTTTGGTATAGATGATCTATAATTCCAATTGAATTGAATCCAATGGTCTTGGATAGATAATTTAAGTATCTTTCTAACAAAATTGGAATCATGCAATATGGTTTAGTGAAACTCTCTGAATTGATTTTTAAATCTCTAGACAGAAACTAGTTTTAACTAAATTGGAAAATCTTTATTTGAATCACTGAGCTACGCGCGGGAAACTAAACGGGGCGGCCCAACTACACTGTGCAGCGCAGCGGGCTGCTGATAGAGGGGTCCACTCATCAGCGAATCTATCTACGTGAAGCGGTATCTGCGAATCTGAGCACTACGATCAATTTCTAATCTAACGGTTGAGGATCATCGTCGACGACGAACAGCTCCGGCGAGGAAATTAACCTGATGCGGCGGTGGGGGTCCGGCGAGGCTCACCTGGGCTCCATCTAGGGTCGGCGATGGGGGCGAACGACGTGGTCATGGACGGTGGTTCGAACGGTGGTCACGGCAACTCCTGGGACGGCTCCAATCGACGGCGCCCTTCTCCTCTAGCAGCGGTGGGCTCTGGCCAAATTCTGGAGAAGAAGAGCTCGCCTTGCCCTGGGAAGAAGTGTGGGACTGTTAGTGAGGAGTGGTGAGGGTGTTGGTATGGAGAATGGAGGCGGGGGAGGCCTCTACTTATACTGCGGCGAGGGGACCGAACGGCGTGGGCTCGGGCTCATCGGTGACAACGCTACAGGCGGCTAGCGGCACGGCTGATGCTAGGGGATGGTGCGTGGTTCCTTGGCGATCATCGCGGAAGCAATGGCACGGCAAGGGGCAGTGTGGATTGGTCGGGAGCGTGCGGCGCTCCCTGCGGACGCAGCGGTGTTTGTGACAGTGCACAGGAGCTATGGGTCGCGCGGCGGTGAACGGGGGTGTCTGCGAGGTTGTGGTGATCATGGCGAGCTAGTGCATGCGAGGCAGGGGTGAGGCGCGGTCTGTGCGAGCTGGTCGGGCGCGGCGTGCTGGCGCGCTCTGGGCATGGCGCAGAGATGGTAGGCACGGCGTAGCTAGGATGGTCCAGGGCTCTCCTATGGCCGTGGCTTGAGCAGGGGGTGGCGGTGGATGGTCGCGTGTCTGGTGCGCGTCGTGGGTGAGGGCAGCGTGGCTTCTGGCGCGCTGTCCACAGTCGGCCAGTGACGACCACATTTGGGCGACACTCCACTGGTGCAACGGCAAAGGGGCAAGCTGGTCTGGTGTTGGCTGGACACTAGGGGACAAGGGGGTTAAGAGGGGACCAAATGGTCGAGGGATTACTACTTAAATAGTGAAGTTAGGCAGTTGTTGTTTTGTGTCTGCAAGGTTTTTGAGGAAATGGCTGCAAGAAATAAAGTTTGAAATTTTTGAATGAAATTTTTTGAGTGATCTAGACATAAGCTTGAGTTTCTACTATTGCTTGGATTTGTCAAGGTGAATTTATTTGATAGGTTTTTGAAAAAGTGTGATCTTAGTACATACACTTGATTCAATTTTCAAATGTCCATTAAATTGATTTGGAAAATGTTTTCGTAAGTTTGTAATGTGGGCATGTATACACTTTTACTTGGTCTAGCAAGGGGTGGAAATATATAGAATTGTTTCTGTTAGAAATTTTCTTCTAGGAACACTCAAAGTGACCTAGTGGTTAATTTTGGTCAAAATGGCCCTTTGATCTTTTTATTCATATTTGATTTCTTTTTCTTTTGAATTTGTTTGTAATTGGCCTAGATGATGTAGCATTCACCTTTAAACCATTTCTCATATTTTGTAGCAATCAAACATGGCAATTTCAATCAATCACACATTAATGCAAACACACATATGCATTCATATTGATTTTTGGAATCAAAGTTTTTGTTACCCCTAAAACTGGGTGATTAGAACTTGATAATCTTGATTAGGGTTTTTGGGGTGTTACAAACCTTCCCTCCTTAAACAAAATCTCGTCCCGGGATTTAAGAAAAACTAGGAACTAAATATATCTGGAAACTCAGTCCTAATGTAATATTCTCGCTCGTAAGTAGCTTCTTCTTCGGTATGGTTGCTCCATTGGATCTTGAGAAACTTGATACTCTAGGTCCTGGTGGTTCTAAAAGCTTCTTCCAAAATGCGAATGGGCACTTCACAATACGTCAGATCCTTGTTGATATCTATGGCTCAGTGATCGATGTTCTTGAACACTTCGGTCTTCTCCGGAACTTCGAGGCATTTGCGAAGTAACGAGATATGGAACACATCATGGATAGCTGACATCTCCTCTGGAAGTTCCAGTTGATATGATACTTCTCCTCGGCGATTCAAAATCTTGAAGGGTCCAATATATCTAGGGGCTAACTTCCCTTTCAGACTAAAACGTTGCGTTCCTTTTAAGGGTGAGACTTTGAGATACCCAAAATATCCGACATTGAAAGTCAGGTCTCGATGTCATTATGTCTGGATTGGGCGGTCTTGAGGTGCTCACGGACTTTGTGAACTTTCTCTTCTGCTTTTCGTAGGATGTCGGGTCCCAAGATCTGACTCTCTCCTACCTACGACCAATTTAGGGGGGTACGGCACTTCCTTCCATATAAGAACTCAAATGGGGCCATTTGCAAACTGGCTTGATAACTGTTGTTGTATGAGAATTCTGTGAAAAGCATACAATCTTCCCATTTTGATCCATATTCTAGAACACAAGCTCTCAACATATCTTTTAAGATTTGGTTTACTCTTTTAGTCTGTCCATTGGTCTGTGGGTGATAAGTTGTGCTGAAATTCAACTTGGTTCTTAATCCTTTTTGGACTTTCTGCCAAAATCTTTAGGTAAACTAGGTTCCTCGATCCGACACTATAGTCTTAGGGGTTCCATGAAAACTGACTATTCTAGCAATGTACAACTCTGCTAGCTTCGAACTTTGGTAAGTGGTCTTGATAGGTATAAAATGGGATACCTTGGACAGTCTATCAACTATGAACCAAATAGAGTCATTTCCCTTACTAGATGTAGGTAAACCGGTGATAAAGTCCATTTCGACAGAATCCCATTTCCATTTCGGAATCTGCAATGGTTGCAAAAGTCTTGCGGGTCTCTGATGTTCCGCTTCGACTCTCTGCGAGATATCGCACTTGGTGATGTAGCTTCCGATTTCTCTCTTCATCTTGTGCCACCAAAATTGCTACTTCAAATCCTAATACATGTTTGTTCCTCCGGGATGGATAAAATAAAGAGTATCATGAGCCTCTTGCATGATAACTTGCTTCAGCTCGGAATCTGTTGGCGCACAGATACGTCCTTTGTACCACAAAACTCCTTCTTCATCTTCGGTGAATCCGGGTACCTTCCCTGTACCAATACGATGCTTGATTCCGTGAATACTTGCATTTCCTTTGTGCACCTCCTTGATTTTACTAATCAAAGTGGGTTGTGCTAGCTAAAAATCCTTTGCTAACTAGCTCCGTTCTAAACTGCTCCAATTCTCCATACAAACTTGGCTGATTTTCCTTGACCATGGTGTTTAATCTACACGGCAATCTGCTAAGAGCATCCGCTACCACATTGGCTTTGACGGGTGATAGTGAATGTCAAGGTCATAATCCTTGATTAACTCTATCCATCTCCTTTGCCTCATATTTAGCTCCTTCTGGGTAAAGATATACTTTAGTCTCTTGTGATCCAAATAAATCTCACAGCGATTACCCATAAGGTAATGACGCCAGGTCTTCAAGGCTCAAACTACGGCTGCTAGTTCAAGATCATGGGTAGGGTAGTTTTGCTCATGCTGCTTGAGTTGCCGGGACAGATATGCTATGACTTTGCCTTCTTGCATCAACACACATCCAAGATCAATCTTGGATGCATCACAATACACATCAAAAGGCTTCTTGATATCTGGCATAATCAATATTGGGGCTGAAATTAATCTCTTCTTGAGCTCTTGAAAACTTGCTTCACATTTGTCCGTCCATTCGAACTTCTTATCTTTCTTCAACAACTGGGTCATCAGTCTTGCGATGCTCGAAAATCCTTCAACAAACTTGCGGTAATATCCCGCTAATCTGAGAAATGCACGGACTTGGGTTTGAGTGGTTGGGGCTTTCCATTCTTCAACATCTTTGATCTTGGCGAGATCGACGCCGACTCCTCCTGCCGACACAATATGTCCTAGGAATCCTACTTCCTTCAACCAGAATTCACATTTGCTAAACTTGGCATACAACTGATGTTCTCTAAGGGTTTCAAGGATGGTTCTCAGGTGTAGCTCATGGTCTTCTTCCGACTTTGAATAGATTAGAATATTGTCGATAAAAACAACGACAAACTTATCCAGAAAGTTCATAAAAATATTATTCATGAGATTCATGAAATAAGCGAGGGATTGGTTAATCCAAAGACATGACCGTATACTCATATAATCCATATCTGGTGGTAAAGACGGTCTTTGGAATATCCATTGCACGAATCTTGAGTTGATGATAACCAGTTCTAAGATCAATCTTAGAAAACACTCTGGCACCAGTCAACTGATCAAATAGATCCTCTATCTTGGGCAATGGGTACTTGTTCTTGATGGTGACATCATTCAGCTTCTTGTAATCCGTGCATAAACGGTTACCTCCATCCTTCTTATCCACAAATAAAACAGGCGATCTCTATGGCGATGCTCTTGGTTGTATCAGACCTTTCTCCAGCATAGCATCAAGTTGATTCTTCAGCTCCACTAATTCTGATGGGTTCATACTATAAGGTCTCTAAGCTATGGGTCCACTTCCACGAATTAGTTCAATGATGAACTCGATATCCCAATTTGGGGGCATACCAGGCAATTCATCTAGGAATATGTCGAGGTATTCACAGACTACTCTGACTTGGTCTAGGGTTGGTTGGTCTAGACTCTTGTTGCACTTTAATTATCGGGGTAAGGTCTTAGATACATGCTCTACTGATACTCCAGATCTACTGGTCATGGTTATGGCTTTCTTAGCACAGTCGATCAATCCTTTATGTTTCGACATCAAATCCATTTCTAGTACTACTTCCAAACCTTTAGTTCCAAGTACTATTAGATTAGCATAAAAATCTATGCCATGGATTCGGATAGGTACAACCTTGCAAATTTTTCTAGCTTTGGTGGTTGAACCGAGGATTTGAACTATCATAATATGCTTCAATTTGGTTGGTTGAATCTTAGTCGTGCATGCAAATTCTTCTTTAACAAACAAGTGTGATGCTCTAGAATCAAACAACACTCTTGCTAAAACTGAGTTAACAGAAAACATACCCAGCACGACATCTGGCGCTTCCTGGGCTTCTTCAGCATTCATGTGGAACAGACGGCCGTTGCGGTTGAGCGAGTTCCCTGGGGCAAATCTCCTTCCAGGCTGAACACGGCGCTCCTGCTGAGCGGGTGCATTCACATTGGTTACTTCTACAAGCTTCTTGGGACACTCATTGGAGTAGTGACCCTTGACTCCACATTCAAAGCAAGTAATCTGGGACTTGTCTTTGGCTGCAACAGGCACATCATTGCTTCCAGTCCTTGGGGCAGTATTATTATTATTGTTGTTGTTGTTGTTGTTGGACTTGGGTGCTATACGATTGAAGTTATTGGAATTGTCGGGGTTGTTGTTGTGGTTTCCTCCAGACTTCAGGTTCCCTCTGCTACGATTGGGGTAGCTTGGACGGGACATAGGGGGTCTATTGTTCCTTGGGGCATATCCTATAGACGGGTTAGGACGATACTTGTGGGTATTGTGGGATCCAGTCTAGTGCATCATCCTGCGCTTGTGATTGTCATTGGCTTGGTTTATCTTCCCTTCCATCTGAATGGCAAAGTCTACTAGCTCTTCTAGATCTTCAAAACGGATGTTGACTAACACAGTCTGCATCTCATCAGGCAGTCCATTTAGGAACCTCTCCTTCTTCTTTTCTTCAGTGTTGATCTCATCCAGGGCATATCTAGCTAGGGACAGAAATTCGCCACGGTACTCAACTACCGTCATCCTTCCTTGCTTTAGTTCCTTGAACTCATCTCTCATTCTGGTGACTAAACCTTGGGGCATATGAGAGCAGGTGAACTTGATCTTGAAGGCTTCCCAAGTAATCATCTGACCGTCGTTCATGGTACGGGTGCTATTCCACCAGGCTCTGGCATCTCCTGCCAGATAGTGGGTGGCAAACAGTACCTTCTCGTTGGCTTCAACTCCTGCGACCTCCAGGTTGTTTTCCATGGTTTATAGCCAGTCATCAGCATCCAAGGGGTCCTCAAACTTACTAAAGATAGGGGGATTGGTATTTTGAAAGTTCTTGAGTTTGGATCCATGGTGATCCTGGTTTCTGCCTTGCTTATTGTGGGCCATCTGAGCTATCTATTGGAGAGTGGCTAAGTTGGCTTGGCGTTCTCACGGTCAGATACTAGCATCTGAAGAATCTACAGCATCGGGTCCTGAGATGAACTGCTTCCTCCGGGGTTTCCACGAGTCATCTGAAGATTGAGATAGATAATAAGATAAGAGGGAAATTTCTAAGGTTCATGGTTTTGTTTCAAAAGCTTACACTTTGAGTTTGACTCAGGTTTTGCAACTAAATACTTCCTCTCATTCATTCATTCAAACCACACCACACACAAATGGAAAACAGATGGTTTTAAGAACCATTCTATGAAACTACGATACAATGGGACTGGTACAACTCATTCCTATGGTAGTGCTCAAGTGCATCTAATCATCATCGATGAAGTCGGAATCATCATCATCAGTCTGGAACTCCATGGCATCATCCTCCAGGTAGTCGTTGTCATCACTGAGGTAAGAGTAAAGATCTCCTTGGATATCTTCACCTTCCTCCTCCTCCTCTGCTTCAAGTTGGACTTCCTGTTGACGGATGGTCTTCTCGAGAGCGGCCACCTTCTTGCAAAGACGATCGATGGTGCGATCCTTCTTGTCGCGTTGATGACGATGTGATTGGCGATCCTTGACGATCATGGCGAGGGTCTGGTCCTTCTTGATGGCAATGGCAAGGTTGTGGTTGGCGTAGGCGTGAGCATTGTCCAACTCCTTCTGTCTATCATACAGCATGAAGTCAAGATTGTCCACCTGGTGCTTCAGCTCTAGGTGTCCTGGCATCTCCAATGGCATTCCCATAGAATCACGCCTTGCGAATTGAGCAAAGCGGGTTCCCTGGATCAAGTTGATGTTTTGTCCACAAATACGGGCGAGAGCTTCATGCATTGCCCTGGCTAATCCATCTATCCAGTTGTTTTCCCTCAAGGTGAATTGGATCTTCTCCGAAGTGGGTGCTTCCATCTTGCCTCTGAGATCTGCAACTATCAGCCATTGTAGATCTCCTCCTACGTGATCATTGAGTTGGTCCCCAAAGAATTCCAGGTGTGAGCGCTCCAGATACTCTGACAGTGCATCGAGATCCCTCTCAAAGATCAGTTGGCCTCCGTTTCCCAGCTGGTAGAATTTGCAATACTGAACTTCCATCTATAAGAATTTAGGGTGAGTAAGTTAGTGAGGTGATCAAGTGTGTCCAATTTTATGTAGGAAGGTAAGAATCTTTGAGGAACATGAATTTTTTTGAAAGAATCTCAAGGATAAGAGAGAGAATAGTTTTTCATAAATACTCACTTCTTTGGTTTTGAAACTAAGTTTTTCGTTCGGACGTCCATTCTAACTAGGGTCTCCTACGGTCAGGATGGCTCTAATACCAACTTGTCAACACCGGGATTTTTAATCCCAGATGCCTGTTATGCCATACCTCGCAATCCCAGGATTACCATTTTTGTGAAACATAACATATTGATATCACAGTACATCATCCATTACAAACCATAATAAGGTCTTACAAAATAAAGGATCTCATGATCCAGTCTTAATACAATCAAGCAGCGGAATAATAAGCGTAGTAGTGGGCTCCATCTTCAGGGTCACAGGTAATGCTGACGATGGGAGATGATCCTAGTTGTCGTAGACATCCTGATGTCCATCATCCTAGTAGTCCTCATCATAGTCTGGCCACGGGAATAGCTAGGGACAAAGCCATGAGTACTCTTTAAGTACTCGCAAACTATCACTAACAAGTAAGGTATTTCTGGTAGGAATCTTAAGCTCTAGGTTTATTTGCAAAAAGGCAGGTTTATCTAAACTGAGTTTAGAAGTAAAGAAAATTAAGTTAATGTTCTAAATCACTTAAGTGGGAAACCAGTTTTCAAATTCACAACCTTGTTGTGGTCAAGTCAAAATCATAGTTCAAGTAACAAATCATTTTGAAAACATCTGACGACGGAATAGTATGGCCACTCCAACTGTCCATGACCGTGGACGCGGCTATTCGAATAGTTTGACACTCTATAGAGGGGGTACACTTTCACCACAAAATTTGATACATCCGTCAAGGGTAACCCTGAATCAATCATACTTAGTATGCGGATAATCAATCATAACCTTTCAATTACACACCCTAGTATAGGCACCTCCCCTATGAGCTTGGCCTCCCAGCCATGGCCGTATGTCATCCTGGGCACTTCATAGGTGGACAATCATCAAGAGGTAGCCTCAGCTCAAACCTCCTCCGCAAGGGAACCCATACTAACGCATATAAACTTCCGGCTAAGCCCTACCCAATTCAGGTATTATGGTTGTACGGTAAAATTGGAATGGTATCGCATCCGAACCCAACCATCAGATTTTGGTAAAAGGGTTAAGGCTCATGCCTCAACATTTTCATCATCAAACCATTATGTTTCTCAACACATGTCAAAACATCTTAATAGAATGAAGCATCATTCCAAGGTTTTCATAATCATTTTCACCAAGTATTCCCATCTAAAGTAATCCACTTTTATGCTTAGCACTAGCCACTAAAGTTAAGAGTGTTCACTAATGAGGGGTGCCAATCTTCAATCTCCTGCCATAGAATGACATCTAAATATAACTAGTTAGGCCTAGTTTTATACTCTTTATGCCATCTATACTATTTCTCCAAATACTCACAAAGCACTAACTAAAAGTAAAGAACTTTAGTAAAGTAAAAGAATAAAGCTTGCAAGTAAAACTTGGGATTGGTATAATCAAAGTTGTATAACCAAAGCATGCCTAATGCATCTTTCTTAGGTTATGCCAAAATTTGCAAGTGGTAGCTTGCATTGTTAATGATGGCTTGCCTTGAGTAGTGCAGTAATTGAAGTTTTCTTCTTCTTCTGGGTAGAACTCCTCCTCCTCGTATCCGGGGTCGGTACTATCGTCTATAAAGGAATACGGGGTACACAATCACCAAACAATACTTAACTACTTCTATTTAGCACACTAAGGTTCACACTTGATGATCTAGCATCATCACAATCATCACATGAAATAAAGACTTAGTCTTATTTATCTTATTTTAGAAAAGTAATTTCTACTCATTGAAATTAATTAAGATTTAATATTCTCCAATTAAAATATGGGATCATGTTGACACATGTCATCACCACATATTCTAATACTTGGGAATGGGATTTAAAGTGGTGGTTATATTTAATGAAGTTTAAGATTATTATTAAATAGATTTAAAGTGACTAGAAATGCCTATATAGCATTATTTTGGTACTAGTCCAATGTCACTGCATGCAAACCTAAATATTTTTAGATATTCAGATAGATCTTATCAAATGTGATTTCTGAGAGTTGGAATCAACTCAAAAGCATTTATGGTTGATTTTTGAAAAATGTTTGAATGTGAAAAAGTCTATGTCTTGTTATTTTGGTATAGAGATCTATAATTCCAATTGAATTGAATCCAACGGGCTTGGATAGATAATTTAAGTATCTTTCTAACAAAATTGGAATCATGCAATTTGGTTTAGTGAAACTCTCTGAATTGATTTTTAAATCTCTAGACAGAAACTAGTTTTAACTAAATTAGAAAACCTTATTTGAATCACTGGGCTACCCGCGGGAAACTAAACGGGTCGGCCCAACTGCACTGCGCAACACAGCGGGCTACGGACAGAGGGGGTCCACTCATCAGCGAGTCTATCTACGCGAAGCGATATCTGTGAATCTGAGCCCTACGATCTAATTCTAATCTAACGGCTGAGGGTTATCATCAACGACGAATAGCTCCGGCGAGAAAATTAACCTAACACAGCGGTGGGGGTCCGGCGAGGCTCACCTGGGCTCCAGCTAGGGTCGGCGATGGGGGAGAATGACGTGGTCGTGGACGGCGGTTCAAACGGTGGTCGTGGTAGCTCCTAGGGCGGCTCCAATCAACGGCGTCCTTCTCCTCCAGCAGCGGCGGGCTCCGGCCAAATTCCAGCGAAGAACAGCTCGCCTTGCTCCGGGAAGAAGAGTGGGAGTGTCAGTGAGGAGCGGTGAGGGTGTTGGTGTGGAGAATGGAGGCGGGGGAGGCCTCTACTTATACTGCGGCGAGGGGACCGAACGGCGTGGGCTCGGGCTCATCGGTGACAACGCTACAGGCGGCTAGCGGCACGGCTGAGGCAGGGGACAATGCGTGGTTCCCTGGCAATCATCGCGGAAGCAATGGTGTGGCACGGGGCAGTGTGGATTGGTCAGGAGCGTGCGGCGCTCCACGCGGATGCAACGGTGTTTGCGATGGTGCACGGGAGCTACGGGTCGCGCGGCGGCGAATGGGGGTGTCTACGGGGTTGTGGTGATCATGGCGAGCTAGTGCACACGAGGCGGGGTGAGGCGCAGTATGTGCGAGCTAGTCGGGCGCGGCGTGCTGGCGCGCTCTGGTCATGGCGCAGAGACGGTGGGCGCGACGTAGCTAGGGTGGTCCAGGGCTCTCTTGTGGCCGTGGCTTGGACAAGGGGTGGCGGTGGATGTTCGTGTGTTTGGTGCGCGTCGTGGGTGAGGGCGACGTGGCTTCTAGCGCGCTGTCCATAGTCGGCCGGCGACGACCACATTTGGGCGGTGCTCCACTGGTGCAACGGCAAAGGGGCAAGCTGGTCTGGTGTTGGCTGGACACTGGGGGACAAGGGGGGTAAGAGGGGACCAAATGGTCGAGGGATTACTGCTTAAACAGTGAAGTTAGGCAGTTGTTGTTTTGTGTCTGCAAGGTGTTTGAGGAAATGGCCGCGAGAAATAAAGTTTGAAATTTTTGAATGAAATTTTTTGAGTGATCTAGACTTAAGTTTGAGTGTCTACTGTTGCTTGGATTTGTCAAGGTGAATTCATTTGATAGGTTTTTGAAAAAGTGTGATCTTAGTACATACACTTGATTCAATTTTCAAATGTCCATTAAATTGATTTGGAAAATGTTTTTGTAAGTTTGTAAAGTGGACTTGTATGCACTTTTACTTGGTCTAGCAAGGGGTGGAAAGATATAGAATTGTTTCTGTTAGAAATTTTCTTCTAGGAACACTCAAAGTGACCTAGTGGTTAGTTTTGGTCAAAATGACCATTTGATCTTTTTATTCATATTTGATTTTTTTTCTTTTGAATTTGTTTTTAATTGGCCTAGATGATGTAGCATTCACCTTTAAACCATTTCTCATATTTTGTAGCAATCAAACATGACAATTTCATTCAATCACACATTAATGCAAACACACATATGCATTCATATTGATTTTTGGAATCAAAGTTTTTGTTAACCCTAAAACTGGGTGATTAGAACTTGATAATCTTGATTAGGGTTTTTGGGGTGTTACACATGCAATATATTTTGTTTTCACAAAATATTCTCACATGCATGCAACATTATAGTCACATGCAATAATAAACCTCATGTGATAATGCCTCTTATTCGAATTCATTTGATTTGCCTTTTTCTTTTGTTTTTATTCAAACTTGATCTCCCTCAATATAATCCCTAGCTAAATTCCTAGCTAGCTATTCCACCTATATGATATTATGTGGATTCTTAAAACTTGCCACATGCAATATAACCCCATATCACCTTACATGAAATGTTGAGCACGCCATGTGCCCCCCTCTTAAATAAATCCATTTTGAATGGTTGGTTCTTATGTTTGTGTTTGAGTTGAATCTAACCTATCTTCTCTCCCTAATCTAGCCATCTAATCTAAGCCCCTCTTTCTCACACATGCGTACTCGTGTGCACCACACACACACATGCCCTCTCCCTCTCTTTTCTTCTTTTGGGCTAAAACCCCACCACCACCTCCCTAGCTGGTCCCTCCCTCTCTCTCTTCAGCAAATCATGACCAAGAAGAGAAGAAGAAAATGAATATGCCTAGGCATTCCAACCCCAACCGAGCTCCCTTTTTGCAAACAATCTGATCCATGTGAGCCTCCCGTCCTCCCTCCCTGCCTTTTTCCAGCAAGGCCCCAACCCAGCACGCCACTAGCACCATCCCGTGCTTCCAGATTGTGATCTAAAGCCCAGCACCCCTCCTTGTTCCTCCCCAAGCCCTAGCCATGGCCTCACCTAGCCCTCACGACCATCCTTTCTAGCTGATGTTCTGGAGCCCTCCAAGAAAGATCAAAGGAAACAGAGGGATCCTCTACTTCGTCTGCGACGTCCTGTACCAGTGGCTGCCCCAGGAACGGACCGGAGCAAGCTCTGCAGCACCATGAACTGCAGGAGCCGAAGATTCTAGACCGCGAGAACCACCGCTGATCTTCTCTTCCCCAGCAAGATCGAACCACCCAGAAGCACTCTGGTCAGCATCCTTAACCTCCTGGACATGTCCATGCATACCTCTAGCCCTCCTCGCTGCCGATCTTTTCCTCGAGTGCTCTGCGCGCTCGCCGTCTGCTGTAGTTCTTACCATTGCCCGGCTGCGCCACCTAGTTTTACCGGTCCTCATCGTCACCCTCTACTCCCTGCAGCTCGCATCCATCTCCGTCCTGCCCCGGAGCCACCGCGTCATCGTCGTGCCGCTCCGCTCGCTGCTCTGCAGCAACACGCACGACAGCAGCAACAGCTCTGTAGTCCTCTGTTTCCACTTGTATTCTAGCCACGCCAGCTCCTCTCTGGACACAAGAAGGACCCACCATGGTAGAGGGTTCAACCATATTTCCCGAGAATCAAACCAAGATCAATTTGGATGTCTATAGCTCCGGGCAAATCTACTGAAGATTGCATCAGATCTATGTGAAACTGCACGTTTTTTCCGTCAGATTACGTCCCAGATTTCGCCTCTGTTTCCCGCTTGCTCGCATCCTCCACTCTCGTTCTCCGGTGGATCTCCCTTGACCAAAGTTGTTCTCATATGTCCCCTCTACAACTTTTATTTTTGAGACATAGCGAAACTCGCAGCGGTTCGCTCGCCACCTTCAATCAAAGTCGAGAGCAGCTACTAGCAGTTTTTGCACTGAAATTCAGCCCCGATTCATTCAGTAACCAAGTGATCATGTCGGTTTTGTAAAAAGGCCCTGGTAATTTTCCTACCTCAAACCGTAGTCCTTCCCTGCCAGCGTGTCGCCTCCTCAAACGCTCGCGCGCACAGTGGGCCTCCCTGCATGCTGGCCCACCTAACATCGCATGTGGGTAAACAACCTTTGAGTTAGAAAACCCCAGCGCGGCATATTTTGCCAGCACAGCACTGAGTCAGCATGGATCCGCTTGTCTTTCTCTATGGCTAGCCTGGCCTCTGTAACAAAAGTTTCTCTCATTTTCTAATTAAAAAAATGAAATCAGAAATTATATATATCTAAATTAATTCCGAACTTTTTAAATAATTCGAATTTGACAAGATTGTTAAAATGAAATTTGAATAAAATTTAATTATGAATTCAAACAAATTTACAAATTTGACCTGAGTCAAATCTAACTAGTCAAATCTTTGACTTTTTACTCCCTTTTAATATAATTTGATTTAAATATTGTTTTAAATCTATAAATCCAAATAATAGAAGTGATATATGTTTTCTGATCAGAAAAATGCCAGGAATTCAAATATGCCATCCAAAATAATTTTTGAGAAATTTAAATTTTCGAAATTATTTAATGCCAATAAATGTATTTTCTTAATAAATTCATACTTTAATTCCGTAATTCCAAATTCGATAAATGATATGTCTAAACCGATCAGCGCAATGAGCCTGTTCTGATTATGCATTCCTTGATACAAATTGAAGCATACATCATATAAATATTAAATATTCAGAACTATTTATGGGAGTAAAAAATGCCTAAATAAATAAAGAGCTTTATTATTGTTTCCACACCTCACCCATGTCATGCTATGTTATACCATGTAATTATGCTTCATTACATCATGGCATACTTTATTTGCTTGTTGCATATGTTCATATGATTGCGCAATTTATTTATTATGGCTCTTTTTGTGTTTGGCTTTTATTTCGGACAGACGTCGAGCAAGGGAACTATTAGGAGAACCAAGAGTACTACCCAGATCCTGATTATCCTACTGCTAACCCGACAGGCAAGCAATTCTCCATGCTTACATACATATAGCACCAATGCTTCTATCTTATTCTTGCATCTTGGAGTCGCGATTGCATTAAATTGAATCCCAAGTATTGCATAGCCTTTACTTTTTGAACCCCACCAAAGCTTGTATCCTCAATCCTATAAGTCATTACTACAGGAGTTGTTTCAGCCATGCAAGTCGTAGAATTGCATGTGTAGGGTTTGTGCGAGTTTGTGGATACTGAGGTACCTAAACAACTTAATATGTGTAGTAATGGGATAACTAAAGAAAGAGGCACCGGTGGGCAATAGCTGTTATTTGGTTCTTCCATGCTAACTTGTGTCTCATAGGACCCCAAGTACTTGATTCCTATTCCTTGACTATTCGCACTATCCACATTCGAAAGACTCTATGGATCCCCTTCGCTTGAGCTTGATTCGCACTTTATTTCTTGGGGCCACAAACTTGTTTGGGGCTTTATTACTATCATGTACTTATGCCATGCTTTACTACTTTATCTACGATTGCGCGTGGAGAGTCTGTACTATTTAGGAATGCGGAGTGTTTTTGCGGTATTGACAAGCCCAGTCACACTTTCAGGTTCCCAATCGTTTACAGCCATTGATGCAAACTCTAGGTCCATCTCGGAGCCTGCTAACTTCATTGCAGCTAGCTTATTGGGGTGCCTCCCTGAAATAATTTATGAATCCTGTGAATGCATTGTCGTGAGGCCTCGTTGCTTTTTATTTGGTTCTTCCCGAGGTTGATCGTGTGTGTGTTGCTATTTGTGTACCCCTGTAGGGTAAATCTTTCTGAAAGCCGTGTCCGTGGTTCTGGACAACTTGGAGCACAGTTTCTCGATCATAGACAAGCATAACTAAAGTATCGTCTTTAAATTGACTAAAGCATGACTAGTAAATAGTGCATTACTCATGAAATGGTTAATAAAATTTCCAACGGATGGGATGTTCTTCCGCCCTCTCGTCGGTATGCGAGAAGGAGGGCGAGTGATGTTTATTTATGTTACCCGCATAACTATTGCTACTAATTAACGAGTGTCCATACATCTTTGGTTGGGCGGATGTTGTAGCGTGTCTCTATATAAGTGGTAGTTATTATCTTTCACTACAATTGTGTCACGCTAGGTTGTTCTCTTTAGACGCATTAAGACTTTTTGGGTACCCCTAGGATCTCACATGATAAATATTTGGTTCAGATGGACAGGTATACTCTCAAGAAGGGTATTGGGTCTAACAGACTAATGATGGTGGCAACGACTGTCAGGTGTAGAGATTCCGGGGATGGAGATCCATGAGATCTATGGGCGGGATGTGCATATTTTCAGGGCATCTTATGTCAATTTGCTTCTTGCCCGTACTCAGATCTTGTTTTCTGCTTCCATTTGATACTCTGATGTGTGTTGTAGGAGGATGTTGTGGGCTCCCTGGATTATCCATCCGAGAAATCCCTGTTATGCATATATCCACGTGCCCATGATCAGTGAGCCGTGGAACATAATCGACAGGTATCATTACAACATCCGAAACATAACGAATTACAAGACTTACATAGATGCCATTATGGCTACACCATCCTTAGCAGTGGAGTATCCTCATGCGTAGAGCCCAATCGTGCCTCAACCTAAGGCAACTAACTGGGAAGACGGCCTAGCTCGTTGGACGTCAACTGAATCTTCCGAAGTCGCACCTCTAAAAGTCTGGCCAAGTAAATAGCCAAGGACAAAGCCGTGAGTACTTTTGAATGTACTCGCAAACCGCCAGGATAAGTAGAATAAGGAAATGTAATTTTTGGTTGTGGCGAGATAGCTTTATCTGGGGTTGTTTTTGAAAATCCTAGACTACCTGTTGTGGTTATGACATCTCCATATCTTTGTTGAAAAAGAGTTTCGAAAACATGCCTCTGTTTTATAAGTCAATACATCCCCATATCTTTGTTGAAAAAGATTTTTGAAAACAGTTTTCGAGTAAAAACCCTTTTTAAACCTCTTCGACCACCTCGGGTCAAGCAAAGCTTTCGAACTCGGGTTCCCCCGGAACCTTCGTCCTTTCATCCGTCCTTTCCAAACAAACACCGTTTGGGTAATCCTAGCCAACACCTTTACAACCGTCCTTGACCGTGGACACGGCTATTCGAATAGATTATACTCTGCAGAGTTTGCGCCCTTTCCCCATAAGAATCAATACATCTGTCGGGATACAACCACGGCCCACTACCACTGTAGATGGGGGTCCGGATAATCGAACCTAACCTTTTGCTTGTCGACCCTAGCAAAGGCATGCTTTTCCTTTTAGGTTTGTTCTCCCCGGCAACGAGTATGTGGCTCCCATCCATAGTCCTGCCTTCCGTACACTTGCATACCCAAGCCGCAACTTGGCGTATACCTTAAATCTGGTGACTCCACTTCCTTCCGTACTCCAAGTCATACTGTCCGCGGGAGACCCAATTGTTGCACCGACCTCCTGCCAAAACAGGCTCACTCTTGCCGAAGCAAGCAACAGGCTTCAGATCCGAGATCTGGTAGCGCCTGCCCGGAATTCCAGGGATCTCTCCCTATAAGCAATGTACAAGCTACCTCGTCTAATGCAGACAAACTACGAGTTAAGCCCCAGCACCTGGGGTAATGTGGTTGCACTGATAAAAAATGTTCCGGTGAAAGCGTAGAACATCCCTTCACATTCTCATTCTCATCATCATCATTTATGAAGTTAAAACATCCGCTTGGAACGATGCCTCTTCCCAAGGGTTTTAAAAACAGTTTTGAAACATTTGTTGTGGGGTAAATCCCAAAACAGTTTATTTTCTCAAAGCAGGAGGTTTCCAACGAGGTAGGATGCTAACCATCATACTCTCGATCTAAAGGGATAAAATGGTAGGTACATCGGGGTGGTTCCTCGAAGGACACAAAGTCATAACTTGGAGGAGCCAAGTTATTAGCGCAGTATTTATAAAACAAGGCATGCAGATGAATAATGCAATTTATAAAGGAGATACAAAACAGGTAAAAGAGAGTAGGACATATATCCGAGTTCAGGAATGGTGGCTTGCCTATGGTCAGCAACAAATCCCTAGACTTCTTTAGATAACCAAGAATACCTAATAACTAATAATAAGAAGTCCCTTCCTTCTTGTCGTCAAACACTCACACTATCGTCGTCATCGGGTATACATGCAAGCAGACAACTCCACAATCAATACAGCAATCGAACAAAAGGAGTACTACTGGACTTGGGAGGTATTGGAGAAGTTGGGTTTTATTGGTGGAAATTACTAGATTGCCATTGTAGTGTTTTCCTCTTGGAAGATAGATGTTTAGGGTCCATACTATGAACTTGGAGTGTGGTTCTGGGGTCAGTAGGCTACCAATGTGCAACAATGATATACACAGATAGGTCTTGACAAAACAAAACCATCACAAGTGGTTTCACTTGATTATCAAATACCTATATTTAATTATGATTTTTTATAGTGGAAATAACTCTAGTTTGAGGGAATAATTCACCAGCATTTATCTGGAGCTTCAAAAATTATTCCCTTGGGTTTTCAGGTAGTGTTTGATGTACTGAACCACCTAGAGTTGGAATCTTGTCAAAAGAATTACATAATGCCCTCAAGAAAATCCCAAAGACAGTTATGTCTGGTTTTTCTCTTTTTCACCAGATTAATTCTACAAAAGATATTGAGTTTATTCCAAGGGTATGTGGTAGGAATTTAGAATAACTTTCTGTAGAAATTGGATTCACTCTTTTTGGAGTTCACAAACTCCTGGAGTGATTTATTTAGTGAAAATACCCATTACAGAAGTATTTAAATCACTAAAATTCAACCAGAGCTCAATAAATTCTGAGCTTCTAGAATTTGATAGATGCTGATACTATGTTGTACTGGGAGGTGGAATTAGGTCAATATCACATTTAGTTTGATCTAGAGAATTTATCCAAGGCAGATAAAGGCTATTATTGTTATTTTTCTTAAAGATACCCTTCTGTTCACCTTGGCATGGGACCTATGCTGGAAGGTAGGTATATCAAATACCTTCCATTAGAGCCTTGGATCTCCCCAAATGGAAATCTAAAACTCTCAGAGGAAATTATTTGGTGCTAAGTACACATGGATGTAAAATAAGTTCTTGAGATAAATGGAAATTAGTTGGGACTTGGGGTTAACTCTGCATGTTTGAGAAAACATCAGAGAACCACCAGAAATTTGAATCTTGGCATTTGGACTTGATTTACATTTTCAAAAGGATTTAAACCTACTGGTATTTCTCTGGAGCTGAAAATTAAAGAAAAGGAAACAGAGCAGGCTGGGCTGGCTCTAGGGCTATTGGGCCAGCCGAGAGGGAAATCGTCCCACGGCACACGGGGCGACACGCGGGAGCTGAGGCTTGAACCTTCCAGGCGGGGCCCGGCGGTCAGCGAGAGGGGGGCGGCGGAAACGGTATCACGTAGATCTGGCCGTCGGTTTAAGTGGAGATGAACAGCGGCACGTCATCGTCCTCCTGAGCGCGTCGGCAACGAGGGCTAACCCTAGCAGAGGGTGGTGCAGGGAGGGGAGCTCACCCGAGGGCTCGGGGGAGGTCGTGGAGGCGGCAGGGCGATGCGGTCGACGACGGCGAGCAGATCGATGGGCGGAACGGCGGGGTTGGCCTCCGGGAAGTAGCATTCGCGACAGCGGCCGAGGGTGACCTCGTCGGAGCTTGCTGGCAAGGACGAAGGAGTTGGTCCTGGACAGAAAGAAGAGCAGGGTCAGATACAGGAGGAGGAGGGGAACGCATGAGCCAACATGCAGAGGAAGGGGAGAAAGGGGAAGAGAGCCTTGCTCGTTTTTGTGAGGAGGCCGAGAGCTCCTCTTCTTCTTATTTCGAGCAGCTCAGAGCAGGGGCAAGGGAGTGGAGCCTGGGGAGAGTGAGAGGAGGGGAGAGGGAGCAAATGAGGGGCAAGGGCTCGCTGGGGGAGGCCTCTGGCCATATATACTAGAGAGGAGGAGTGGATGGTGCCAATGTCCATTTTGGACAAGGGTAGGGGATTGGTAGCCAGGGATTGGTCCAGGGGACGATGGGGAGGGGTAGGAAGGGTATTTGGGTCGAGCTGGATTAGAGACGGAGGGGGTGGCAGCTATGGTAATTAATTGAAGTAGATCCTTGTAAGATTTGGGGTTGTTTCTCTCTCTAATAGTACAAGGGTAAAATGGGCAATGCCAGGGTGGAGCTACAATGCTGGTCGACCAGGGGTATGTCCTGATGTTGAGGATAGGTATTGAGCAAGTTTTGATGAGATTTGGAATTGGTTTGAGTAATGGATTTGCTTAATTGGCAATTTTGATCCAATTGATGGTTATGAAGAAAGTCCAAAAACTTTCATTGGAGAAAAGGAGTAAATGGTACTGGTAGATAGATGAGGTTAAGGTAGACTCCTAGGATTTAATTGAGATTTTTATGTGGGGTTTTAGTCCACTTAAACCCAATTAAACAAAAAGGGCAGAAGTGGTTTCTAGAAGATCATTTGATATTTTTACATTGGACAAGGGTGGATTTTGATTTGAGAGGGTCCCAAATGTGAATACACACTTAGGGGAATTTTCCCAAGATTTATTGAGGCAGAAAAGTATTTAAAGCAATTATTAGTCCAATTCAGCCATTTAAGAAAATGGGCAAAAAGAAATAATAAAGCTTCTCAAAAATATTTATTTTTGAGATGGGAGGATAGGGTATGATACATGTATCTCACATGAGCCACAAGTTGGGGAAGTTCTTTGGTGAAAACCAAACTTTCCTTTGGGAAAGGAGTTTTGGAGATTTTGACTATTAGAGGAATTAAATAGTTTTGGGGCCATAATAATTATGGATAAAATTTGATAAATCTCGATGACCAAAGTAGATGATATAGACAAGGTGTAGCAAGCATTTTCAACCTTGTGGAATGAAATTCCAACTGGAATAAGATGGAAAACAAGGAGTTGGTGATCTAGGGTGATGTTATTTTTATACCACCAAAACATGGTTGTATTTTGGAGTTCTGAGTTCACCTTGATGAGAGGGATAGATGGATAGGTACACCAGGTCATATAGATGATCATGGCAGGAGGAGTTTCATTTAATTGCATTTGAGGTGATCTAGAAGTGATGGAAAACTTTGTTGAAATTAGGGCTGCCATACCAATTGAGTCATGATCTGCCTTATAAACCAAGTGGGTTCAAGCAACACAGAGATTCACTTGGAACAAGTGAAGTAGATCTTGGTAGAACTATATGCGTAGAACATAACCATGCAGAGAGTTGCTCCATAGGAGGTTGGATGATGATGTGAGCTTCTACCAAAGTAGGCATGATGACTAGTTTTGCAGGAAATGTTATTTTCTTGTCTGCAAAGCCATCAAGAACAAGTGGGTTGGAGGAGGATCTAACCAAGGGCAGATGGTTTAGATGTATTTCCAAAAATGTACAAAGGTTGAGAAAAGGAGGCATTCAAGAAGGTGATGTTGGAACAGTTTCTAGACTTAGTCAAATTTGGCAGTTTTGAGGATTTTGAGTAGAGTATGAGGGAATGTTTTTGGAGGGGTTGCAAGGTATCAGAGCATTGATACATTGCAAATGTATCTATATTTTTTGATGATCCATGCTTGGTTTTATCCACTTTCTTGTGTTTTGTCCACACTTTGGAGTACTTTTCATATGATTTCTTGGACTAACCTATTAACAAGAGCCACAGTGACAGCTGCCTGTTTTCTGCTGTTTTTGGTTCTAGGAAAGTCAGAAAATGAATATTCTCGGAATTGGATGGGACAAAAGCCAAAGTGCCTATTTTTCCAGAAGACTCACGGAGCCAGAATATGAGACGGAGGAGGGCCAGGGCCTGGCCACACCACCCCCAGGCGCGGGTTGGGCCTGGCCGCGCCAGGTCATGGTGTGGTGGCCCTAGGCACCCCATCGGTCTCCCTCTTTGCCTATAAGAAGCCTTCTGACCTAAAAACTCCGGGGGGGTCGACGTTTTTCCAGAAGAAGTTCCGCAGCGCCGCCACCACTGAAGGGGAGATTCGGGGGACAGAAAGACTCTGTTCCGGCACCCTGTCGGGACGGGGAAGTGCCCCCGGAGCCATATCCATCGATCTCCACCATCATCTCCATCGACCATCCATGTTTCCCCCATCTATGAGTGAGTAATCCTCCGATGTAGGCTATGGGGATGGTAGGGATTGGATGAGATCATTCATGTAATGGCATCAGATTGTTAGGGCATTTTGCCTAGTATCTTTTATTAATGCTTTATGACTTTGTTGCAACTTGTTGTGCTTAATGCGTGTCACTAGGGCCCGAGTGCCATGATTTTAGATCTGAACATGTTATTGATTCATTATGATAGTATTGTTCTTGGTCTTATCTACAAGTTGTATACACACGTTGTTGTCCGGAACCTATGGCCCCGAAGTGACAGAAATCGGGATAACCGGAAGGGAAAGGCTTTGATGTGAGGATCACATGTGTTCACCGAGTGTTAATGCTTTTCTCCGGTGCTCTATTAAAAGGAGCACCTTAATTGCCTGTAGTTCCCTAGAGGCCCCGCTGCAAACGGGCTGGCAGGACAAAAGAGGTTGTGCAAGTTCTCATTGCGAGCACGTATGACTATATATGGAACACATGCCTAGGATTGTCTAGTACTTGGATGCTTTATCTTATTTATCTGCAATTGCCCTATGTTCTGATTGCTATGTGAATTGTCTTGTCCATGCAACGCCCGTCCATCCATCCCTATGCCTACCGCACTCGAATCCCACTGTTTAGTGCTTTTGTTATTACTGTCTTTGCTTTACTACTGCTGTTACTTTACTATTCCTACTACAAAACTGTTGCTGCTGATAAACTAATGTGAGCAAGATTGTTTCCAGGTGCAGCTGAATTGACAACTCAGTTGTTAAGGCTTATAAATATTCTTTGGCCCCCCTTGTGTCGAATCAATAAATTGGGTTTCACTTCCCTCGAAAATACCGCAATACACCCCCTATACTTGTGGGTCATCAAGACTATTTTCTAGCGCCGTTGCCGGGGAGCATAGCTTTATTTATCAAGTCCACTTGGATTCACTATTGTTCAAGCTAAGTTTATTTTCTCCTTGTTTTCTTGTTTCTTTATCAAAAATACAAAAAAATTAGTTCCTACTCTAGTTGTTATTTTCATTGGTCTGTTATTGTCTTGCTTTATCATGCTTGATGTCAATTGTTGGTTTCTTTGAAACTGAAGCTTATTGGCAAGGTGGGTTCACGGATGATCAAAAATATTATTATAAGGAACACTGCTTGTCACAAAAAGGGAAACACTTATGGGAACAAATTGATAGATTGTATACCATTGCTAGAAACGTGTGCTCTACTTATAATGTTACTTATTGCTGTGATGAGTCTTGTTGCAGAAAGGGTATAAACACCTCCCTTTTCAATGTGAGTATAGTGATAATGATACCATATCTTCCTATGCTAAAGGAATTTATGACTTTTATGATGCGGAACAAATTGAAGAATTTATTGCTTGGAAGGGTGCTTTTGAACTTGCTAGTTTGCTTGAAAATATTGATGATTCACCTTATAAGTATGAGGTTTATGGTATACTTAAATTTTGCTTTGATAATTATAAGGATGAAAATGGCTATATTCTTGAATATTTTAATAGATGCTTTCCACAAATGGGAGATACTAATGCCTTGCAGGATCCTATGGAAGAAGAAATTGATGAACCTGAAATCTCATTAGATGAAAAAGAGGAGGAGAGTGATGAACAAAAGGAGGAAGAATGAATTAGCTACCCATGCCTACATTCTAATGAGAGTAACTCTTTGTCCCTTACATTATTTGATTATCCCCCATGCTTACTAAAGGAGGATGAACATTATGTTCCTGAGGATCCTTTTGAAAATGTTTATGATAAAGCTCTAGTGCTTGTAGATCATGAAAAGCATGCTTTATGTGATAGTTATATTGTTGAGTTTATTCATGAGGCTACTGAAAATTATTATGAGAGAGGAAAATATGGTTGTAGAAGTTTTCATGGTATAGAAACACCTCTCTATGTGCTGAAAGTTTTGAAGTTACTCTTGTTTTATCTTCCTATGCTTGCCACTTTGTTCTTTGTGCATTTATTTGCATACATGATTCCTATTCATAGGAAGTGGGTTAGACTTAAATGTGTTTTGAATTTGCTTCTTGATGCTCTCTTTTGCTTCAACTCATATTTCTTATGAGAGCATCCTCTCAAACTGTTATGCCTGAAGATGATAATATGTCTATTATTCTTGGGAGACCTTTTCTTAAATACTTCAGGAGCTAGTATCAATTGTAACCAAGGGAAGGTGACCTTCAATGTCAATGACAAGGAACATACTATCTATTTCCCCAAGAAGATTGAAAGGACTTATGCTTTGAATTCAATTGAACATGTTGAGGGCATTCAAGTTGGAGAGATATATTTTCCCATACCAAGAGAAAATTTTGAAACTATTATGATTGGGACCATTGCTATCAAGGTTGAGGTAACATAATCATTAGTGGAATACAAAGTTTTGTCTCATATGGAATTTTTTTGGTAACAAGACCTGATCAACCTTGTTAACAAAAGGATTTCATTGAACAAAACAATGTTTTCACCATGATTATCTCCGCTTACTTCTATTCTATCCATTTTAGTTTGTGCTTATGCCTAACTTAAAGGCGTTAAAGAAAAGTACTTATTGGAAGATAGCCCAAAAGTTTTAGATGAGTCTTGGAAGTTATTACCTCGGTAATAACCTCTTCTTATCCTTTTTATTTACTTTTTGTGCCAAGAGTAACCTCTAATGAGAGAGAAGTAATGGTTGGAAAAGTTGTTGTCCCGAAACAGATTTCTGTGCTTCACCATAAAAATTCGTGAGAGAGCTCCGTATGTCGGATTGATCTGTAATGTTTTGTGCTTCTGCCCCAGGTTGTTCTATAACTTTCGTTAGTTCAACACTTATTGATTTGAGCAACAGAAGGTCTTCTAAAAAATTCGTCTTTACCTGCTGGTCTGTTTTGACAGGTTTCTGCCATTTTCTGCATTTGCTTCTTGTTAGTTCCTTCTTGAGTTCTTTTGGGGAATTGAGATTTTTGAGGAAAGTGCTACAGTAGCTAGTGTTCTAATGGAAGTTTATTTGGTGTTAGAACTGAACCTTAAGACTTATTTATCTTAAGTGCGCTAATGTTGCTAATAAAGATTGTGTGAAGTTTTGTATGAAGGAAAAATTTCAGGTGTATGGAAGGAATGAGTAATGAGATGAAGAATAGACTAAAGCTCAAGCTTGGGGATGCCACGCGTGTCACCCCAAGAAATATCCAAGAAGTACAAGCGTCAAAGCTTGGGGATGCCTAAGGCATCCCCTTCTTCATCAATAAAAATCCCAGGTTTCTTCCAAACGCTTCATTTTTATTGTTTCATGCACAGTTGTGTTGTTCTTGGAGCGTCTTATTTTTCGTTTTCGTTTTGGTTTTTAGCTCGCGTGGTTTGCTTAGTTTGCTGAATAAATTGGTTGGACCCCCTCTTTCATACATTGGCTTTCAAATGGTTTGGTTTGGTTTGGAAAAGAGTAGGAAAGCTCATGCTTAAGTGGTAAAGAGAGCTTGTTTTTGACTGTGGCCTATGCTTTTTCATGCCATGCTTGATATTGTTTTGGCTTTATGCTTAGTATTCTTTGCTGTAGCATGACTTTTTATAATCAATTGAGATTGCTTAATGTGCCTTGGATGAATCATGCGTTGTTTTAGCATATTAAAGCATATATAGTGGTATTCTCCTTTGATGCTTTATTTGGGTTGACTTGGCACATGCTCAGACCATGTTATGACTATCCCAAGTCACCATAAGCCTTTATGATCCTTTAGTTTTCAACTTGTACTATCACTTTATGTTTTGATTAATGATGTTTTGTCGCTCTGCATGATTATGTCCATTATTGCTCTCTCGTTTGTCGCTCCCTTACTATTGCTAGCCTTCACTTTCACTGAGTATGTTCTACTCATGTTTCCAACTCCCTTAAACCAAATATTGCCAAAGTGTCCACCATACCTACCTATTAGCATCATTTGCTATTTTCGTGCATATTTAATATGCCTTGTTTTCTTCCGAATAAAATGTTTGCTTGTTATGAGAAAGTTAGTTAGTAAAGCTCTCACGAACTTGATGGCACACTTTATTTCCTGCACTTAATAAACCTGAATCACTGTGTCTCTCCATGAAAGTTATATGCTTGCAAATTATAGGCTGGGGATTAGCAGAACCGTGCTGTCACGGGGAACGCTTTCAACACTTGTAAATATATACCCAGTTGATACCTTGCTCTTTTGTTTGCGGATGTCGTCGGTGTGAAATAAAAGGGGAGCTTGTAAGTCCATGGAGTTATGTATGTGTGTTAGAGAAACGCCTGGGCCGCAGGTCTAATCCATACTGACATGGTGGAAACCTGCAGTGTAACCATAATGATATTTATGAAGCATTCTTCTTATAAAAAAAAGAGAGATAGCTATTGAGGAAAGAAAAAAAGATTTATGAAAAGAGGAAAGAGAGGAAAAAAGCATCATTTTCCCATGGTAAATAAGAAGATTGCTGAGATACTCATTGTCTGCTTGATATGGGGATTCTTCCGTATCATCGGGCAAGGGGTACCCCGTTGGCGGTTCTAAATGATACGTATATACTTACGATGACAAGAACTTACCGGTAACTAAAGTTGAGTAGCATGAGGAGCAGCCCTCGTACTCAAGGGACTTGGGATTTTCAGCTTATAGTCTGTCAAGCATATAACTCAGATTGGACCTCACTTTCACCTTAACCACATTAAAGATGCTTATGATAGGGGCAATGAGAGCTCAAAGCTAATGAGTACCATACTTTCAGCATTTGGAAGCCTTTCAAACTATTCAAAACCTTTTCATTTCCGTGTTGAGTCTCCACACATTCTATGAGCACTTTCTTGAGAGCATAGTGGCCATTCTTAGTTCTATGTGCATTGTCCCAAGACTTGTTGATTGATGCATACCTTGATATTGCTTGTTTTAAACTATTTGTATCTAGTCACTCTTGTGAACTTTGAAGGTGTCATATGCATTTATATTTGCTACTCTATGAGGGACAAGCTGATTACCACTATGCTATGTTTTCTTTATGTGAAACAAACAAACGTCTTGCAAAGCATTGTTATTCATGAATCTTTTATTTGTGCCTTTTCATGTTGCATCATAGTTTCTTTGTCTTATTGCTAGAACTTTGTCTTTCATGTTATGATTGAAGTACTATGATCCCAGCTTTAAATGTTTTATGAATACTTTGATCAAGTCCTTGATGGTGCATGTCACCTCAAAAATTATTCTTTCTTTTTATCACTTACCTACTTGAGGACGAGCAGGAGTTAAGCTTGGGGATGTTGATACATTGCAAATGTATCTATATTTTTTGATGATCCATGCTTGGTTTTATCCACTTTCTTGTGTTTTGTCCACACTTTGGAGTACTTTTCATATGATTTCTTGGACTAACCTATTAACAAGAGACATAGTGCCAGCTGCCTGTTTTCTGCTGTTTTTGGTTCTAGGAAAGTCAGAAAATGAATATTCTCGGAATTGGATGGGACAAAAGCCAAAGTGCCTATTTTTCCAAAAGACTCACGGAGCCAGAATATGAGACGGAGGAGGGCCAGGGCCTGGCCACACCACCCCCAGGCGCGGGCTGGGCCTGGCCACGCCAGGGCATGGTGTGGTGGCCCCAGGCACCCCCTTGGTCTCCCTCTTCGCCTATAAGAAGCCTTCTGACCTAAAAACTCCCGGGGGGTCGACGTTTTTCCAGAAGAAGTTCCGTGGCGCCGCCGCCACCGAAGGTGAGATTCGGGGGACAGAAAGTGTCTGTTCCGGCACCTTGCCGGGACGGGGAAGTGCACCCGGAGCCATCTCCGTCGATCTCCACCATCATCTCCATCGACCATCCATGTTTCCCCCATCTATGAGTGAGTAATCCCCTGCTGTAGGCTATGGGGATGGTAGGGATTGGATGAGATCATTCATGTAATGGCATCAGATTGTTAGGGCATGGTGCCTAGTATCTTTTATTAGTGCTTTATGACTTTGTTGCAACTTGTTGTGCTTAATGCTTGTCACTAGGGCCCGAGTGCCATGATTTCAGATCTGAACATGTTATCGATTCATTATGATAGTATTGTTCTTGGTCTTATCTACAAGTTGTATACACACATTGTTGTCCGGAACCTATGGCCCCGAAGTGATAGAAACTGGGATAACCGGAAGGGAAAGGCTTTGATATGAGGATCACATGTGTTCACCGAGTGTTAATGCTTTGCTCCGGTGCTCTATTAAAAGGAGCACCTTAATTGCCAGTAGTTCTCTAGAGGCCCCGCTGCAAACGTGCTGGCAGGACAAAAGATGGTGTGCAAGTTCTTATCGCGAGCACGTATGACTATATATGGAACACATGCCTAGGATTGTCTAGTACTTGGATGCTTTATCTTATTTATCTGCAATTGCCATATGTTCTGATTGCTATGTGAATTGTCTTGTCCATGCAACGCCCGTCCATCCATCCCTATGCCTACTGCACTCGAATCCCACTGTTTACTGCTTTTGTTACTACTGTCTTTGCTTTACTACTGCTGTTACTTTACTATTCCTAGTACAGAACTGTTGCTACTGATAAACTGCTGTGAGCAAGATTGTTTCCAGGTGCAGCTGAATTGACAACTCAGTTGTTAAGGCTTATAAATATTCTTTGGCTCCCCTTGTGTCGAATAAATAAATTGGGTTTCACTTCCCTCGAAAATACTGCGATACACCCCCTATACTTGTGGGTCATCAAGCATCAACAAGTGGATGATGTTGAAATGTAGATGGAGTTGAAGGGTTCCATGCTTGGTGTTGGTCATGGTTGACTTGGAGGCTTCTAGAATGGATCACTTCAGAGTTGATCTGGCTAGGGGTTTTAGATGATCACCTAGTTGCTAGGGATCAGATCCAGATTTGTATTCTTGCTTAGGGGTTGATGATTTGGAAGCATCTTTATCCTGGTGATGAGCTCCTAGAGTAGCTCATACTACTTCCTAAGCAAACAAGTCAAACAGCAGATCAAAACACTCATCAGGCAGCAGATCAAGGCAACTCATCTTATCAACTAAGTGAATCCACTACTGGGGTTACCATCAAGCTTAGCTTGAGGTAAGGTTCGGGCATTTTGAAGAGGTTAGGTTTTGAATAAGTTGAGAATCCTTGGTATCTATACCAAGAGTAGAATTCAAATGCTTTGAAAAGAGGTTTTTGGGAGAACTAGAGATAAGGTTAGTTGAGAGTTCTGTCTTGAAAACACAAGGAGGTTATATTATAAATCTCTCCATAGTTTTGTCAATAGAAGCTACTAAAATAGTTTTGGTTACAATAGCATCTTGGCTCCTGTTTTGAAATGCCAGAACATTTGAGAATATGGGAATTAAGCCAAGACTGTTTTGGGAAGTAGCTTTTGTCAACTGGTGTTAAGGTAAGGAGTATATCATCTAATACACATTCATATGCATAAGCATATCCAAACAACAAGCAAACACTTCAGCATTAAACAAGAAAAGTTTTTGTTCCCCCTGATTTTTGCATTCTGGACAACTAATCAGGGTTGCTGAATTTGGGATGTTACAGATGTATCCTAAACTATTATCTCAATCTAGGATATTTGGATCTTGCCATCTCGTGTTGAATATTTCTTTTTCTTTTAGATGGTATCGCTCTGATGTACTATTGTATGTCGCTGACATACGTACTCATTTGTGTATGTTTTTGATTGCTTTACTTGTCGACTACGTCGCTCACTCTTGTCCTGATGTTCTTGAAAGTGGGTAGGGTGGTTAGCCAGTACCGTGCCCTGCTCTGCTTCTATAGTCCTACAAATGGGTGACCTTGGGCCTCCGCGGTAGAATCTCTTATCCACTTTTGGGTTCATCCTAACTTGTTTCTTAGAGCGTAGGTTCCAAGGTATTACATCATGTCAATGCCCATACTTGATGGTCTTGGATTTAGGGAAGAGCGGCGCGCTGGAGACCTCATCGTCTAATAGACAAACACAAAGGGGACAGGAAGTTTTCCCAGGTTTAGTCCCCCGAAGGGAAGATCCTACTTCTGCTTGTATGTTCTTGATTGATTGAGCAACCGAAGGTTACAAGGGTGACGAGATGACTATGGAGCGTAGATTGAATCTGGTAGGTCTGTTTGCTAGAGTTTTGTTGATCCTTCTCGCATTTCGCTCATAGCCTTTTTATGGGGAGGAAAGGTCCCGGGAGAGGTCTGAGTCAGTTACAGCTTGAGGGTGAAAACCTAAAGTGTCCTATCTAGTCCTATCGTATCCACCAAAGACTTGAATCCTTCATGGGCTTGGCCTCACCCAAATCATCATGGGATTCACCATCAACAACAGATCATCACGTGGCCTCCCACTAGGCCAGACCAGATAGGATAATAGTAGGTCCCCGTAGGGCATACCCATGTCAATATCCCCCGAGTGTCCACTCTAATCATAGATTTGGATGGAGCTTTGAAGTCATTTGACAAACATTATGGACTCGAAAGTTTATCGAGCTTGACTGAAGTATTTGATTGGTTCATAGGGATTGTGGCACATGTTCCTGGTTCATCTGATGGATCAGGACTAGTTAATTGCTCTTGGGCAAAAAAATATGATGTACTCACACTCGAGTCCCTGGACTTGAATTCAGAAATTTCTGGCGTAGTTCGACTCATCCCACGGAGGCCTTACTGAGTTGAACTCAACTTTAAGTTCATAATTACCCAACACGTCCATAGGGATTTTCATCACGCCTTCTACCACGGTATTTAACTGGTAGAGCGCATCGGATGCGATTGCCAGGTCATCAGATTATATCTGTAGGTATTATCTTTACGTCATAGACGCATCATCCGAATGTTTATCACCACGGAGGTTTTTTGGGTGGTCACGGAGACGTTGTCTCTAAACTTGAAATTTTAACATAAAGTGGGCGGACTCGCTGATGAATTCAATTAGTGTAAGTGAGTCAATATTGTGGACGGAGTCGACACAATGGAACATTATATGAATTTTTATAGGGTACGCGACCAGCGCTCCCTATGGGAGTAGCCCCCGAGTGTATGTTCGAGCCGTAGACTCGAGAAAAAACTAGAAGTTGTTGATTGCATGTCCACAATGATCTCTAAGTGCTTTGGATGATCCTACAAATGCCGTCAGCGCCAGCACATTTTTGATGCCTCAATAGCGCTCCATATGGGATTAACCCCCTAGTCCTTAGTCGAATCATAGATTCGAATGAGAAATCGGAGCGTTCCACTTGAAAATTGTGTATGTGCGTGATCAACGCTCCATTTTGGTTCCTCCTCGTCGCGGAGTAGTCTGGCAATTTCTGCATTTGATTGGTTTTTAAACTCAATCTCTTGTGCAGATAAAAGCCTGACTTCCGCGGAAGCCTCCAAATCATTAATAATAGATGATAGGCGTATTTTCTCTTTTTTAAGGATTCCAGCAGTATGTCGAGCCCAACCACGAAGAAATTTGCGTAAGACACGCATTTTGTTGTTCCATCGTTGTATAGGTGTTTGACCACTAACAGGTTTCTCCCAAATGGCCTTCACCAAGTCCTGGAACCCATCACGTTCCATCCATCCAAGTTCAAATTTAAAACTATGTCTGAATTTTCGTGGTGGTGTTCCAACAGACAATAAAATAGGAGCATGATCCGATAAAGCCTCAATACGTTCAAGGGCACGAACAGTTACCATAGGGAATTTATCTTTCCATTCGGTATCCATAAGCACCCTATCCAGTTTTTCATATGTAGGCTCGGGAAGACTATTAGCCCAAGTGAACTGTCTTCTGATCATTGTAACCTCTCTTGAATCCAAGCTTTCTATGACAAGATTGAACATCAAAGGCCAATGATCATCAAAATGGCCCCGAATTTTCTCGTGAGGGAATCTGAGTAAGGTGAAGTCTCCGCCTATAAGAATAGGATACGGATTGTCCTTAGTCAGATTTACCAACTCACGTAAAAAGTCCGCCTTAAAAACCTCATGGGCAGCCCCGTATACGGCGACTAGAGACCATAGAAAGTCATCAGCCTTGTTACGGATATGGAGTTTAATAAAAAAATCTCCAGCCAAACTGGCTAGGACTTCCATATTCTCATTTTGGACGCCCAACAGGATTCCCCCAGATCGACCCCGTGGCGGCCGCAATACCCACGTAAACTCCACTCCACCAGAAAGGAGATTGAGTTGAGTTTGTGAGAAATCGCGTCTGCTAGTCTCGGAAATACCCAAAAAAATCCAACTTATGATCTCTCACACAATCAGCAAAGAACAAATATTTAGCCAAGTCACGCAGACCTCTGCTATTTGAGAACATGCCATTCATTGAGAAACAATAGGGGATTTGGATACACGAGACCTCTTACGAGATTTGTGGCCCTTCGATTTTTGACTAGAAGGTGTAAGCTCAAATAACAAGCCCAGTTCAGTCTCATCGAAGCCCACCTCTGAAACTTCACCAACTAAGTGAGAAAGAAGTTGACCATCTATTGTGGCATGCAACTCCTCCTCCTCAATCGGTGAAGGATCATAAACAATAGGAGTCTTCGCAGTAACTGTTAAACGGTCAACCTCCATACGTCTCAATACAGAACTAGAGAAAGAAACATTCTTAACAGATCTACCCATACTAACTCCAACATTAGCCAGCTTATCAGCAATAGACGAATTGGGGAAAGAAAGGAAGGACTTTGTAGAATTCATTATACCTTGCGAGTCGAGGTTCTTCTCCGCTTTCCTCCGCATGGCCTTGACCATCGAATCCTCATCCGTAGGTGACGCCCAGAGGCGTCAAGCCCATGCCTAGAGCTCCTCCGCGCCAAAGTCAGCAGTCCGCCACCACCAAGGGGCGGGCCCGACGAAGTCCGGGGCAAGCCGTCCCCCGAGTGAATCCCGGTCATGGCCAAGCCATCGTCATGACCCAGCTGCCCCTCCTGGGCGGCAAGACCACGACCAACATCCAGCGGCCCTCCAACAGCATCGCCAGGCAGCAGCTCAGCTCGGGTCGTCGAAGCTCCCCAATTAACCCGAGGCCGCCCGCCTGGATCGAAGAGGAGCCGGGTCGCACGTCCTGGTCCACGGTGGGCGAGGTCGGAGAAGTGTCGCGGTCGACCAGCCCCTCCTGGGCCAGTCCCCGCGCAGAGGCCCCAAGAACCACATCCTGAAACACATGCTCCAACACCGGTCCCTCCCGACGAGGAATAGAACGACCCAGAACATTAGGTCTGCAGCGAGCAGGTGACGCCGACCGTGGTGTAGTCTGAGTCCCAGCAGAAGCCACCCGCAAAGCATCCTGCAGCTGAGAAGGAGAGACTCGAGGTGAAGCCACAACAGGTGTGACACCGCGAAGAGGAGAGCCCACCGGAAGCGACTCAAGAATCTCCTTGCCCCGCGGCGTAGCGGGATAGGGATTAAAAGGAGTGACCGCGATCTGACGGGAAGAATCATGTTCCAACAGCTGCACCCTTTGAATGGAGTATGGTGGCATCGATCCCCCCTGACTAGGCTGGGCCAAAGAAGAACCGTCCCCAGTATCCTGTAAACCACTGGTCGAATCAGACAAATCCATAACATCATCAGGACCCTTCCCATTTGTATCATCATCCTGGTCCTCGTCCCTCTTCCACCAAAGGAAATGAACGAACTCCGTCTCTGGTACATAACCTGAAGGCTCCAACCGGAAACGAAGCTCATAGGCCTTAAGCTTAACCACAACATCCGACTTAAGGTAATGACCCAAAGCATCACTAAGCTGCGAGAAAACTGAGGTATCAGTCATAGCCACCAGGATCCGAACGACTCCACGCCGCTGCAAACTGAACAAGTCAACATCCAGCGTAATCCCCATGAGCCCTCCAACAGCCCACAGACCCCAGAAAGAACGCAAACAATGAGGAACCCCCTCAACGTGCAGCCATACCTGCTTGAGCTCAAACTTATGTGGCACCTCCATCGTACGAAAAACTGAGAAAGCCAACTAAGAATTGCCCTGAGGCATAGACACCTGAATCGCATCCACCCTGTCTAGATCCTCAAACGACGGGAAGCTCACAAGGAAAGCTGCCTCGCCATGTGGTAAAGCCTCCCACTTCCACTGGTCACGCACCGGACATCTCCTGGCAATCTGTCGCTGAACAACATCTGCCATCACCATCTATTCGGTCACACTCACAAGAGCTATGGGAGACTGAGAATTCCCGAGATGATCACGCACCACATTATCAGGAATCTGAGAAAACAAGGTCCTCTCATTGCCAATACCGGCCATGTACGGAGTAGGTCGCGGTTGCTTGAGAATAGGACACCTCAAGGTGGTATGAGCGGAACCATCACAAATATAATAGTAGTGAGCCACCTTGCAATCCTTAGTCGCATGAGTATTTACCGCGCACTTCCAGCAGCGCACAACCTTCACATTCTTCTTACCCACAACAGCAGAACCCGGTGCACTAGGAACAACCTCCGATGTGGCGACCACCGGCATAGCAGTATCAACGGTCCCCTGCACACCATACGGATATGTCTCATGTTGCCCCGATGCCTGGAAGGGAACACCCGCTGCCACAGCGGGATACCCATACTGTCCAACTGACTGCTGGTGAAACTGCGGCTGGTACTGAGTAGACTGCGAGGCCGACTGTTGATCCACCTGCGACTTCTTCTTCTTTGTCTTCCGCTTAGGCCCCATAGCACCCGCCGCTCCGGCCCCAACATTAAACACCGTAGGCGCTGGAGCCTACGGGTACAACGCTTGCGGTGGCATCGTGGCACCACACGATGGCTGGCCGTGAAACGGGGGTTG
Source organism: Avena eriantha (assembly GCA_910589775.1). Classification (NCBI taxonomy): domain Eukaryota; kingdom Viridiplantae; phylum Streptophyta; class Magnoliopsida; order Poales; family Poaceae; genus Avena; species Avena eriantha. The sequence goes on from OU342742.1 coordinate 411,035,470, forward strand.
TAGTGGTTGTTGACCGAAAGGCAGAAATGGAGGCCTCGCACCCATCCCAGCTAGAAGGCTCCCGACGGTGGCATGGCCGGGGGGCCCAGAAAGGCGGCGGTCCATGTCCGAAGTGGCCAGCCATCGGAACCTGTCCAGCAGGCGTAGGGCGGACTCCCGGCGCCTGACCCCGGAAGGGCCGCGCGAAGTGGGGGCGGCAGCTAGCACGGACCTGGCTGCCCTCGGCGGAGGCGGAGTAGAAGCACGAGGAGGCTGCGACGCAAGGGTCGGTGCCGTCCTAGGCGGAGGCATAGAGTTGCGAGGATTCAGCGCGAGCATCGGAGCCGGACCAAGAAGCACCTGAGCGAAGGAGCGTTGGCGAGTCGATGGCACGTGAGGCGATGGCGGCGACGATAGAGACGATCGAGAGACGAGGTTGGGTGATGGCGATAAGTGAGAAGGCATTAATCGTGGCGAGAAAAGAGGAGTCCGAGGTGGACATACTCGTGACCCAGCTAGACCGATACATCTTGCAATCGCATGCCATCCTCTTGCCTCGTGAGCCAAATCGGTGGCCCCACCACCTTCCATGTCAACCGCCAGCTCACTGCCTGCACCAGCGCGCCGCGGAGAAATCGGATCGAACCCATCACGATCTCCCCTGACCACCCCTCGACCGGCCGGCAGAAATTCCCCAAGGATCGGTAGCACGGAAGCCCTGCGCGGTGGCAGAGGCCCTTTCCAGGGTCTAACGGCCAGTCCCCGGCGAAGGAGGATCCCCACCGGCTACGCCACCGGACCTCTCCAGCCCACCGGCGAGGACGAGGGTCGATAAGGCAGCGATGAGCTCCTTGGCGGTGAGGATGGGGACCCCTTCTCCCAGAATCGGGAGGACGGCGTCGGATAGCCAATGTCCTCCCAGAACACTTGTCGTAGCTCATCGTCCGATTTTCTCTGCCGCTGGCCGACCGTGGTCCAGCCCAGCTCGCCGGAGTTGTTTTCAAGGTCTGCAAGCGCCTCCCGTACCGCCAGGGCATCACCAACGTCTGAGCCAGAGTCCGAGCCCAAGCACTGAAACCTAGACCCCGTCTCCGTCGCCGGCGACCCCAGCACTCCGGGCACTAGGGTAAGCCGCCGCCCATGACCCATCAGCTAGTCGAGATGGGAAACCCACACAGAGCGGTGTATGTCAAAACCAGAGCTTCTTGGGGCATTGTCGCATCCCTCCCACCAGCCGGAGAAACTCTGTGTTTCGGTTAATTTTTAGACGTGTTTCGATCGCTTGTTGGCTGCTTCCGTTCAACAGGGTGGCAAATGTTGTAGTTGCAGACATATCAGACTAATTTGATGTAGACTTGCACAATCCCGGCGAGCCACTGCCGGTTTGTTGACTCATGGATTTGCCTTGAGAGCTAACTAGACTTTTTGGTACCACATCTTATCCTCAGATTGCATTTTAGTACCACATCTTGCAAACCACACAAATTGGTACCACAACTTGCACTAACCGAACAGTTTTAGTCCAACCCAGTTTCGTTGTTGACATGTGTGCTGCCACGCTGTCCTTAATTATGTAGTTAACCCCCTGGTTATTTTAATTGTCACGCACAGGTCCTCGCTCTCAGACAAAACTACCGCTCTCAGACAAACCTACCCCGCCGCCGCACTCTTGCCCTCTCCCTCTCCCATCCGCAAGCTGGCGCCACCGACAGAGCACGCCGCCGCCGCCGCTGATGGCTTCCCACAATTCGTCGGAGGACTCGCTAGAGAGCACCGCCTACTCGCGTCCTACTCGCAAAGGAGAGGCGAGGTTGAGGGGCCCGCTGCCTGGCGCTCGCTCTCAGCCAGAGTGGCGAGAGATGGATGCGGCCAAGGCGGAGGCGGAGGTCAACCAAATCGAGGAGGAGGCCAGGCTGCGGCATGAGGCGCTCTACAACAAGGCCATGAGGTTGTACGCCGTGCTCGCGTCCCCGGAGGAGAGGGCGCGCATGGCGGATCCAATTGGGTGGCGGCCGGTGCTCAACCCCAACGTGAGCATGGAGGAGCACATACGCAGGCTGCAGGCGCGCGTGAATGCGGAGGTGTGGCATCTTCCACCGCCATCGCCCCCAGCTCTGTGAAGCTCGAATATGAGCTCAGTGTTGACAGCACCATCTGGAAGGAGGGCGACAGCTGGGAGACGCTCACAGCAGAGTGCTACTGGAATTCGGCAAGAGATGATTCTCTGGTATGATTCTTCCAGATTCTCGCTGTCAATTGTTCGATCTGTTCACTGAACTTGCATTGTCGTTGTCAGTTGTAATTGAATTTGTTTGCAGAAGGAGATTATTGTGGCAAACAAGTTGGAGATGGTGACAAGGAGAACAAGACTTGAATTGGAGGAAGACAATGTTTGTTTGGTTAGCACGCTTACTGAATTGGAGATGGAGCTGCAGAAATGCAAGATGGAGAAGAAGAAAATGCTGAAGAATCATAGAATGGAGATGATAAATAGGGATAGGAAGGAGTTTGCAATGTTTTTTGTAGTTTGTGCATTTGCAATGATGTATCCCATTGTTGTTTTGATGTTCAAGGGTTCTGTTTAGTTGATCTATGCCACTTGTTAAATATCTGTTCCAGTGAGATCTCCAGTAGTATGTATGCCACTATGTATCCAGTAGTATGTATGCCTCTATGTATCTAGTAGTATGTATGCCACTTGTTATTCCAGTGGTATGTATGGCACTGTTATTCTAGTAATGTAGCTACTGAATTTGACTAAAGCAGTTTCCTAGCTCTTGTCAAATTTTATTTTGTGATTCTACAGTTTTCTCTTAACTATGTGAGCCTTTTATTTATAGTAATTGTAAGTTGAGAAGAAGCAATAGGAAATGTACTAATTATGCTCAAAATATTCTGGATTACACCATCAAAAGTGAGTATTCCAAAGTATTGTCTACTTATTACATAGATGAAACTGAAAATATACTAACTGAACCAAATGTCATCTTCAGCAGGAGCATTTTGACTGGTTGGAAACTCCTCTGCATTGGGGTCTAGCACCATTGCATTCAAATCAGGAATTGTCCTTGCTCTTGCTTCACTTCCAGATGCTTCATCAATAGCTACATTGGCAGGTCTCTTCTTTCCTTTCCCTCTTGTTCTGGTTTGGTTGCTTGGACCTGCTGTAGCTTTTCCCTTGGATTTTGATGGTGCATTATTTCTTCCTCTTCCTCTACCTCTCAGACTACCTCTAGTAGATGCAATAGTGATCCTTTCTCCGCCAACTGGGATGCTTTCTCTAGCAGCTACAAAAAAGGCATTTTCTGGCAATGGCCCAAGTAGCCTGCTTATTGGCACATGCTCATTTTCCTGTTATTGCAATTTTTTCATTTTTCAGTTGGACAAGCATAATCAAGGCATAATCAAGGCAAAATCAAGTAGTAAACCAATAATTTTATACCTGTTCTTGCATCATGAACACCATGCTTTCCTCTTGATTAGTAGGATCCATAATGGGGTTAGGAGTATGTGGGATAACATGCTGTACCAAAAACATTAAATTGTTGAAGTACATTGGCACAAATTCAAATGAAGTCACATAAAGTATTTAAGTTAGAAATATACCTCAAGAATGGATGGAATGTCTATTTCTTCATCCTCTCCAACAATATTATTCTGAATTTGTTCTTCCAAGCTATCCAGATATTTTTGGTGACCCTTTTTTTTGTGATTAGCTTTGCCACAAATTGAGCAATGGATTGTCACTCCTGCCTTTGAAAATACTTTGACCCCCTTCTTTATGACCTCCTCTGGTGCCTTCTTCCTATTTTTCTTAGGCCTTCCCATTACTTTGGTGAACAAAGGTGGATAAATGGGTTGTGCATCCATGTTCTCCCAGAAAGCTCTACCTCTTAGTGGAACTAGGTTGAATGCATATGCTTTATTGAAAGAGTCAACAGTGTAGCAGCTGTGGACAAGGTTTTCTGGATTTATGTTGTCTTTTCTACAATAAGCAATGACATGATGACATGGAATTCCACTAAGTTGCCATCTCTTGCAGTCACAAGTTCTTGCTTTGAAGTCCACAGTGTAGTCTTTCTCAAACTCATGGCTACTGACAGAGTACTTGTAGTTACCTACAGGGGTTACAGAACACTCATTGCTCCACTCCAAGAATTTGTCCAATTTCTTCTTAATCTTTGGACATATTATTCCTTGCATTTTTTCTGCCTCTCTCTGTTTGCTCTCTGTTCTTCTTAGAATCTTGTAGAACAGAGTTTCTAGCATGGATAGAAATGGCATTTCTCTGGCTTCTAGAATGTAGCTGTTGAACACCTCAGAGTGATTGTTTAGAAGCATGTCACATTTAGGAAATTCACTGAAAAAAGCCTTAATCCAGGTGCTAGGCACTAGCTGTTCAGTCCACTCAAAAGCTTGGACACTATCAATCTTGAGCTTTTCCAAACTTCTCTGCCATTTGGGATAACAAGTTGACCTAGCAATTTCCCAAATGTCATTCTTCAATGTCTCACCTCTATGGCCTGCCCTCTAAATTTTTTGAATAAGATGTCTGACACAAAATGTATGTTCAGCATCAGGGAACACCTTCTCAACAGCATTTATTAGACCCTGTAGAGAAAAACAAAGATCTGTCAAGCTAGATTCTTTAAAAGATTCCTGCAGATAAAAACAATGAATGACCAGTCACACTTCTATGTTGTCACTTTACACTTTTCCCTATTCAAGATTCCTGGCAATGGCTTGTTCTGTCGAAGCTTATCCTTATATTTAGGGTGTACTACTCAGTTCAGTATTCAGAGTAACATTGCAGAAAATGGAGAGTAAGAAAGACATTGTGTACAAAAGAAGAGCAACATTACAGAAAGAACAGATGGAGGCAATGGGTGTCCTGCATGAGCTTAGGAAACCAAGGGTAGATGAGAGATGGATGAGTGCTTCTGAAAGTGTGATGCAAATCCATGAGATTCAAAGGTATGTTCCTCCAGAGCTCAAAGCTACAGGTTCTATGTGTAGGCTGAAGAAGGCTATGCAGTTTCTGGCTAAGAAGATCTCTAGGAGTAAGGATGAGTAAGAAGATTTCTTGTAGTAAGGAACCATTACCTTCTGTCTGTCACTCATGATGGTCCATGGAGCTGTGTTTGTAATGTTGAGGTCATATCTTAGAGTTGTAAGAAACCATTCCCAAGAGCTGGTGCACTCCACCTCACACACACCAAATGCAATTGGGAATATGCAATCATTTGGGTCTATTCCTATTGCTGTGAGTAGCACACCTTTGTATCTTGTTTTAATATGGCAACCATCTAAGCAAATGAAAGGCCTACATCCAGAAACAAAGCCCCTTTTGCAAGCATCATAGCTCCAATAAAGAGTGGCCAGATGCTCCTTCAAGTTATTTGCTGAATTTGTGGTGAGCAAGAACTTAGAACCAGGGTTGCTTCTCCTGGGCTCTTGTCCATATTCATGTACATGCCTAAACTATTCTTCCTCATCACCATGGATTACTTGCAATGCTGCTGCCCTTGCCCTACATAGCTTCCACCTAGGTGGGATCATCTTGAATTCCCTGACAACCTTTGCAGCAAAACCCTGCATACCAAGCTTCTGATTATCCCTGAACTCATGCAGAAACTTGTCAACAAGAACTTTCTGTTTGATTGCTTTTATTGGCCAACTTCCCTCACATGTATGTCTGCCTTCATATGAAGTGATCACAAAGCCACCAGTCCTTTTAGCATCATTGGATGCCTTTAAGAACCAACTACATCCTGCAGCACACACTGCATCTAGCCCCCTTCTTTCATTTTTTGTCTTCTTAATCTTCTTTCTATTTCTGATGCTGTATGTGGTTAAAGCTTTTCTCAACTCCAAAACAGAGCTAAACTTCATCCCAAGCCTAAATGAAGGATTATCCGTATCAACATCTGCATTGAAAGCCTTTATCTTGTTCTTCAGAAGCAGTGTGTCACCTCCATGCACATCTAGATGATCATCTTCTAGAGCTTCCTCATCTTCTATGTCATTCCAAATTTCCAACTCATTATGATCATTGACTGATCTATCAATATTTTCTGCAAAAAGATCATCATCACCTGATTCAGCATTGTAGTCACTGTCATAAAAATCACTGTCAACACAATCATCACTGTCACTTTGATCTATGTGCTGATCACTTTCCATCCTTGGAACCTCCACAACAGATGAATGGGAGTGTTCAGCTTCTCTGGAACCTTCACTGTCATCACAAGCTGGAGTTGAATCATGAACTGCTGGATTTGGATCATGAAGTGCTGGATTTGGATCATGAACTGCTGGATTTGGATCAGATTGGTCTGCAAGTCTCACAACGGCATCATGTCTTAAACCCTTCAGAAAGTTTGTGTGGTCCATGAATAACATAAGTGTCTTGAAAGAACTTGTGGCATTAATCATTTGTCTAATGTCTGACTGCTTTTCAATAAGAACCAACCCATCATCTAGGTCCATATCTGGTAATAACCAATAAACTGACAGCCTCTCATCTTTGGTGTAGCCCAATATATTTAGAATCTGATTAATCCATCCAAATGACCAAGTATCACCAGTGCAGTTATCAAAATGAGCAGTTGATGCAGATTCATATGTGATTTTTCCTCTTAATCCACAGAAAAATCCATTGTGAACAACTTCAACAGTGAACATGCCATCATCCTCTCTTGGAAAAAGAACTACAGAGTATAAAAATAGGCAGAATTCAGTTTTCAGAGGGCAAGAAATTGACAAAACTTTATAAAACTATGAAACTTTGAATAGTGTGTACAAAAGAAGAGAGAAATTGCAGCTATCTATCTGAATATTAACTGAACTAAGACTTAACTGAATATGCAACTAACTGTCTGAATATGCAGTTAACTGAATATATGCAGCTAACCTGTCTGAATATTCAGTTAGCTACAGCGGGTGGTGATCATCAACAAAACATGATCAAACTAAGTTCTTTGACCCAATTGAGCTTCCGTGCACGCACATTAGGTTCGTACAGTAGGTATTGCACCGAAAAGACTTAACTTTATAACCTAGATCGTCGGAATTCAATGGCTCCGACGAGCTTTCTAGCCATGGCCGAGAAGAGCCAATGTGCCCTCTACAAATCAAGGAGAAATCACTACAAAAACCGTACTATTCGCTCCGCAATCGAGTATTACCCTATTCCCCATCGATTTCCCGAGCTAAAACCGAGTACAACGCCGACGAGAAAGCGCCCACCTTGAGCTCGTCGTCGGGCACGCGGAGGAGAAGAATAGAAGGAGATTCGAGGGGGAAAAGGGCATACCATAGGCTGGCGGGTCTTCCCCATGCTGGCAGTAGTGCATGGCCGGCGGGATCGAGACGGAGACGATGACCTCGGCGATGCCGCTAACCTCGCCGCGCAGCAGCTGCCGAAACTGGTGGGGCCTTCTGTTCTTGATGACGAAGGGAGGCAGGGAAGGAAGAGGAGATAAGGAAGAGACAGAGGGGGTTTTCTGAAAGTTTTTCATCGCCAGCTCGCACAGTAGGACCAAAGCGTAAATATTAAATCTTTCCTGGACGTATACGTGATTCGTTACAATTAACAGATCGTTGACGTGGCAGGTTTGGACTAAAACCGTTCGGTTAGTGCAAGTTGTGGTACCAATTTGTGTAGTTTGCAAGATGTGGTACTAAAATGCAATCTGAGGACAAGATGTGGTACCAAAAGTGTAATTAGCTCTTGCCTTGACGAGATGTACTATGACAGTCGAGACGCGGGTAGATGTCTTTCTTGGCTGGGTTCTTTCCTTTTGCTGCTAATTGCTAGCTTGCTAATGTAAATTTCTAGCTGGTGTGACTCTTATAGATTTTGTGAGATAAAGCTAAAAAGGAGACACCAAGATACTTGATAGATTATTGTTATTTTGATTTTCATAAATTATTTAACACCGATATTAAATCACATTAATAGAGTATTATTTAAGTAATAAATTATTTTATTTGAACATAAATTATCAAAGTAATATCTTATCATAACTTATTAAACATTATTATTGCATTGGAACATAAATTATGAGAGCAGAATCTTCCAAGGAACTTATTAGATTTTTTCTAGGATTATTATTATTGTAGGTATTTAAGTGTTGATACACCTCCTCTATCTTCTGCATCGTCCACTCGGGTGGTGAATGCACACACATAAACCTACATTGTAATTCGTTTATTTGGCGGTTTAATTTGAGGTGAGTTGTGATTTGTGAATGTGAGGATTTCTCTTAGAATTGTGATGTAGATTGGGAACAAATCAAAAACAAAATCTATAATAGTAGATTAAATAAAAGATATAATTTTTAAAAATCAAATAAAAATAATAAAATCAAAGATATTTCTTCAACATTTGATTTTTTTTATTTCTACTGGTGCAACACACGGCCACGGATACGAGTCGTTCATCCGGACACTCTTCTCTCACACAAATTCCGGTGCAACACAGGGCCACAGATCGCTCATCCAGACACCCTTCTCTCACACAAATTTTGATTAGAAAAAATCTTATTTTAACTTTGACGTGTGCTTCTCAACCCGTAGCAACTTACCGACAATAGGTACGAGCATCTTCCCTCAAATGATTGACTGCATCAGCATAGCTAGACGGAACATCCGACACATTCGTGCGTAGGCCATGCTTTACCAAACCGTAGGTGCATGTCTCGATTGGTCTCATCATATAATCTGCCCATTATTGTTCATGCAGGCTCAGAGATATATGTGCAAGAACGACACTTCAGGATATCAGATCGATCAGTTCTATATATAGTTTGTCTCTTGCTATGTGCTTTTGACTTGCAGCTAGTTGTTCAATGGCTAACCAGCTTGAGGTGCAGTTTTAACATAGAGCTGATCAAAATTATATTTGTTTACAAGTTTGGGATCAATACACCTACGATAGATGCGCCGCACACAACAGTGCATTCGGACAATCCACACCAATATACATCGCACACAACAGTAGCAGAAGCACAAATTCGGTCGATTGACATAGCTTGAGGTCGATGCACACATCACCCGCAGTATAGCATCGGTATGTGGCTCGAGCCCAGGGCCTTCCGTAACAAAATCAGATTATTATGAAAACTAGACAACGGATATTTGATTTATATTTATATTTATCCATCAACCCGATGCAACGCATGTGCATTTTTTGCTAGTCTATATCTAATAATCTATATCTATACCCAATAATAAAGGACGGATTATTTCTTTCGGTCCAACACTTTTCTAGACCCTTTTACTCTCGCACTAAACTACATAATACCACCAACGCCACCGGTAAGTTCAAAAAAACCAATTCGTACCGTGAGGCCAACGTACCCAGATCGAGTCCTTCAGAGTCCTTCCTAGAAACGTACTATGAGTCATGAGTCCAACCTTTATAAAGTACCAACCCCACCCGTCCTCTCCAAACCGATCTATTCCGATGATCATGGATGTCGCCCCAAACAGCGCCGTCACTAGCTATGAGAATCTCGGTGGACGCTATGGAGACAACTTCCGTGTGGCCGTGTTAATCTGATTCTCCGTCAGAGTGTTGCCAGAGGTTGGGACCTCCAATGCCATGACCACTACGACAAAGCTGGCAGTGGACGAGATGACAGCCGATGCGGAGATAGTCTGCGTAACTAGATGAGCTGAACCCAATCGTCGACAAGACCTGGTACAGAAGGCCGATGTAGTTGCAGATGGCCTACCTGCCCCTTGACCTCCGGGAGCGTGACGTCATCCACGTCAAGACCGGCTCCGGCAAGACTATCATCTCCGTAAGTCGCATGTATGTAGCCTAGGGTCTGTACACGTTCTTCATGGCGGATACGGCCTAGGGTCCGTAGGTCTGCAAGACGAATACGGCCGACCGGCCGATGGCATGTACGTGCTTGTCATGGCGCCGATACTGCAAGCTCGCGCAGCTGATCGAGTGGGAAACGACGAAGGTCACGGACTCCTCGAATCCCCTCTGTTTCCGATGCCTACTAGCAGTAGACTCGACCCTGTATGGTCGAGCACTTTTGGACGCGAGGGACAAATAGCTAGCTAGCACGAGCTAATTAAATAGGGCTAACGTGATGTGCAATGTGAAGCTGATTGATTTTTGAAAGCTAATCCAATTGCTCCCTGATGAGTGATGATTATGACCTATAGAAATGGTGGCCACGTAACCCATATCGATGGGCTGATCGATTCTGCTATCTGAAGCTTACTGATTTTGCAAAGCTGATCGATTTTCTCCCTGCTGAGGGATTCGGTGTCTAATAACCAGTACCAATGGACAATCTATATCTATACCTAATATTAAAAACAGCAGCTAGGAAGAGGAAGGCGATGGCATCTGATAGGGAGAGCTGCCGAAAATAGGCAAATGCAAGTTGGAAGCGGCCGAAGACGTCAAGTATTAAACTCACACGTGCATTTGGAAAAGGAAAATCGATCAGGGAGCCCAAGACCATCTTTCCCAATGGTAAAACACACTTTTTTTCCACGAAGAACGTTCTGCTGGTTCGAGTCCACAACCTCGACGCCATGGCTCGCGGAACCGCTGGCGGACGCCCCATCTGCTTGCTCCGCTGGCTGTGGCGAAATTACTCATGTGCACTCGCTGCAATTCAGCCATGGACTGGACTGCTTGTAATGTTGTGCTCAATTAGTCGATTACCATCTTGTGGTTTATATGGGAGAGATGAATAGCATTAGAATAATTCGGGAACCGGCTGCTCAGCATGGGAATCGAGATTTGGTAACATGAATTAGAGGATTGGGTTTTGATTCGTTTGAGATTTGTTTTAGCGTTGCAAGTCTAGATGGGACAACAATGGTGATCTAAAGGTCGTCAAGAGGCTATTCGCGGGGCGAAAAGTAGATATGCTGAAAACGAGTTCGGTCTACCGCACATTTTTAGGTCCTTTGGCCTTCGACGGGTATGTGTTTTTTCAGAGAAAAAGTATATAAACATATTGTTTTTCTTCCGCTGCAACGCGCGGCATTTTGCTAGTTATAATAATATGCATGTGGTTTTAAATTATATCTTTTTAGCGAAGTACATTTTAAGTAAAAGTAGAATCTTATTGTTTGGACTATTATGTGCCTATCTCTGTCATATTTATAAATTTTTATGCACATTTTTTGGTATACGATAGAAAAAAAGATTTGAATGTCCCATAGCAACGCACGGGTATTTAGCTATCTATACCTAATAATAAAGGATGGATTGTTTCTTCCGGTCCAACACTTTTCTAGACCCTTTTACCCTCCACCATCGTTAGAAAATACCCACAGTGCTACCGGTAATTGAATTGGAAAAACGGTTCGTCTTGCACGACTCACGATTTCCCTTCCCATGCCTCCTCTACCGACAGAAATCATGCCTCCTTCTTCTCTATCTCTATCTCTACCAAGGCGAGTGCTGGAGGCGTGTCCGGCCGGAGGGCGAAGAGCAGTTGCCGGCGTGTAGGATCTTGATTGAAGAGGTAGGGGAATGGGCGGCGTAGCGCTGGACGAGAAGGTGCAGGGGCCTGCACCCTGGGGGCCGAGGAGGCAGGGGCCCGTAGGCGTGGAGGCCGGAGCTGTGCCAGTGATGTCAGGAATGTCCAGCAGGAGTCAGGCGGCTACGGCCGGAAATTGAACAGGAGGCGCTGCCCTTTTTTTCCTCCGGTCGAGATCGACTCCGGCGGCAATAGACACAGCTCCTTCCGAGGAGGCAGGGGCTGGTAGGCGTGGAGGCCGGAGCTGCGCCGGTGACGTCCGGGAAGTCCAGCAGGAGGCAGGAGACAGGCGCCTACGACCGGAAATCGAACAGGAGGTGCTGCCCTTTTTTCCTCCGGCCGATATCGACCCGACGGCATCAGACACAACTCCCTCCGCTCCTCGGTGTTCTCTGTTTAGGAGCCGAGGGATTTGGTGGGACGTGGACGTGAACCTGGTGTCGCTTGGAGCGCAGGAGCCAAAGAGGACCTGCTTCACGCATGCGGTAGATTGTAAGATTCATCTCTGTTTGCTGCCAGCTCCCCGTCCTGGTGGCACCACAAAGATCTCCTCACACCATGGCTAAGCTGCACAAATTTGCTTTACAATTCTGTACGCGCAGGCTGATATTGGGCTTCAGAAGTGAGCAAGAACCTGACATAATTTTCAGTTTACCCCGTACGTTTGCTATCCACATATTGGCAGAATAGAATTTTGATCCAATTCTATTAAGCAAGGAGCCACGAACATAATAAAATGATTTGTGTATTTTATAAGCTCGATGTGCATGTAATGGTTAGAAGGACCATACAGAAAAACTGGATTTAGCATCCCGAACAGAAAATGGTGTGTTTCTCCCTGATTTTGCTATAATGGAGAACATGTCCATGTGTAGGTTTGATAACATGATAATGATGCATAGGTTGACCAATTTAAGTAATAGTGGAGATTTGATTGGTCCAAAAAATTTCTATATGCATTTTGGAAGGTTCTACTACTCCCTCCGTCCAAAAATATGTGACTTAGATTTTGTCTAGATTTCAGTACACCTAAACGCGAATATTTATATTATTTAATATAGTGCTAGAAGCATTTTATAATTTAAAAATATACTGTGTACAACGATTGTAATAGCTGAAGCATTTTTCTATATAAATATTTCTTTATCAATCATAAAAATTGTTAGGATTGATGAAGTAAAATACATTATATTTCTATATATATAGTTCACGAGTCCATGGACAGGGCCGAGGTTACTCCTGTTTGCATAAACTGGAGAGCATCATGGCCCCAACGGATTGGACGATTGGATTGATTGCTAGAGTAGCTGTTACGATACTTGCAGCTTCATGATATTGAGAAACTAGGAGCCGGCGATACTTGCAGCTTGATGATTTAGAAATTTAGAGATTGTGAGAGAATCATCTTAGAACTAGCGCTAGGAATGGTCATATTGCACTAGATAGTGTTTCAAATTGTAATCATAATAGATGTCAAAAACAATGTGTTACCGTGGGAGTGCTAAAAACTGTACCAACAAGCTTCAATGCAATTTTTCTCTCCCGTTGCAACCCACGGACAATTTTCCTAGTAATAATTAGAAACGCTTCTGTCAATCAGCCTTTTTTAGACCGTTTTGCCCTTCCACTGGACATCAAATTACCCACCTTGCCATTCACAAGTCATCATCGATCACATCGACTTTGTCGCCATGACTCAGCCTCACGGCAGCGCCTCCTCACCCAAATCCCCGGCGCCGCCGCACCACGCCAGTGCCTCCTCCCTCCAATCCATTGTGCCGCTCAGGAAGGCGATGGCGGATGCGTTCGAGGTGGTGGCACTCCGCGTCGTGCGCACACATGACGGTGGGGTAGGAAAAACAAATCCCCAATCCGCAATCTTGCGCTCCAGTTGACGAGCTCTCCGAGCAAATCAAACCAGCGACGCGCTGCCGGAGAAGGTGGTTTCACCAGCTAATCGCTAGGCCAACGAGGCTGTTAGAGTATATTATGGCTAGACATATTTGGTAGTTCAGTATTATAATCCAATTCTATCTCTATTAGGCTTCTTGCTCCCCAAGTCTTCTAGTACTATATAACAGCCTAAGGGCTCACGATGTAATCACCTCTTACAATATCAATACAATCTATACTTTCACAATATTTTATGGTATGAGAGCAAGAGGTTTTAGGATCAAAACCTAACCAACACAAAAATTAAAAACAAATATTGCGGCTCTCCAGACAAACGTCACAATAAGCCAAAGGACAAAGACGTAGGGTGAGTGTTAAAATATATTGTCTAGCCCTTCTCATCAGTTCGTACTGTTGGTTGCATTGGCTAGCGCATGCAATTCAATCTGGTATCAGAGCAAAAAGTTTTAAGATCAAATCCTGACCAACGCAAGAATTAAAAACAAATATTGCGGCTCAGAGACGAAGAGTGGAGAAGGCCAAGGATAACGCGGCCTTCTCGGCAGTCCGCTTCGAGGTAGCGGCGCGCCACTTCGGCGACGCCATCGCGCTCGTCCCCGACAACCACGTCCTCTACTCCAACCGCTCGGCGGCCTACGCGTTCCTCGACCGCTACAAGGATGCGCTCGCCGAATACCGTCTCGGCACTGCGCGTCTCCGGCTCGAGGACCCCACAGCGGCCGTCGAAGCCTACGAGAATTATTTTCGTCCAACAAGACAGAACATAACCTATCGACGGCGTCCTTAGGCTTCGACGCACCAAAACTGCAGCTTCACCTGTAAATAAAAGATTCATTCAGGGTTTCCCCAAGCCGTAGCTTCCCTGGCTGCCTTGAGGAAGTACTTGTCGAGCTCGGTTGCAATCTCGGCAAGGTCCCGGCCGCGCCGCTGCAGGGCAGGGCGAGCATGGTGACCTCTCTAGCGGCGAAGGTGCTGGTGGTGACGAAGGACAAGGCCGGGGTGGGGCCTGGGCTCGGCCGGTGACGATGGCTTCTGGTGGCGCGGCGACGTTGGGAGCTTCGTCGGTCATGGTCGATATGCCCCCAATCTTTCTTTTTTGATGGGGAATAGCAGGTGCTCTGCTTTTGCATTATAGAAGAGGGAAAAAACCCCAAGCAATTACAATGGAGTGAAACAAAAAAAGAATAAAAAGGAACTAGGTTCCACTAAGGAGCAACTCTGGTGGAATGCACCAAAACGACATAGGTGCCCAAGCAACCTAAACCTCAGGCGAACTTCTAGCCAATCTAAACAACTCAACATCTGCCTTAATCAATGCTGCCACAGCAATAGTTGAAAGCGCTTCAGCCTCAAAGATTCTTCCGCCTCTTTCTTTCCAAATGTGCCAGATTATGTAAATTGACATGGTCATGTCCTCCCTTTTTTACGCATCCATCTTGCCTCGGCGAGCTTTGTTCCACCATCCATTTACAGTTGTCGAGGAACGCGCAAGTCGCACAGCCCTCGGGTGAGATCTCTGAAAATGAGTCCACACCTCTTTGGCGAAAATACAATCTAGAGCTAGGTGAGCTGCAGTTTCAAAATGTTGGTCACATAGATAGCAATTGTCATCGTGAGGGAGCACTCTTGCGCGTAATCTCTCGGCTGTCCAATTTCTGTTACGCGGGAGCAACCAAAAGAAGAACTGCACTTTGCCTTCAGCCCTAATTTTCCAGACCTACTCAAGGTGTGGTTGCAATATGCGGCCATGGAACTGCACCTCATAGGCCGATCTGGCCGTGTATTCACCGTCAGCGGTCAGCTTCCATCTAATGGAGTCTCTGGTGCTATTGAGAAAAACAGTCTGAATTAAGGACCATAGCCTGACAACTGATCAAGCTGCTCGGCAGAATTGATGCGTTGCAGCCCACGCATCCATCTCCTGTTTGTGAGTGCCTCCCGGACAGAGAGCTTCTTGCGCGCAGCCAGGGGAAAGCAAAGAGGCGCAATATGTCTTGGTGCAGCGCCATCAAGCCATTGATCGGTCCTGAACCGTGTCGTCTCTCCGTCGCCGATGGTGATGGAAGTACAGGCAGCGAACAGTTCCTTATCTGCCTCAACACAGGGAGTCTCCATACCCTTCCAAGGCCTCGGTCTATTGTTCCAGCGTTACCATTCCCACCTCAACCTGAGGGCTCTTCCGAACGCCTCCAGATCCTTAATTCCGAGGCCCCCATATTTTGTTGGGACACAGATCGTTTTCCAGCTAACCAAACATTTGCCTCCATTTGCCTCCTCTTCGAGAGCCCACAGAAAATTTCGCCTAATCTTATCCAGCGCCTTGATCAACCACTTGTCAGGGTTAAAAACAGTGAGAAAGTAGAAAGCAGACGTGGTGAGCACACTGTTAACCAGAGTTAATCTTCCTTTTCTCGTCATCATCTTGCCTTTCCATCCTTTTAGCCTGCCCATGGCGCAGTCCAGCACCGGCTGCACATCAATATTCTTCAGCTTTCTAACTCCCAACGGCAGGCCAAGATATCTGCAAGGAAAGGCCGCCGCTGCCCCTCCAAAATCCAGCAAAACACTATCCAGATCGACGGCGTGGCATGCAATTGGGATCTGAAACCCACGCGAGAGAGCAAAGCTTATCCTATCGGCTATTTTTGTACAGTATCCCTTTTATATTTTAACAAAGTATTTACAGTATCATGATTCGTTGATTGAGGGTGAAAAAACTTGTTAATTGGATGGAATTCCTAATTGGATTGATACGTGCTACATCTTTCTCTAAGTTATTGAAGACACCTTTGCCTGGCGCAGGTCACTGTCAGGTACACTCCAGAATTCACATGCCAGATCCTATGTCAGGGGCAATGAGCGTTTTCCTCTTGCTAATGTCAGGTTCTCTTTGTATTTCAGGATGATGAAACAACGGACCAGTTGCATGTTCAATGCTATTCACGACAGGCTGCAATGATAGACTACTAAACATCAATGTGACAATTCCTGCTCCCAATCCCTCATATACAATGCTTGTATGGTGGCACACATCTAAAGAGTAAAATGCATCCAGAGTCAGCGAACTTGTCGTCAAAACCTGCCTTGGTCACCGTACTCAGAAGTACGCAAGTTACGGTACTCGTATACGGTTCAGGGGCTCATCAAGGTCACTTGTCGTTGTACACATACGTATTTTGCCCATGTGGCACCTTTTTTACCGGCCCACCAATCCATATAAGCTCCAGCTGTGCGTTTTTTTGGCAAAGAAAACCCCCACAATCTGCTTTCTTACAGAGAAGAACCAGTGCAGACAACAACCTATTCGAGGCTTTGACTCAATGGAGCACTAGCTACAGCGTACATCCGAACAGAGAAGAACATCGATCGCCATTGACGTGGGATTTTTTTACAGTGTACTTCTTCCGTTTTAAAATATAAGATGTTTCAGCTTTGTGAAAAGAGTGTATGTAGACCTCTTTTAGTGTGTAGATTCATCTATATTTAGAGTAAACCTACACATAAAAAAAGTCTAGATACACTTCGTTCGTAAAACTAAAATATCTTATATTTTGAAACAGAGAGTACACATCAACGACAAATCAGAGGGAGAAAAAAGAAGACATGGACACGGACATGGGCAAACTTCGTTGACATGTACGGCTTGCTCCGGTCGTCGATCGCCATTGACGTGGGATTTTTTACAGGGTAAGAGGAGATGCTTTTTGTTGATGATGTGGTACTAGTAGATGAGAGTAAGGTGAGTGTCGATAGAAAACTGGAGTTGTAGAGGCAGACTTTGAAATCCAAGGGATTTAGACTTAGTCGAACAAAGACGGAGCATATGTGATGTGACTTCGGCGGTGTTGGAGGCGAGGACGAAGGGGTTAGTCTAGAGGACAAGCAGTGCCTCATAGAGACACCTTTAGATACTTGAGATCAATGGTGCAAAGCAATGGTGGTATCGATGAGGATGTTAGCCACATGATCAGGATGGATGAAGTGGCGGCAAACATCTGGAGTCCTATGTGACAAAAAGGTTCCACAAAAGCTACATGTCAAGTTTTATAGGACGGTAGTCAGACCTACCATGCTTTATGGAGCAAAATTTTGGCCCCGGCAACACATCTTTGGACCACTAAGCAGCAACACATGCCTCGAAAGCCCTTGGATGCTGCCCATTGCAAACGGTGACCTCACGGCTGCTTCAGTCTTGACCGTGGACCTCACCAGAAAAGGTCAGCCCCACTGCATGTTGCTCTCGTGTTCGTCTCCATGCTAGAAATAAAACTGCTTTGAGAGGATAGAGGGGATTAAACATTGATGTATGGTGGTTTTAAACTTTCATGCCTCGTGAGTACAAAAATGTCATTTTTTTTTCCTTTTGAAATACGAGCACACCATGTTGAAGCTAATTATGGACGGACAGTTTGTGGGAAAAAAATCTAACAGTGGTCTCACCGCTCACTGCCCCCTCCTCTTTTCAAAGGAAGTCCATTTTATAAATTTTCGATGGATGATCCAAGTTTCGGTGGATGATCGGAAAAAACAACTTTGTTGCAAAATTTATTAGAAAATACTAAGAATTTGAAAAAGGACAAGCAAATATGAACATTTAGACTCAACGTAAACAAGCTTTTCGTTGAATTAACTTTGTGGCTGCCATCCACCATCGACAAACTTACAACTAAAAAAGGAACTGCAAAAAATAAACCACTCTCATGCCTGCCCTGCCATCCACCATGAACAAATATATTACTACAACATAAACAAGAAACGGCATGGCTGAGGTTTCAAAAAAAGAAACGACATGGCTGAGGTTTACTTAAGGGGCCGTGCCTGGGTCTCGAGGCTAAACCCACATGCCGGCACGAACACTGCCCATTTAACTCTTACAGTGTTTGGCACGGCATGGCCCATCACGGCACGCTAAAACCACTACTAGAAAATCGCTGTGTTTTTTTGCATTGCATCATCGTGACCGCATGCTCATGTCATCATGCCACATTGCATTTGAGCATCGTCATCATCATGCATCTGTTTGTCTAAAACTATTTTCTAAAAACCTACTTTGATTTCTAAATATTCCCCGTCTTTATTTCAAATCAAAACCCCTGTCTCTCGCCCGGGTCTTTTATTTGCCTAAAAATTATTTGCAAAAGTTTTTTTAAAATAAAAGTTAAATAAAAATGTTTTACCGGGGAAGCCACCAGCCTGCCAGGCCAAAAGCCCAGCAAGCCAGCAGCCTACTACCCGGTCCAAACAAAACCGGTCTAAACCTAACCCCAAACCTAGCCCCAAACACCCCGCAGCCTCCCTCTACCCTTGGCCCCACCCGCAGCCACACAACGCAGCGACGACTGCACCTAACCCCAGCCTGCTCCACCCAACCGCCTGTGGGCCTGGCCCCACCACCGACTAGACCCATCGCCACCTATCTCCCCTCCTGTTCACCCACCAATCGCCACCAACTCCCACACCTCACCTGCCCGCTCCCTGGCCCCGCTCCCCACCTACCGCGCCTCCTCCCGCGTCCACCACGCACCGACCGCGCCCCACACCTGGTCGCACGCTCCCGCTCACCCCGTGCCGACCACCTCAGGACCCCGCCCCGCTCCTGGGCCACCGACCCGATCCCCAGGTCCCGCTAAGCCCCGGCCCCACCACCACGCACGCGTATCGTCGATCTCGTCCATATCCCACCTACCTCGACCCCGCGTCCCTCCTTCCGCCGCCAATCTCTCCTCCCGCCGGCCCCGTCGCCTCCTTCCCCGCCTCCTCCCGTTTCCCCTCCTGCCGCCACCCTTCGTCGCCAAGCCCCGCCGCCAGTATCTAGCCTCCACCGCGTCTGCTTCCCGCCGTCTCGCCCTCTTTCGCTGCCACCTGTACCCCTCTCCGGCGCCTGTCCTCGAGCCCACCGACCCAGCCGCGCAAGGCACCGCCGCCAGGAGGTCCTCCCCGAGCGTCGCCGCCTCTTTCCCGTGCGCAGAGCTCGCTCGAGCTCCTCTCCAGCCATCTCCCTCGTCCGGCTCCACGAGCCGCACCACCGTGCGCTCCCTCATCGACCGCCACACCCTCGTCGCCTTGAACCGCGTCGGCCGCAGGCTTGCTCGACCCCCCCACCGCTTCCTCTGCTTCTCGCGTCACCGCCATGGTCGTCCTCCTCGTCGCCCTGCAAGCCACCGACGGTTGCGCCCTCCTCCTCGCCGTTCCTCTGCCAGAGCTCGCCCGCGACCCCGAGTTCTGCGCGACTGCCGCCGCTGTCGACCCTCCAGCGAGTCCTCGGTGTCGCTGTCATATTGGAGCCCAGCGCCTACCATGGCATCTCCACCCTCGTCGTTTGCAAGCCCGGCAGCCCTCGTCACATCGCGTCGGCCGTCGTCCTCCGTTACCTCCGTCGTGGCAAGCACACCACCACTCGTGGCTCTCCAGATCGAACCCGCCTTCCATTTCCAGACGACCAGGACGGTCTCACACCGTGCGTATCCTTGCTACAGTGCCCACACCTTGTTGCTTCTCTGTTTTTCCTGTGGTGTTGCGATGTATGTTGACGAATGGTACTGCTTGTGTACCTAGTGAGGTGGTAGTGCGGTGAGTTTGGCTACATTGGCTAATAAAACCTCGTCTAGTAATCCGAAGAATCGGTGATGCTGTCTGAAGACCACACAGCCATGTGTAGGCCCCTGTCGCCACGCCAAGATCTACTTCCGAACGCGTTGACCGATGCCAGCAACCGGTGATCGACATGGCACACCAAGCTCTTCTTCACGGAACAACAAGTACTCCTTCACGAACCGCAAGACCGATCCCGTTGAACCCGAAGACCCCGAAGCCCGATCTGAAGACCGATCCTAGCGAGACCGAACCCGAACCCCTTCGAACCAAGATCTTCGACCCTAGATGTGTGACCCCTACCTATCCCTATTTTATAAATGCTATATATAAAACTTGTTGCATATTAAATTGTTCATGCACGCATACTTGTCTATGGTTTGGGGGCATTATGCCGATTCGCCTCATAATTAAGTATGGAGTTAATATGCGGGATACTTTTGTCTTATTTCGGACTCCATTTAATTTGGTGTAGCGAACCGATACCATGTTTTGCCTTGTTAATTCAACATCTAAATTGCGGTGGCGGCGGCGCAACGGAAATTTTCGTGGAAAAACGTCAAACCCCCCGAAGTTTTTAGGTCAGAAGGCTTCTTATAGGCGAAGAGGGAGACCGAGGGGGTGCCTGGGGCCACCACACCATGCCCTGGCGCGGCCAGGCCCAGCCCACGCCTGGGGGGGTGTGGCCAGCCCTCTGCCCTCCTCCGTCTCGTATTCTGACTCTTGGAGTCTTCTGGAAAAATAGGCACTTTGGCTTTTGTCCCGTCCAATTCCGAGAATATTTATTTTATGACTTTCCTGGAACTAAAAACAGCAGAAAACAGGCAGCTGCCACTATGGCTCTTGTTAATATGTTAGTCCAAGAAATCATATGAAAAGTACTCCAAAGTGTGGACAAAACACAAGAAAGTGGATAAAACCAAGCATGGAGCATCAAAAATTATAGATACATTTGCAATGTATCAACATCCCCAAGCTTAACTCCTGCTCGTCCTTGAGTAGGTAAGTGATAAAAAAGAAAGAATAATTTTTGAGGTGACATGCACCATCAAAGACTTGATCAAAGTATTTGTAAAACATTCAAAGCTAAGATCATAGTACTTCAATCATAACATGAAAGACAAAGTTCTAGCAATAAGATAAAGAAACTATGATGCAACATGAAAAGGCACAAACAAAAGATTCATGAATAACAATGCTTTGTAAGACGTTTGTTTGTTTCACATAAAGAAAACATAGCATAGTGGCATTCAGCTTGTCCCTCATAGAGTAGCATATGTGAATGCATAGGACACCTTCAAGGTTTACAAGAGTGACTAGATACAAACAGTTTAAAACAAGCAATATCAAGGTATGCATCAATCAACAAGTCTTGGGACAATGCACATAGAATTAAGAATGGCCACTATGCTCTCAAGAAAGTTCTCAAAGAATGTGTGGAGACTCAATAAGGAAATGAACAGGTTTTAAAAAGTTTGAAAGGCTTCCAAATGCTGAAAGTATGGTACTCATTAGCTTTGAGCTCTCGTTGCCCCTATCATAAGCATCTTTAATGTGGTTAAGGTGAAAGTGAGGTTCAGTCTGAGTTATATGCTTGACAGACTATAAACAGAAAATCCCAAGTCCCTTGAGTACGAGGGCCGCTCCTCATGCTACTCAACTTTAGTTACCGGTAAGTTCTTGTCATCGTAAGTATGTGTGTATCATTGAGAACCACCAACGGGGTATCCCTTGCCCGATGATACGGAAGAATCCTCATATCAAAATGACAAGGCAAGAAGACAATGAGTATCTCAGCAATCTTCTTATTTACCATGGGAAAATGGTGCTTTTTCTCTCTTTCCTCTTTTCATAAATCTCTTTTTTTCTTTTTCTCAATAGCTATCTCTTTTTTATAAGAAGAATGCTTCATAGATATCATTATGGTTACGCTGCAGGTTTCCACCATGTCAGCATGGATTAGACCAGCGGCCCAGGCGTTTCTCTAACACACATACATAACTCCATGGACTTACAAGCTCCCCTTTTATTTCACACCAACGACATCCGCAAACAAAAGAGCAAGGTATCAACTGGCTATATATTTACAAGTGTTGAAAGCGTTCCCCATGACAGCACGGTTCTGCTAATCCCCAACCTATAATTTGCAAGCATATAACTTTCAAGGAGAGTTCACAATGGTTTAGGTTTATTAAGTGCAGGAAATAAAGTGTGCCATCAAGTTCGTGAGAGCTTTACTAACTAACTTTCTCATAACAAGCAAACATTTTATTCGAAAGAAAACAAGGCATATTGAATATGCACGAAAGTAGAAAATGATGCTAATAGGTAGGTATGGTGGACACTTTGGCAATATTTGGTTTTAGGGAGTTGCAAACATGAGTAAAACACTCAGTGGAAGTGAAGGCTAGCAATAGTAAGGGAGCGACAAACGAGAGAGCAATAATGGCCATAATCATGCAGAGCGACAAAACATCATTGATCAAAGCATAAAGTGATACTACAAGTTGAAAACTAAAGGATCATAAAGGCTTATGGTGACTTGGGATAGTCATAACATGGTGTGAACATGTGCCAAGTCAACCCAAATAAAGCATCAAAGGAGAATACCACTATACTATGCTTTAATATGCTAAAACAACGCATGATTCATCCAAGGCACATTAAGCAACCTCAATTGTTTATAACAAGTCATGCTACAACAAAGAATACTAAGCATAAAGCCAAAACAATATCAAGCATGGCATGACAAAGCATAGGCCACAGTCAAAAACAAACTCTCTTTACCACTTAAGCATGAACTTTCCTACTCTTTTCCAAACCAAACCAAACTATTTGAACACCAATGTATGAAAGGGGAGGTCCAACCAATTTATTCAGCAAACTAAGAAAGCAGAGGAAATGAAACCAAAACAAAAAACGAAAAAGAAGACGCTCCAAGAACAACACAACTATGCATGAAACAATAAAAATGAAGTGGTTGGAAGAAACCTGAGATTTTTATTGATGAAGAAGGGGATGCCTTGGGCATCCCCAAGCTTTGACGCTTGTACTTCTTGGATATTTCTTGGGGTGACATGCGTGGCATCCCCAAGCTTGAGATTTAGCCCATCCTTCATCTCATTACTCATTCCTTCCATTCACCTGAAATTTTTCCTTCATACAAAACTTCACACAATATTTATTAGCAACATTAGTGCACTCAAGATAAATAAGTCTTAAGGTTCAGTTATAACACCAAATAAAATCCCATTAGAACACTATCTACTGTAGTACTTCCCTCAAAAATCTCAATTCCCCAAAAGAACTCAAAAAGGAACCAACAAGAAGCAAATGCAGAAAATGGCAGAAATCTGTCAAAACAGACCAGCAGATAAAGATGATTTTTTTCTAAGACATTCTGTTGCTCAAATAAAAAAGTGTTGAACTACCTAAAGTTAGATAACTACCTGGGGCAGAAGCACAAAAAATTACAGCTCAATCCGACATACAGAGCTCTCTCACGAATTTTTACGGTGAAGCACAGAAATCTGTTTCGGGACAGAAACTTTCCCAATCATTACTTCTCTCTCATTAGAGGTTACTCTTGGGACAAAAAGCAAATAAAAAGGATAAGGAGCGGTTATTACTGAAGTACTTTTCTAAAACTTTTGGGTTATCTCCCAATAAGTACTTTTCTTTAACGCCTTTAAGTTAGGCATAAGCAAAAAACTAAAATGGATAGAATAGAAGTAAGCGGAGATAATCATGGTGAAAACATTGTTTTGTTCAACGAAATACTTTTGTTAACAAGGTTGATCAAGTCTTGTTACCAAAACAATTTAATATGAGACAAAACTTTGTATTCCACTAATGATTATGTTACCTCAACCTTGATAGCAATGGTCCCAATCATAATAGTTTCAAATTTTTCTCTTGGTATGGGACAATATATTTCTCCAACTTGAATGCCCTCAACATGTTCAATTGAATTCAAAACCATAATTCATATCAATCTTCTTGGGGAAGTAGATAGTATGTTCCTTGTCATTGACATTGAAGGTCACCTTCCCTTGGTTACAATTAATAACAACTCCTGCAGTATTAAGAAAAGGTCTCCCAAGAATAATAGACATATTATCATCTTCAGGCATAAAAGTTTGAGAGGATGCTCTCATAAGAAATATGAGTCAAAGAAAAAGAGAGCATCAAGAAGCAAATTCAAAACACATTTAAGTCTAACCCACTTCCTATGCATAGGAATCGTGTACGCAAATAAATTCGCAAAGAACAAAGTGACAGGCATAGGAAGATAAAACAAGAGTGACTTCAAAACTTTCTGCACATAGAGAGGTGTTTCAATACCATGAAAACTTCTACCACCATATTTTCCTCTCTCATAATAATTTTAGTAGCCTCATGAATAAACTCAACAATATAACTATCACATAAAGCATGCTTTTCATGATCTACAAGCACTAGAGATTTTTCATAAACATTTTCAAAAGAATCCTCAGGAACATAACATTCATCCTCCTTTGGTAAGCATGGAGATTGTTCATCACTCTCCTCTTTTTCATCTAATGAGATTTCAGGTTCGTCAATTTCTTCTTCCATAGGATCCTGCAAGGCACTAGTCTCTTCCATTTGTGGAAAGCATCTGTTCATATATTCAAGAATATAGTTGTTTTCTTCCTTGTAATTATCAAAGCAAAATTTAAGTATACCATAAACCTCATACTTATAAGGTGAATCATCAATATTTTCAAGCAAACTAGCAAGTTCAAAAGCACCCTTCCAAGCAATAAATTCCTCAATTTGTTACACATCATAAAGGTCATAATTTCCCTTAACATAAGAAGATATGGTAACATCATCATTATACTCACATTGAAAAGGGAGGTGATTGTACCTCCTACAGCAACAAGATTTATCAAAGCAATAAGTAACATTATAAGTAGAGCACACGTTTCTAGCAATGGTATACAATTTATCAAATTGTTCCCATAAGTGTTTCCCTTTTTGTGACAAGCAGTGTTCCTTATAATAATCTTTTTGATCTTCCGTGAACCCACCTTGCCAATAAGATTCAGTTTCAAAGAAACCAACCATTGACAACAAGCATGATAAAGCAAGACAATAACAGACCAAGGAAAATAACAACTAGAGTAGGAACCAATTTTTTTTGTATTTTTTGATAAAGAAACAAGCAAACAAGGAAGAAATAAACTTAGCTTGAACAATAGAGAATCCAAGTAAACTTAATAAATAAGGCTATGCTCCCCGGCAATGGCGCCAGAAAATAGTCTTGATGACCCACAAGTATAGGGGGTGTATCGCAGTATTTTCGAGGGAAGTGAAACCCAATTTATTGATTCGACACAAGGGGAGCCAACGAATATTTATAAGCCTTAACAACTGAGTTGTCAATTCAGCTGCACCTGGAAACAATCTTGCTCACAGCAGTTTATCAGCAGCAACAGTTTTGTAGTAGGAATAGTAAAGTAACAGCAGTAGTAAAGCAAAGACAGTAGTAACAAAAGCACTAAACAGTGGGATTCGAGTGCGGTAGGCATAGGGATGGAAGGACCGGCGTTGCATGGACAAGACAATTCACATAGCAATCTGAACATAGGGAAATTGCACATAAATAAGATAAAGCATCCAAGTACTAGACAATCCTAGGCATGTGTTCCATATATAGTCATATGTGCTCGCAATGAGAACTTGCACAACATCTTTTGTCCTGCCAGCCCGTTTGCAGCGGGGCCTCTATTGAACTATTGGAAATTAAGGTGCTCCTTTTAATAGAGAACCAGAGCAAAGCGTTAACACTCCGTGAACACATGTGATCCTCACATCAAAGCCTTTCCCTTCCGGTTATCCCGATTTCTGTCACTTCGGGGCCATAGGTTCCGGACAACAACGTGTGTATACAACTTGCAGATAAGACCAAAAACATTACGATCATAATGAATCAATAACATGTTCAGATCTAAAATCATGGCACTCGGGCCCTAGTGACAAGCATCAAGCACAACAAGTTGCAACAAAGTCATAAAGCACTAATAAAAGATACTAGGCACCATGCCCTAACAATCTGATGCCATTACATGAACGATCTCATCCAATACCTACCATCCCCATAGCCTACAACGGGAGATTACTCACTCATAGATGGGGGAAACATGGATGGTCGATGGAGATGATGGTGGAGATCGATGGAGATGGCTCCGGGGGCACTTCCCCGTCCCGGCAGGGTGCCGGAACAGAGACTTTCTGTCCCCCGAATCTCCCCTTTGGTGGCGGCGGTGCAGCGGAACTTTTTGTGGAAAAACGTCGAACCCCCCGAAGTTTTTAGGTCAGAAGGCTTCTTATAGGAGAAGAGGGAGACCGAGGGGGTGCCTGGGGCCACCACACCATGCCCTGGGGCGGCTAGGCCCAGCCCCCGCTTGGGAGGCGGGGGGTGTGGCCAGCCCTTGGCCCTCCTCTGTCTCGTATTCTGGCTCCTAGAGTCTTCTGGAAAAATAGGCACTTTGGCTTTTGTCCCGTCCAATTCCGAGAATATTTATTTTATGACTTTCCTGGAACCAAAAACAGCAGAAAACAGGCAGCTGGCACTGTGACTCTTGTTAATAGGTTAGTCCAAGAAATCATATGAAAAGTACTCCAAAGTGTGGACAAAACACAAGAAAGTGGATAAAACCAAGCATGGAGCATCAAAAATTATAGATACATTTGCAATGTATCATCCTTCAACTTGTCGGTGCACACAAAGAAAGTTCAGGTCCACCCAACAAACCCGACCAAGACGACCCTCATCGCCAACAACTTGAGTTCCGCATAGGAACTCGCGCTCGTCGAATTCCTCCGTGAGCATTGGGAAATGTTTGCATCGGGTCCAGCGGACATGCCAGGGGTTCCCATGGAATTCGCCGAGCACTCCCTCAACGTGAACCCAGACGCAAGGTCAGTCAAGTAGACAATACGGCGACTGTCTGAACCAAGAGCAAAAGCAGTCGGTATGGAGATCAACAGACTCCTCGACGCAAATTTCATACACGAGATCAAGGAAAGCACCTGGCTCGCTAACACAGTGCTTGTGCCTAAAAAAGACACAGATATCCTGCGGATGTGCGTGGACTTCACCTCCTTGAATAAGCATAGCCCAAAGGATCACTTCCCGTTGCTACGGATCGATCAAATAATCGACTCCACTACAGGATGCGAGCGCCCCTGCTTCCTCGATGCCTACTCAGCTACAATCAGATTCGAATGAAGGAGGAAGACTAGGAGAAACGGCGTTTACAATGCCCTTCGGTGTGTTCTGCTACAACACAATGCCTTTCGGGCTAAAAAACGCAGGAGCCACCTATCAGCGGTGCATGTAGGCTTGCCTCAAGAACCAACTTGGTCGCAATATCCAAGTCTATGTTGACGACATCGTCATCAAAACCAAGGAGGAGGCCACATTAATCGACGATCTTCGTGAAACCTTCGCTAACCTCGACCGCTGCCGGATTAAGCTCAATCCGGACAAGTGCGCCTTCGGCGTACCATCTGGGCAATTACTCGGGTATCTTATCTCTGCGAGAGGAATCAAAGCAAACCCGAAGAAAATAAAGGCCATACTGGCCATGGAGAAGCCGAAGAACGTAAAAGGTGTCCAGCAGCTGGTTGGGCGAATCGCGGCGCTCAGTCGATTCATCAGTCGAATGGGTGAAAAGGCACTACCCTTCTACCAGCTCCTCTACAAGGCTGACAAGTTTGAGTGGACAGGCGAGGCGCAAGAAGCATTCGACAACCTCAAGCGTCTACTATCCACCTCGCCAGTACTGGTGACGCCTCGCGAAAAGGAACCACTACTGCTCTACATCTCCGCCACCAACCAGGTGGTCAGCACGGTGCTCGTGGTGTGGAGCGAGCCGAAGAAAATAAAGTCCACGGGGTCCAACGCCCAGTATACTACCTCAGCGAGGTGCTCATGCCAACAAAGCAGCGGTATCCGCACTACCAGAAGCTGGCGTATGGCGTCTTCATGACAGCCAGGCGACTGCTCCACTACTTCCAGGAGCACTCAATCGTGGTGGTAAATTACGCCCCACTCGGGCACATACTCAACAACCCTGACGCCACTGGACAAGTCACGCTCTGGGGCCTAGAGTTGTCGCCACGCGACATCATATACGAGAAGCGCGACGCGATCAAGTCGTAGGTTCTCCTGCTTCCTCGTGCAATGGATGGAGAACCAGCTCCCTGATAAACCAGATATGTCCTACCTCTGGACAATGCACTTCGATGGATCCAAGCGAAAGGATGGAGCTAGCGCAGGTGTCATACTGACATCGCCTTAAGGAGACAAGATGAAATATGTTATGCGAATGCAGTTCACAGCCTCCAATAACAAAGCCGAGTACGAGGCCTTAATCCACGGGATGCGGATGGCGAAAGCATGCGGCGCCAAGAGGCTCATCATCTACGGCGAGTCTAAACTGGTGGTCAACCAAACGATGCACGAGTGCGACGCACTGAGCGACAACATGATCGCCTATTGCGACCTCTACGACACACTCGAGGGAGACATCGATGGTTGCGAGCTATGACACGTAGGCCGCAGAAGCAATGAAGAGGCGGATATACTCGCCAACATCGGCTCCACCTGCGTCCCCATACCACTTAGGGTATTCCTCGAGCGCATCTGCAAACGCTCCATCAAGCCTAAGGCTCGAGAGAAGAAAGCAAGCACGTCAACATACTCGGGGGCTACACCACCCAACGAGCCAATGGCACTCGATGACATGGAGCTTAGCACAAGACTCGATGGCCCAGTGGAGGTCATGATGATCGAGCCATCTTGGACACAGCCGTACATCACATATCTACTCAGCAAGAGGCTGCCAGATGACCCGACTGATGCGTGACACATCGCACGATGATCCAAGGCATTCGCCCTCATCAATGACGAACTGTACAAGTGCATCATTACAGGGGTACTCCAACGGTGCGTCTCCAACGGGACGGAAGGGCCGTCCTCCTTGACATACATGAAGGCACCTGCGGGCATCACGCTGGCAGTCGCGCCCTCGTTGCCAAAGCTCTACGAGCTGGATTCTACTGGCCCACGGCCATGCGCGACACCAAGAACATCGTCCAACGCTGCAACGCTTGCCAGCGATTCGTGGACAAACCTCACGCACTTGGCGTGGAACTTAGGCCAATACCATTGGCTTGGCCCTTTGCCCAATGGGGACTCAACATGGTCGGCAAGCTCCCAAAGTCCTCACGAGGAGGTTATGTCTACCTCCTAGTCGCGGTCGACAAATTCACCAAATGGATCGAGGCCATGCCGGTGACGAATCAATCAGGAGCCAGCGCTGTCAAGTTCTTCAAGTCCATTGTCTACCGCTTTGGAGTGCCACATAGCATCATCACGGACAATGGGACGAACTTCACCTCTAAGGAGTTCCAGGAATTCTTTGAAAACCTGGGAATCAACATAAGCTATGCCTCGGTGGCTCACCCGCATACCAACAGTCAAGTCGAAAAGGCCAACGGCCTTGTCTATGGTGGAATCAAGAAACGACTCCTCTGACCACTCGAACAAGCATCTGGATGCTGGCTAGACGAGCTACAATCTGTACTTGGGAGCCTACGCACAACTCCAAACAGCGCCACGGGATTCACTCTGTTCTTCATGGTGCACAGTGCTGAAGCGGTACTACCCGCGGAAGTATGCTACAAAGCCCCACTGGTGGTTGCATAGAGCGAGAAGGAGTCAACTCTTGCACTCGAAGAATCCGTCGACCTCCTTGACGAGGCACGCGAGATAGCAGCGGAGAGATCAATGATCTACCAGCAGAGCCTCCGCAACTACCACAACAGAAGGCTATGCTCCACATCCTTCATCGAAGGAGACCTGGTCCTGCGACTGAAGCAACAAGAGCATCTCAAGCTCGAGTCCCCTTGGGAAGGACCTTACGTTATTACAGAAGTAATTCCAGGTGGCACCTATCACCTTAAAGATTTCAAGAGCGGAGTCGCATACTACAACCCATGGAACATCGCGCAGCTGTGTCGTTTCTACCCCTAGTCATTTTTATATCACAAATAAGGCTATTCAGCCAGGCTACTTAGCCACACATTGTACCTCGTACTATTCTACGAATAAATAAAGCTAAGTGCCCCGAAACTCTGTGTCTTTTCCTATTTTCCTGCAATTTCATCACTCGGGGGTTGCGCCACCCTTTACACTTCTGTTCTACGAACCAATTACAGTATCCTGAGTAGCTGACACACCACAAATCGAACCCTTGACAAACACCAACCCAGTTGCAATGCAGCTGATAGGTTGGCAAGGAGTTGAGATAAATGTATGGCAGGCTAATGAAAAGGAACTGCAGAATACCATACACTCCAAAATTATACAAGCTAGCAAGCTCTTCACATACCAACGGGTACTAAATACACCGAATACAATCCTACGAACTTTACAACACTTATACAATTATGTGCAGGATACAAATCACTATATTGCTACAAAAGAAGAACGTTCGCCTGCTCCTCGAAGAAATCAACGATGTCCTCTGTTGGACGATCAACCGCTTGATAATGCGGAACCATGTTCCAGGTCATCCCCTCTAGTGGAGGCGGCGACCCAGCGGCAACAGATGCAACATCTACATCTGGACTTTGTAGTCGCACCAGCGACAATACAACTTTAGCACCAGCTACTAACTGTTGTCGCATGCACTCGCGGACCACACTCATATCCTAGAACTTTGCCAGAAGAGCCATCTGGCTTGAAGGCACCACGTCAAGAGGAAACATTGCTTGGTAAATGTGCCTAAGGCACGACTGATCCTTCTTCAAGAATTGAAGCACTCGAGAAGAACAATCCTGTAAGGTCGCCAACGCGATTGGACGGTCGTGGTCCACCCAAAAATCCCACTAGCCTGCAGCTGCTCCTGGGTCAGGTTATTCATTCGAATGGCCACCCGGTCCTTCTCATCCTGCGGATGACGAGCGCTAACAACTACACCAAGCAAATAGCAAAGAGTAAGCACAAGGCATCGCCGCGACTAACTAAAAAGATAAGATGAGAAGACAGAGAGCTAACATCTAAATTGCTCATTCAATTGTGCCACCTCCTCCAAGAGATACTTCTCGCGGGCGGTGGCCTTCTCTGCTTTCGACTTCCACACATCCGTGTTACCGCGGACGATGGGCAACTCACGCTCCAACTGGTCAATGCGGTCGCACAGTCGCAAAAGCAATGACAACTCCTCCACCTT
The DNA here is from genome assembly GCA_910589775.1 of Avena eriantha. Lineage (NCBI taxonomy): Eukaryota > Viridiplantae > Streptophyta > Magnoliopsida > Poales > Poaceae > Avena > Avena eriantha. Next base: position 411,066,749 of record OU342742.1, read on the forward strand.
TGAATGCGGCTGTGTCGTGGTTTCATTGGTGAGAGGAGAATCATGAGGACCACTCGAAGGACCCGAGGTACAATCAAGCAAGAGGCAAATGAGACTAATCACACATCGAGAAACAGAGGACTGCATTCAAAAGTTGATAAAATGTCAAGGGAACATTCCCCACAAAAGCACGGTTCAGACAAAAGGCTAGCTACAGCTATTACACATGGTGACTAAGGAGCATTCTGCTTCTTCGACTTCGACTTCGACTTCGGGGGCTTCATCGCATTTGTGGCAGTCTCCGACGCCACGGACTTGCCGGTGGTAGCCCTAGATGCCACGGTCTTTGCCGCCTTCACTCGCCACCGCTCCTCAAAGTATTTAGCAACTGTCTCGATAAGTTGAGGCCTGTATTTAGCGTAGTTACTAGCGAAAGGAGCAAACACTATCTACTGGCCTCCAGTGTCGACAGGCATTGCCTCAGAAATCACGGCGGGATCCAACTCCATGCCGTGGGCTTGCACCATCGCGAGTGCCATGGTGGCGCCGACAGACCGCTGGGAGTTCTTGAATTCCGCGGGAATACCTCCAGCGAGGGATTCCACCAGGTCATCAAGATTTTCGATTAGCCCGGCCTTGGGAGTCAGGTCCTCACAGAAGCGACTGAGCACACCTTTGGCCTTCCCCAACATCTCTTGGAGGGAGGCACCACGGTCCTCGACTGCGGCCACAGCGTCAGCAAGAGCATCCTCGCGACGCAAGGCTTGGGCGTCGAAGTCAAGGCCAGTAGCATCTGAAGGACATGAAGGTGTCAGCACAAGAGAAAGATAACCAAGATGAGAAAAAACGAAAAAGCGGCACAAGTACCTGAGAGAGCCTGCGTAGTCGAAAAAGCTGCTCCGTGAATAGCTTCTCCCTCTCAGCAGCGGAAGCGCGTAGGTCTTCCTCACGCTTTCACGATTCCCCAGGGCGGCGTTTGCTTCATCACGATTCTTCACCGCCACAGCAAGCCCCTTCTCGAGGGACGTAACGCGACGGAGAAGTTCATTATGCTCACCTACAAAAAGGACAGGGCATATCAACACTTCAGCTGACAAATCTCCACGAGGACAAAGAGAAAGTCAAAAGCTAACCTTTGACTGCGCGGTGGCGATTGTCCAACATGGCGTGTTGTCGGCCCATAGCAAGGACTTGCTCCGCAAGACGAGCAGCTTCCTTCACAATGAGCTAAACCAAGGGAAACAAAGACTCAGCGTGAGCCCAATATACAAATTCGATTGCCAAATAGCAAAAAGGACACTCACATGTTCCTCCAGGGACTCCGAAGATGACTGTCGCGCGGTCGTCCGTGCAACCATCTGGTGCTCCCCAGCATGTGGGGAAGTCGAAGAATTGGCGCCAGAGTGGGCCACCACTAGAGGATAAGGAGACCATTTGGCCACCTCCTTGGCCTTGGAGTCTGTGACTCCAGATTCTTTCATAAATTGGACGTCATCAGAAGACGATGACACCGCTTGACTACAAAACACGTCCAACACTACTTTAGAAAAGCAACTCCAAAGAAAGCAAGATGAATTCACGAAGGCAAAACTCACCAGTTAAATTTATCAAGGTCGAAGGATTCTTCCGACGACTCTTTCGGCAGTCGCAGCTTCTTCCGAGCGGGAGGAGCCACAGCGCGGACAGGAACGGCGGGGAAGGGCTCCTCTGCAACGGAAGTAGGAGAATTCTCCGGCGTTGACGGCGAGGACGCATCTGATTCCTCACTGTGGGAACGCTTGTGGGTCCCGCGATCAGCAGACTCGGGGGCTTCCTCTTCTTCCTCCATGGGGACTATAAACCCCGAATCGTCCTCCTCCTCCGCTTCACGAGGGATAATCCCTTCAGGCTCAGGAGGCAAACAGAAAACCACGCTCCAGTCCTGCAATCAGAAGATACATCATTATATATCAAGTATTTGGCGGCAATCGACAAAGAAATCTACTTCATAGTATAGTTCTACCTCAGGAGGAGGGTTAGAGGCGTCGAAAGGAGGCACAACTGGTTCGCCTGGGAGATCCTCCCTGGCAGTGTACTTGGTCACCAATCACAACCTCCTGTCTACCTCACCCGCATAAATGCCATCTGCAGATATGCGAGTGACATCGCTCGCACTAGCCCAGCGGTACATCGGGTGGACTCTAGCCTATAGAGGCTGAATGCGGCGGCGCAACCACGTGCGAATGAGAGCGGCACCACCCTCTACTTTGCCTATGCGGCCTTCAAGGTCACAGACGAGCTGATACAACACCTCCGTTTCCTTGGATTCGCCAGGTATCATGACGTTCTTCCAGGAATGCCTCCTCTTACAAGCCGCCACAGATTCGAAGGGCGCGAGTCTGTAGTGCTCTCCATCGGCCTTCTTGTCGCGGATGTAGAACCACTTGTATCTCCACCCTTGGACAGACGCGGTGAGCCTAATGTCGAAGTAGACGGCGGAGGAGTCAATGTGGATTCTGCAGCCTCCTACGTCGTAGACTACCGAACCAGACACCAACTGAGGTTTGAGCTTAAAAAGCCTCTTGAAGAGGCCAAAGTGTGGCTCGATTCCGAGCCAGCACTCGCAAAGTGTGATGAAGCAAGAGATGTGGAGAATGGAATTTGGGGACAGCTGGTGCAACTGGAGCCATAGAAACAAATAAGACCTCTGACAAAAGGATGCAGGGGAAGAGAGAGACCTCGAATGATGAACGCAAGGAACATCACTCGGAAACCCGGAGAAGGACACGGGATTACCTCTTCGTTAGGCACTTGCGAGTCATCTTCCGTGGACGGAAGAGCTCCATCTTGACGAAGAAGGTGCAGCTTAGAGGACTTGATGATAGACGTGCGCCAGGAGCCGTTGGTGATGCGGGTGCCACCCTTCTTCTTCCCAGCAACAGCGATGCTGGTGCCCACAACAGTGGTGCCGCCCTTCTTCTTGTTGGTGGCAATGGTGGCCACAGATCTAGCGGCGGCGCCTCCCTTCTTCTTGCCCATCTTTCGATGGCGATGCGAGAGGAGAAAGTAACTGGGGAAAACGTGGAGCTGGTCCAGTGCCACGAAGAGGAAGCACGCAAGGAAGCAGAGAGAAGAACAATGGCAATGGAGGCACGAGCAAGAAGAGAGATGAGGAAAAATTACCACAACTGCACTGCTACTTAACCTCCTCGCGGATGTCATCCAACGGCCAGCAAAAACCCTACTGAACATGTGGCGCACATCGCCATCGACACGTGGTGAAGCTGAACCATGAACTGTCCCCACTACTCCCATTACGCGTGGAAATCGAGGAGACGTAGTTAAAACAGAAGATTATGCACGCCCAGTCAAATCAAAGTCAGGAAGTGGGACCCATCACTCGTCACGTCCCATCAAAACCGCTCATGCGGGCAACTGAAGTCATCACGTCGTTAGCACTAACGTCATCGATTCAACAAGAAGAAGATTTTGACTACTTTAGTCCTTGCTCGAGTCTTCGACTCAACCAAGCACTCGGGGGCTACTCCTAACAGGAGTGTTGGTCGTGCACTCGAAAGAATTTTTTATGCAGGTGTATGAGCATTCAAGACAACCCATCAATCAAATCAACAATTCGATTGTGAACTACGGGTGATGAGGGTTTAACTCGCCAATGCCCATTGTTATGGACTTGGGTTTTGGAGAAGGAGGGAGCGTTGGAGGCATCAGTCGGCTAGCAAACAAGCACACAGGGACGCAAGATTTACCCAGGTTCAGGCCTCGTAGAGGTCCCTACTCCTGCTTGTCTGCTCTTGGAATTAACGAAGGAATCGAAGATTACGGGGGTGCGCAGATGCAATCTGGCGATGGTGGTGAAAACTAGGGTTGTGATTGTCCTCCTCGCCGCCCCCTCCTGGCCTTTATATAGATAGGCTAGGTCTCGGGTAGCAGGTCGAGTCGGTTACTGATTAGGGTTCGTCTCATTGAACTTTCTATCTTAAGCTTCATCTTGCGTTGCAAGCAATCGAAGAGTCCGTGGGTCACCCGAATCCTGTATTGGGCCTTGGCAACACCATGGGCTTTTGCTGTATCTGGACCGTATATGCCAAACTCGAGTACCTGTAGGGTATACCTATGTCAGTAGCCCCCGAGTGTCTAGTGGAATCGTAGATTCGACTGGAGACTTCATGAAATCTTTCAAGTGCTTGTGTGGGAATTTTTCGAGTGTTCTGTTTATGTCATAGGGATTGTTGATATATGTGTCGGATTTATCTGATGTATCGGTATCAGTTAACTGCCTTAGGGCAAAACAATGCAATCTACTCAAACTCGAGTCCCCAGACTCGAATTCGGAAAAGTGCTGGCGTAATTTGACTCAGGCCGCGGAGGTCTTACATGAGTCGAATTCCAGTGTATAAGTGTGAGCACTCTACGAGTTTGTCAAGGCATGTTCATCGTACCTACAGGCACGGATATATTTTTGGTAGTGCGCAGCAGATGCGTTGCCAGGCCTTATTCAGGTCTTATCTTCACGTTGTAAGCGTGGCATCCGAATTTTTGTCATCGCGGAGATGATTCGGGTGACCCAGGAGACGCAGTCTCTTTGTAAGGAAAATATGAGGCAGAGTCGCCATAGCATTCGAGTCTGGATGTTATCAACATACAGTATGATCTACAAGGAAGAAATAATCATAGGGTGTGCGACTAGCGCTCCCTATGGGAGTAGCCCCCGAATGCCTATTCAAGTCGTAGACTCGAGTGGGGACTACAAACATTTTGCGACTGTTGTCATATTTTGTTGCTTGTTTCAGTCGAACGTGCTTCCATCACTCCCTATGAGAGTAACCCGTAGTTCACTATCGAATCGTTAATTCTAGTTATGGGTTTGTCTTGAATACTCATACACCAGCATAAAAATTATTTTGGGTGCGCGACCAGCGCTCCTATTAGGAGTAGCCCCCGGGTGCTTGGTTGAGTCGAAGACTCGAGCAATAACTAAAGTAGTCAAAATATTCTTCTACTGGAATCGATGATGTCAATGCTGACAATGTGATGGCCTCAGTTGCCTGCGTGAGCGATTTTGACGGGACGTGACGAGCGGTGGGTTCCACTTTCTGACTTCGATTTTACTGGGCATGCGTAATCTTCTGGTTTAACTGCGTCTCCTCAATTTCCGCACGTAATGGGAGTAGTGGGGGACGGTTCGTGGTTCAGCTTCACCACGTGTCGATGGCGATGTGCGCCACGCATTCAGTAGGGTTTCTGTTGGCCGTTGGATGACATCCGCGAGGAGGTTAAGTAGCAGCGCAGCTGCCATAAATTTTCCTCATCTCTCTTCTTGCTCGTGCCTCCTTCGCCATTGCTGTTCTCTCTGCTGCCTTGCATGCTTCCTCTACGTGGCACTAGACCAGCTCCGCGTTTTCCCCAATTACTTTCTCCATTCGCATCGCCATCGAAGGATGGGCAAGAAGAAGGGAGGCGCCGTTGCTGGATCTGCGGCCACCGTTGCCGCCGCCAAGAAGAAGGGTGACACCGCTGTTGTGGGCACCAGCGCTGCCGCCGCTGGGAAGAAAAAGGGTGTCACCCGCGTCACCAACGGTTCCTAGAGCGCGTCCATCATCAAGTCCACTGATCTGCACCTTCATCGTCAAGGTGGAGCTCTTCCGCCCGCGGAAGATGATTCGTGAGTGCCTGGCAATGCCGTAATCCATCGTCCTCCTCTAGGTTTCCGAGTGATGTTCCTTGCGTTCATCATTCAAGGTCTCTCTCTTCCCCTGCACCCTTTCGTCAGGGGTCTTCTTTGTTTCTATGGGCTCTAGTTGCACCAGCTGTCCCCAAATTCCATTCTCCACATCTCTTGCTTCATCACACTTTGTGAGTGCTGGCTCGGAATCGATCCACACTTTGGCCTCTTCAAGAGGCTTTTTAAGCTCAAGCGTTAGTCACGTCTAGTTTGGTAGTCTACGACGTAGGAGGCAACGGAATCCACGTCGACTCCTCCACCGTCTACTTCGACATCAAGCTCACCGCGTCTGTCCAAGGGTGGAGAGACAAGTGGTTCTACGTCCGCGACCAGAAGGCCGGCGGAGAGCACTACAGTCTCGCGCCCTTCGACTTGGTGGCAGCTTGCAAGAGGAGGCGTTCCTGGAAGAACGTCATGATGTGCAACATCCTAAACTTTAATCCAAGTTGGTATCAGAGCCATCCTGACCATAGGAGACCCTAGTTAGAATGGACGTCCGAACAAAAACTTAGTTTCAAAAACCAGAGTGAGTATTTATGAAAACTTATTTCCTCTCTTATCCTTGGGATTCTTTCTCTCAAAAATTACATGTTCCTCCCAAACTCTTACATTACTACATAAAATTTTGACACACTTGATCACTTCACTAAATTTCTCATCCTAAATTCTTATAGATGGAAGCTCGGTACAACAAGTTCTACCAGTTGGGCAACGGAGGCCAACTGATCTTCGAGAGGGATCTTGATGCACTGTATGAGTACTTGGAGCGTCCGCATCCAGAATTCCTTGGAGCTCAACTCAATGGACCCCTAGGAGGAGACTTACAATGGCTAGTAGTTGCTGATCTTCGAGGCAAGTTAGAGGCACCAATGTCCGAGAGGATTCAGTTCACTGTGAGAGAGAACAACTAGCTAGATGGATTAGCCAGGGCAATGCATGCAGCTCTCGCTCAACTTTGCGCACAGAATGTCAACCTAATCCAAGGAACCCGCTTTACTCACTATGCAAGGCGTGATTCTATGGGAATGCCTCTAGAGATGCCAAGTCACCCGGAGTTGAAGCATCAAGTGGAGAACCTCGACTTTCTGCTGTATGACAAACAGAATGAATTGGACAATGCTAGAGAGTTCGCCAACCATAACCTCGCCATTGCCGCCCAGAAGGCCCAGACCTTCTCCCTGCTCATCAAGGATCGTCAGTCACTTCATCGTCAATGCGCAAAGAAGGATCGCACCATCGACCGTCTTTGCAAGAAGGTGGTCGACCTCGAGAAGACCATCAAGGAACAAGAAGCTCAGCTTGCAGCAAAAGAAGAAGAAGAGGAAGGTGAAGACATCCAAGGGGATATTGACTCATACCTCAGCAATGATGATGACTATCTTGAGGATGATGCCATGGACTTCTACACCGACGATGATGACTCTGACTTCATCGATGATGAGTAGATGCACTAGGGTACTATCGTAGGAGTGAGAAGTATCGGTCCCATTGTATTTTAGCTTGCAGAATGGTTCTTAAAACCATCTGTTTTCCTTTTATGATGATGTGTGTGAGTTTATATTGTGTGCTTTGCTTGAATGAATGAAAATGAGTTAGTTTCAAAACCTGAGTCAAACTCAAAGTTTTAGCGTTGAAACCAAAACCATGAACCTTAGAACTTTCCCTCTTACCCCATTATCTATCTCAATCTTCAGATGAATCGTGGAAACCAAGGAGGGAGCATCTCATCGCAGGACCCAATGTTGCAGATTCTGCAGACGCTCATTGCAAACCGTGAAGCTAGTAGGGCAGAGTGCCAAGCAAATCTAGCCACCCTGCAGCAGATCGCCCAGATGGCTCACAACAATCAGAACCATGGAAATTAGGATCATCATGGATCCAAACTCAAAAACTTGAAGAATACCAATCCCCCAATCTTTAGCCAGTCTGAAAACCCACTGGATGCTGATGATTGGTTAGAGACCATGGAGAACAATTTAGAAGTCGCCGGAGTGGATGCCAACGAGAAAGTTCTGTTTGCCACCCACTATCTGGCAGGAGATGCAAGAGCATGGTGGAACAACACCCGCACAATGAACCACGGTCAAGTGATGACGTGGGAAGCCTTCAAAGTCAAGTTCAGCCGCACCCATGTGCCACAGGGTTTAGTCACCTGAATGAGAGATGAATTCAGAGAGCTAAAGCAAGGCAGAATGACTGTAGTGGAGAACCATGACAGATTGTTGTCCCTAGCCAGGTATGCACCTGATGAGATCAACAGAGAGGCCAAAAAGAAGGAGAGATCCTTGAAGGCGGGCAGCAGGATGGCTACAACAACTAGGATCATCTCCCATCGTCAGCATTGCCCGTGACACTGAAGATGGACCCCACCGCTACGCTACTTATTCCGCTACTTGTTTGTATTAAGACTGGATCATGAGATCCTTTATTTGTGTAAGACCTTATTATGGTTTGTAATGGATGATGTACTGTGATATCCAATCTGTTATGTCTCGCAAAAATGGTAATCCTGGGATTGCGATGTATGGCATAACAGGCATCTGGGATTAAAAATCCGGGTGTTGACATGATGTCTGGCGAGTCTGAGGAAACGAAGGTGTTGTATGAGCGCGTCTGCGACCTCGAAGGCCACATGGGCAAAGAAGAGGGTGGCGCCGCTCTCATTCGCACGTGGTTGCGCCACCGCGTCCAGCCTCTGCAGGCTAGAGTCCACCCGATGTACCGCTGGGCTGGTGCGAGCGATGTCACTCGCATATCTGCGGAGGGCATTTCCACGGGTGAGGTAGATAGGAGGTTGCGATTGGTGACCAAGTATACCGCCAAGGAGGATCTTCTAGGCGAACCAGTCGTTCCTCCATTCGACGCCAATAACCCCCCTCCTGAGGTAGAACTATACTGTGAAGTAGTTTATTGTTTCTTCGATTGGTTTCCAAGTGAGTAACATGTATTGATATTTCTTCTAATTGTAGGACCAGAAGGTGGCTTCCAACCTCCCTCCTCTGCCTGAAGGGGTTATCCCGCGTGAAGCGGTGGAAGATGACGAGTCGGATTCGACCGTCCCAGTTGAAGAAGAGGAGGAAGCCCCGAGTCCGGCGGACACGGCACTCGCAAGCATTCTCGTAGCGAGGGTTCTGACGCTTCTTCTCCGACAACGACGGAGGGTCCTCCCGCTGCTGCAGAGGAGCCGATTCCTGTCATGCCTATGCGCATTATGGCTCCTCCTGCTCGGAAAAAGCTGCGGCTATCGAAGGAGTTGTCGGATGACACCTTTGACCTCAAGAAATTTGATTGGCGAGTCTTAATTTCCGTGAGTTGTCTTGTTTGTCTTTTGAAGTTGTTTTTCTGAAGTGGTGCTTGACGTGTTTTGTAGTCAAGTCGCGTCGTCATCGTCCGATGACGTTGAATTTGTGAAAGAGTCCAGAGTCACAGACTCCAAGGCCAAGGAGGTGGCTGAACAGTCTCCTTCTTCTCTAGTGGCGGCCCACTCCGGCGCCAATTCTTTGAGTTCCCCACATGCTGGGGAGCATCAGATGGTTGCCCGGACGACTGCGCAATAGTCACCTTCAGAGTCCCTAGAGGAACATGTGAGTGTCCTTTTTGTTTTCTGGCAGTCGAATTTGTACTTTGGGTTGCCACTTAGTCTTCATTTCCCTTGGTACAGCTCATTGTGAAGGAAGCTGCGTGTCTCGTAGAGTAAGTCCTTGCTATGGGTCCACAACACGCCCTACTGGACAATTGCCACCGCGTAGTCGAAGGTTAGCTTTGGACTTTATCTTTGTCTTCGCGGAAATTTGTCCGCTCAATTATTGTTATGCCCCCTCTTTTGTAGGTGAGCACAATGAACTTCTCTGTCACGTTACATCCCTCGAGAAGGGGCTTGCTGCAGCAGAGAAAAAGCGTGATGAGGCAGTCGCGACTCTGGAAGAGTCGCAGCAGCATGAGGAAGGCCTGCCCTCTTCCAATGATGAAAGGGAGAAGTTGTTCAAAGAACAAATTTTTCGATTGCCAAGGCTCTCTCAAGTAATTTTCAGGTTGATTTGCATTGCTCCTTGTTTGTCGTCTTGTATATGCGCTGACGCTCTGTGTATGCAGATGCTGCTGGTCTAAGCTTTGACGCCCAGTCTCTTCGTCGCGCGGATGCTTTGGCTGGCGTTGTTGCCACAGTCGAGGACCGCAGCATTTCCCTTCAGGAGACGTTGGGGAAGGCCAAAGGTGTGCTCAGTCGCATCCGTGAGGACCTAACTCCCAAGGCCGGGTTAATCGACAACCTTGATGACCTGATGGAATCCCTCACTGGAGGTATTCCCATGGACTTCAGGAACTCCTAGCGGTCTGTCGGCGCCACCATGGCACTCGCGATGGTGCAAGCCCATAGCGTGGAGCTGGACCCCGCCGCGATCTCCGGGGCGATGCATGTCAATGCCAGAGGCCAGCAGGTAGTGTTTGCTCCTTTCGCTAGTAGCTGTGGTAAATACGTGCCTCAGCTGATCGAGACAGTTGCCAAATACTCTAAGGAGTGGCATCGAGCGAAGGCGGCGAATGCCGCGGCATCTGGGGCTACCACCAGCAAGTCTGTGGCGTCGGAGACTCCCACGGATGTGATGAAGCCCCTGAAGTCAAAGTCGAAGTCGAAGAAGCAAAATGCTCCCTAGTCGTCATGTGTAATAGCTGTAGCTAGCCTTTTGCCTGAACCATGCTATTTGGAGTTGTGCGTAGGCTCCAAAGTACGGATTGCAGCTCGCCTGGCCAGCATCCAGCGGCTTGTTCGACTAGTCGGAGGAGTCGCTTCTTGATTCCACCGCAGACAAGGCCATTGGCCTTTCGACTTGACCATTGGTCTGGTGGTGAGCTACCGAGGCATAGCTTATGTTGATTCCCAGGTTTTTGCAGAATTCTTGGAACTCTTTGGAGGTGAAGTTTGTCTCATTGTCTGTGATGATGCTATGTGGCACTCCAAAACGGTAGACAATGGAGTCGAAGAACTTAACAGCGCTGGCTCCTGATTGATTCGTCACCGGCATGGCCTCGATCCACTTGGTGAATTTGTCGACCGCGACTAAGAGGTAGACATAACCTCCTCGCGAGGATTTTGTGATCTTGCCGACCATGTCGAGTCCCCATTGCGCGAAGGGCCAAGCCAATGGTATTGGCCTGAGTTCCGCGCCAGGTGGATGAGGTTTGTCCGCAAATCATTGGCAAGCGTTGCAGCGCTGGACGATATCCTTGGCGTAGTGCATGGTCGTGGGCCAGTAGAATCCAGCTCGCAGAGCTTTGGCGACGATGGCGCGACTGCCAGCATGATGCCCGCAGGTGCCTTCATGTATGTCGAGGAGGACGGCCCTTCCGTCCCCATTGGAGATGCACCGTTGAAGTACCCTTGTAATTCTACGCTTGTACAGTTTGTTGTTGATGAGGGAGAATGCCTTGGATCATCGCTCGATGTGTCGCGCATCAGTCGGGTCATCTGGCAGCCTTTTGCTGAGTACATATGTGATGTACGGCTGTGTCCAAGAAGGCTCTATCATCATGACCTCCATTGGGCCGTCGAGTCCCAGACTAGGCTCCATGTCATCGAGTGCCATTGTCTCGTTGGGTGGCGTAGCTCCCGAGTCCATTGACGTGCTTGCTTTCTTCTCTGGAGCCTTGGGCTTGATGGAGCGTTTGCAGATGCGCTCGAGGAATACCCCAGGTGGTATGGGGGCACAGGTGGAGCTAATGTTGGCGAGTGTATCCCTCTCTTTGTTGCCTTCGTGGCCTACGTGCCGTAGCTCGCAGCCGCCAAAGTCTCCCTCGAGTGTATCGTAGAGGTCGCGATAGGCGATCATGTTGTCGTTTGCACTCGTGCATCATTTGGTTGACCACCAGTTTAGACTCGCCGTAGATGATGAACCTCTTGCCGCCACAGGATTTCGCCATCCGCATCACGTGGATTAAGGCCTCTTATTCAACTTCGTTATTGGAGGCTGTGAACTGCATTCGTAGAACATATTTCATCTTGTCTCCTTAGGGTGATGTCAGTATGACACCGGCGCCAGTTCCATCCTTTCGCTTGGATCCATCGAAGTGCATTGTCCAGAGGTAGGACATATCTGGTTTGTAGGGGAGCTGGTTCTCCATCTAGTGCACGAGGAAGTCCGGGAGAACCTGCGACTTGATCGCGTCGCGCTTCTCATATGTGATGTCGCGTGGCGATAGCTCTATGCCCCAGAGCGCGACACGTCTAGTGGCGTCAGGGTTGTTGAGTATGTGCCCGAGTGGGGCATCGTTTACCACCATGATTGAGTGCTCCTGGAAGTAGTGGCGTGGTTGCCTGGCTGTCATGAAGACGCCGTACGCCAGCTTCTAGTAGTGCGGGTACCACTGCTTTGTTGGCGTGAGCACCTCGCTGAGGTAGTATACTGGGTGTTGGATTCCGTGGACTTTATTTTCTTCGGGTCGTTCCACCATGAGCACCGTGCTGACCACCTGGTTGGTGGTGGAGATATAGAGCAGTAGTGGTTCCTTTTCGCGAGGCATCACCAGTACTGGCGAGGTGGACAGCAGACGCTTGAGGTCATCGAATGCTACTTGCGCTTCGTCTGTCCACTCGAACTTGTCAGCCTTGCGGAGGAGTTGGTAGAAGGGCAGTGCCTTTTCGCCCATTCGACTGATGAATCGACTGAGCGCCGCGATTCGCCCAGCTAGCTGCTGGTCACCTTTTACGTTTTCGGCTTCCCCATGGCCAGTATGGCCTTTATTTTCTTCGGGTTTGCTTCGATTCCTCTCGTAGAGATGAGATACCCGAGTAATTGCCCAGATGGTACGTCGAAGGCGCACTTGTTCGGATTGAGCTTGATCCGGTAGCAGTCGAGGTTAGTGAAGGTTTCGCGGAGATCGTCGACTAACATGGCCTCCTCCTTGGTTTTGATTACGATGTCGTCAACGTAGACTTAGATATTGCGACCAAGTTGGTTCTGGAGGCAAGCCTGCATGCACCGCTGATAGGTGGCTCCTGCATTTTTTAGCTCGAAAGGCATTGTGTTATAGTAGAACACACCGAAGGGCGTTGTGAACGCCGTCTTCTCTTGGTCTTCCTCCTTCATTCAAATCTGATTGTAGCCTGAGTAGGCATCGAGGAAGAAGAGGTGCTCGCATCCTGCAGTGGAGTCGATTATTTGATCGATCCGTGGCAACGGGAAGTGGTCCTTTGGGCAGTGCTTATTCAAGGAGGTGAAGTCCATGCACATCCGCAGGATATCCGAGTGTTTTTTAGGCACAAGCACTATGTTAGCGAGCCAGGTGCTTTCCTTGATCTCGCGTATAAAATTTGTGTCGAGGAGTCCGTTGATCTCCATACCGACTGCTTTTGGTACAGACAGTCACCATATTGTCTGCTTGATTGGCCTTGCGTCTGGGTTCACGTTGAGTGAGTTCTCGGCGAATTCCCTGGGAACCCCTGGCATGTCCGCCGGACACCAGGCGAAGATTTCCCAGTGCTCACGGAGGAATTTGACGAGCGCGAGTTCCTATGCGGAACTCAAGTTGTTGGCGATGAGGGCCGTCTTGGTTGGGTCCGTTGGGTGGACCTGAACTTTCTTTTTGTGTACCGATGATGGCTCAGTGTCGGCGCCAGCAAAATGCTGGTGCGATGTTGATGTAGAGCTCGTTGGGAACCCCAAGAGGAAGGTATGATGAGCACAACATCAAGTTTCCCTCAGTTATGAAACCAAGGTTTAATCGAACCAGTAGGAGCGAGGAAACACCCCAAAGGTGTTGCTAGTTGAGCCTTGGCAGGGCGCACTACCGGTGCTAGTAGCAACGTGGAGACCTGCACAACACAACCACAGAACTTTGTCCCCAACTTGCGATGAGGTTGTCAATCTCACCGTGTTTTGCGGAAAACAAAGGATTAAACGTATCGAATGGAAGGAAGTAATAGTTTGCAGAAAGTAAACACAAAGTAGTAAAAGATTGTAGATTGTATGTAAAGAAAAAGGACCAGGATCCATAGTTCACTAGAGGTGGCTCTCCTTAAGATAGATAACATGCTGGGTGAACAAATTACAGCGGGGCAATTGACAAACATCGAGAAAGCAATACATGCATATACGAATCATCTTGACTCCTTTGAGATTCGATTGGGCATTACAACATTATACATGGACCGCCATCCAACTGTATCTATGACTAATAATCCACCTTCAGGTTATCATCCGAACCCCCTCCAATATTAAGTTGCAAGCAACAGATTATTGCTTTATGAATTGCGTGTAAAGTAAACAATACGATTGTTCTATGAACAAAGGATTGTTGTTTTCTCCCTAGTAGCAAGAACACATATAGTACCTTAGAGATTTCTGTCACTTCCCCAGATTACCAGAGGCATGAACCCACTATCGAGCATAAATACTAACTCTTGGAGTTGCTAGCATCTACTTGGCCAAGATAGCTCCAAACAACGGAAAGCATGCAAGATCACAAATAACAAAGACATGATAGAATCAATAATCAATCTGAAATAGCATCTCAATATCCATCGGATCCTCGCAAACACAACATGTATGATTACAAATAGATGATCTTGATCATGAACGGAGCTCACAAGATCTAAACATGAAAGCACAAAGGAGGAGAACCAACCATCTAGCTACTACATGGATTCGTAGTCCAAGGATGAACTACTCACGCATCACACTGGAGGCTTGCATGGTGATGAAGAAGGCCTCCAGGGTGAAATCCCCTCTCCGGCAGGGTGCCGGGAAGAGCTTCAGATCCCTCCTGATCTAGGGATGGAGATGACGGCGGCTACAGACTCTTTCATGGATTTTTGATCGGGTCCTTAGGGTTTTCGTCCCGAGGGCATCTTATAGGCGGAAGGAGAGGCCGAGGGGGTGCTGGGGTCGGCCAGACCACCCCCTGGCGCGGGCCAGGCCTGGCCGCGCGGCCAGGTGGTGTGGCCGCCCCCATCCCTTCGCCGTCTTGTATTCTGGCATCTGATGACTTCCGGAAAAATAGGCACTTTGGCATTTGTCCCGTCCAATTCCGAGAATATTCATTTTCTGACTTTCCTGGAACCAAAAACAGCAGAAAACAGGCAGCTGGCACTGTGGCTCTTGTTAATAGGTTAGTCTAAGAAATCATATGAAAAGTACTCCAATGTGTGGACAAAACACAACAAAGTGGATAAAACCAAGCATGGAACATCAAAAATTATAGATACATTTGCAATGTATCAACATCCCCAAGCTTAACTCCCACTCGTCCTCGAGTAGGTAAGTGATAAAAAGAAAGAATAATTTTTGAGGTGACATGCACCATCAAAGACTTGATCAAAGTATTTGCAAAACATTCAAAGCTGGGATCATAGTACTTCAATCATAACATGAAAGACAAAGTTCTAGCAATAAGCAAAGAAACTATGATGCAACATAAAAAAGGCACAAACAAAAGATTCATGAATAACAATGCTTTGCAAGACGTTCGTTTGTTTCACATAAAGAAACATAGCATGATAGTATTCAGCTTGTCCCTCAATAGAGTAGCAAATATAAATGCATAGGACACCTTCAAAGTTCATCAGAGTGACTAGATACAAATAGTTTAAAACAAGCAATATCAAGATATGCATCAATCAACTAGTCTTGGGACAATGCACATAGAACTTAGAATGGCCACTATGCTCTCAAAGTAGGTGCATAAAGGTAGAAGGTGGAGACTCAATATATAAGTGGAAGAAAGGCCTTCATAGAAGGAAGTAGGGATTCAAGTCTCATAAAGAGCTTCCAAAAATTATGGTACTTATAGCTTTCAGCTCTCATTGCCCCTATCATAAGAATCGTGAAGGTGATTAAGGTTAAAGTGACACAACAAAGAGGATATGCTTGACAAGTTATAAACCGAAATCTCATGCCCCTTACTTACGAAGACCGATCCTCATGCTACTCAATTTCAGTCACGAGTAAGCTCTTATCATTGTAAGTACATATGTATCAATAAGAACCGCCAACGGGGTACCCCTTGCACATGATACAGGAGCTATCCCATAATTAAAATGACAAGGCAAGCAGACAATGAGCATCTCAGCGATCTTTTTATTTGCTATTTGCATAGGTTCTTATTGAGGATGCTTTAAAGAGTGCTCATTATAGTAGTGCTGCAAGTTTCCACCATGATTAGGCATGGCTTAGGCTAGGGGCCCAGGCGTTTCTCTAACACACATACAAACTCCATGATCTTACAAGTTCCACTTTTATTTCACACCGCCGGGATCCGTAAGCAAAAGAACATGATACCAACGGGGTACAAAGTACAAGTGCAATGTTGAAAGCGTTCCCCATGATACATGGTTCTGCTAATTTCAACTTATAAAGCGCAAGCATATACGCAACAAAGAAGGACCCAATGGTTCAAGTTTATTATATGCAAAAAATTAAAGTGTGCCATCAAGTTCGTGAGAGCTTTAATCACTAGTTTTCTCATAACAAGTTTAATTTGGAAGGTAAACAAAATCATGAATATACTTGGAATAGCATAAGCTAGTAGGCAGGTATGGTGGACTCTTTGGAATAACTTGGTTTAGGGAGTTGGATGCATGAGTGGAACTCATACTTGGCTGTGGAGGCTAGCAAAAGACTAGGAGCGACAAACTAAGAGAGCAATAATGGCCATAATCATGCAGAGCGACAAAACATCATTGATCAAAGCATAAAGTGGTACTAAAATTGAAAAATAAAGTATAATAAAGGCTATGGTGACTTGAGATAGTCATAAGATGGTGTGAGCATGCGCCAAGTCAACCCAAATAAAGCATCAAAGGAGAATACCACTATACTATGCTTTAATATGCTAAAACAATGCATGATTCATCCAAGGCACATTAAGCAATCTCAATTGTTTATAACAAGTCATGCTACAGCAAAGAATACTAAGCATAAATCCAAAACAATATCAAGCATGGCATGACAAAGCATAGGCCACAGTCAAAAACGAGCTCTTTTTACCACATAAGAATGAACTTTCTTACTCTTTTCCAAACCAAACCAAACTATTTGCAAACCAATGTATGAAAGAGGGGGTCCAACCAATTTGTTCACAAAACTAAGAAAACCAAGCAAACGAAAAACCAAAACAAAAATGAAAAAGAAGACGCTCCAAGAACAACACAACTGTGCATGAAACAATAAAAATGAAGCGTTTGGAAGAAACCTGGAATTTTTATTGATGAAGAAGGGGATGCCTTGGGCATCCCCAAGCTTTGACGCTTGTACTTCTTGGATATTTCTTGGGGTGACACGCGTGGCATCCCCAAGCTTGAGCTTTAGTCCATCCTTCATCTCATTACTCATTCCTTCCATTCACCTGAAATTTTTCCTTCATACAAAACTTCACACAATCTTTATTAGCAACATTAGTGCACTCAAGATAAATAAGTCTTAAGGTTCATTTCTAACACCAAATAAACTTCTATTAGAACACTAGATACTGTAGCACTTCCCTCAAAAATCTCAATTCCCCAAAAGAACTCAAAAAGGAACCAACAAGAAGCAAATGCAGAAAATGGCAGAAATCTGTCAAAACAGACCAGCTGGTAAAGACGAATTTTTTCTAAGACCTTATGCTGCTCAAATAAAAAAGTGTTGAACTAACAAAAGTTATATAACAACCTGGGGCAGAAGAAAAAAATTCACGCCTCAAAAAGACGTTCAGAGATTTTACACGAATTTTTACGGTGAAGCACAGAAATCTGTTTCGGGACAGCTACTTTCCCAATCATTACTTCTCTCTCATTAGAGGTTACTCTTGGCACAAAAAGCAAATAAAAAGGATAAAGAGTGGTTATTACTGAAGTAATAACTTCCAAGACTCATCTAAAACTTTTGGGTTATCACCCAATAAGTACTTTTCTTTAACGCCTTTAAGTTAGGCATAAGAAGCAAGAAAAAGAATCAAGTGTTCTCAAATGAAGAAGCATTAAGACCAAAATTTGTTTTCATAGGAGAGGCAAAAGAAATCTTCTCTCTCTTCTTAGGGAATTGTTATATACCTTTCTTGAGTGGGAGTTGATATTTAATGGTGCCTTCTTTCATATCAATGATGGCACCAATAGTTCTAAGAAAATGTATTGCCAAAGTAATAGGACAAGAAGCATTGCATTCAACATCCAAAACATAGAAATCAATAGGGACATAGGCATTGTTAACCATAATAAGAACATCATTAAGACTCGCCATGAGTTTCTTTTTAGCATTATCATCAAGTGGTATATTCAAATAACAATCTTCAAGTGGTGGCAAATCAAGCATATCATAAATCCTTCTAGGCATAATAGAAACACTACTATCAAGATCACATAAAGCTTTAAAATCAAAGTCATTCACTTTCATATTAATGATGGACTCCCAACCATCTTCTTGTTTTATAGGAATACAAGCTTTATGTTTCATATTTTCTTCTTTAATCTTTATGAGAGCATCAGTAATGTGTTTTGTAAAGGCCATGTTCATAACACTAGCATTAGTACTTTTAGCAAGCTTTTGTAGGAACTTAATAACTTCAGAGATATTGCAACCATCAAGATCAAAATCAAAATTGTCATCTAAAGTAGTAGAACTATTACTAGCCTCAACACTAGTGGTGGTAATAGTAGAAACACTAATGTTTCTAGCAATTTCATCTTCTATTTCCCACTAAGCATGTAATTCAGCTAATAGTCTAACATTTTCATCAATTCTTACTTGTATAGCATTGGTAGCCGCAAAGGGATTATCATTAGTTTCAGGTTTAGGAGCCATTTTATTCAAAGAAGATTGAGCTTCAGCCAAAGATGCTATATTTCTTTCAGCATTAGAAAGTTTTTCCTCAATAGTTTTATTGAAAGCAGTTTGTTTACTAATAAACTCATTAAGCAAAACTTCAAGTTCAGATGGTGCACTCCTATTATTGTTGTAAGAATTTCCATTGTTGGGAGGATATGGCTTATAATTGTTGTTACCAAAATTACTCCTATAAGCATTATTGCCAAAATTATTATTTCTTATGAAGTTCACATCAACTTGCTCTTCTTGAGCAACCAAAGAGGCTAAAGGAACATTATTTGGATCAATATGGGCTTTCCCATTAACAAGCATAGACATAATAATATCAATCTTATCACTCAAGGAGGAAGTTTCCTTAACGGAATTTACCTTCCTACCTTATGGAGCTCTCTTAGTATGCCATTGAGAATAATTAACCATCATATTGTCTAGAAGTTTCGTTGCAGCACCCAAAGTGATGGTCATAAAGGTACCTCCCGCAGTAGATTCCAATAGGTTCCTTGAAGAATAGTTCAATCCTGCATAAAAAGTTTGGATGATCATCCAAGCAGTCAGTCCACGAGTGGGAGTGGGACAATTCTTACCAAAGACTTCATTCTTTCCCAAGCTTGAGCAACATGCTCATTATCAAGTTGTTTAAACTTAATTATTTCACTTCTCATAGATATAATCTTAGAAGGAGGATAGTATTTTCCAATAAAAGCATCTTTGCATTTAGTCCAAGAATCAATATTATTCCTAGTTAAAGAATTCAACCATTCTTTAGCTTTTCCTCTCAAAGAAAAAGGAAACAATTTCAGCTTAATAATATCACCATCTACATCCCTATGCTTTTGCATCTCACAAAGTTCAACAAAGTTATTTAGATGGGAAGCAGCATCTTCATTACCAATACCAGAAAATTGTTCTCTCATAACAAGATTGAGCAAAGCAGGTTTTATCTCAAAGAAAGTATCTTCAGGCACAGGTGGAGCAATAGGTGTGCTCATAAAATCATTGTTGTTGGTGCTAGTGAAGTCACACAACTTAGTATTTTCAAGAGTAGTCATTTTTTGTGTGTTTTTGATAAAGAAAGCAAACTAGCAAAACTAAGTTTTTTGTGTTTTTGATAACAAAACAAGCAAACAAAGCAAAAGAAACTAAGCAAAACAAAAATAACAAAGTAAAGAGATTGGTTATGAGGGACTCCCCTTGTGAAGATGTCCTTGACTCCCTGGCAACGGCGCCAGAAAAATGCTTGATGGCTCAGTGTCGGCGCCAGAAAAATGCTGGTGCGATGTTGATGTAGAGCTCATTGGGAACCCCAAGAGGAAGGTATGATGAGCACAGCAGCAAGTTTCTCTCAGTTATGAAACCAAGGTTTAATCGAACTAGTAGGAGCAAGGAAACACCCCAAAGGTGTTGCTACCTGAGCCTTGGCAAGGCGCACTACCGGTGCTAGTAGCAATGTGGAGACCTGCACAACACAACCACAGAACTTTGTCCCCAACTTGCGATGAGGTTTTCAATCTCACCGTGTTTTGTGGAAAATAAAGGATTAAACGTATCGAATGAAAGGAAGTAATAGTTTGCAGAAAGTAAACACAAAGCAATAAAAGATTGTAGATTGTATGTAAAGAAAAAGGACCGGGATCCATAGTTCACTAGAGGTGGCTCTCCTTAAGATAGATAACATGCTGGGTGAACAAATTACAGCGGGGCAATTGACAAACATCGAGAAAGCAATACATGCATATACTAATCATCTTGACTCCTTTGAGATTCGATTGGGCATTACAACATTATACATAGACCGCCATCCAACGGCATCTATGACTAATAATCCACCTTCAGGTTATCATACGAACCCCCTCCAGTATTAAGTTGCAAGCAACAGATTATTGCTTTACGAATTGCGTGTAAAGTAAACAATACGATTGTTCTATGAACAAAGGATTGTTGTTTTCTCCCTAGTAGCAACAGCACATCTAGTACCTTAGAGATATCTATCACTTCCCCAGATTACCAGAGGCATGAACCCACTATCGAGCATAAATACTAACTCTTAGAGTTGCTAGCATCTACTTGGCCAAGATAGCTACTAACAACGGAAAGCATGCAAGATCACAAATAACAAAGACATGATAGAATCAATAATCAATCTGAAATAACATCTCAATATCCATCGGATCCCCGCAAACACAACATGTATGATTACAAATAGATGATCTTGATCATGAACGGAGCTCACAAGATCTAACCATGAAAGCGCAAAGGAGGAGAACCAGCCATCTAGCTACTACATGGATCCGTAGTCCAAGGATGAACTACTCACGCATCACACCGGAGGCTTGCATGGTGATGAAGAAGGCCTCCAGGGTGAAACCCTCTCCGGCAGGGTGCCGGGAAGAGCTTCAGATCCCTCCCGATCTAGGGATGGTGATGACAGCGGCTACACACTCTTTCGTGGATTTTTGATCGGGTCCTTAGGGTTTTCGTCCTGAGGGCATCTTATAGGCGGAAGGAGAGGCCGAGGGGGTGGTGGGGTCGGCCAGACCACCCCCTGGCGCGGGCCAGGCCTGGCCGCGTGTCCAGGTGGTGTGGACGTCCCCCAGCCCTTCTCCGGCTCGTATTCTGGCATCTGATGACTTCCGGAAAAATAGGTACTTTGGCTTTTGTCTCGTCTAATTCCGAGAATATTCATTTTTTGACTTTCCTGGAACCAAAAATAGCAGAAAACAGGCAGCTGGCACTGTGGCTCTTGTTAATAGGTTAGTCCAAGAAATCATATGAAAAGTACTCCAAAGTGTGGACAAAACACAAGAAAGTGGATAAAACCAAGCATGGAACATCAAAAATTATAGATACATTTGCAATGTATTAACCGACGAGTCGAAGGACAGCTAGGGTGAACTTGGCATGCTCAGGAGAGGTAGACTATTGTCTGTTGACTCCTTCAATTTGGCGAGTTCCTCGTGCATGACAAAGGACTGGGAGATTCTGTTGAATTCCCTGTCGCAACTATCGGACCTCTCGAAGTTTCCGTTGATCATGATGACGCCGTTTGGGCCAGGCATCTTCATCTGCATGTAGGCATAGTGTGGCACTGCCATGAACCTTGCGAACGCGACATGTCCGAGGATGCAATGGTACTGTGAAGGCCAGTCGACAACTTCAAAGTCGATGCGCTCTCGCCGAAAATTTTGCGGCGTGCCGAAGATGACGTCGAGGTTGATTTTTCCCGGGGATATTTGCCCTTCCCTGGGACGATTTCATGGAACATCGTGTCTGACACCTCCAGGCACGTTAGCGAGATCCGCATTTCTCACAAGGTACTTGCGAACATGAGATTAATGCCACTTCCGCCGTCCATGAAGACGTGACTCATATCAAGCCTCCGATCTATGCCTCGAGTACGAGGGTACAGTGGCCTAGACGAGGAACTTGGCGTGGGTGGTCGCGCTTGTCGAAAGTGATGCAGGACTCGCTTCCACTGATGTACTCAGTGGTGGAAAGTGGAGAATTTATCACCAAGTTGACTTGGCGAGTGATGGCCTTCTACATGCGATTGGAGGGGTGCCCTTTTTGGATCATCCCCATGTTGCCCACAGGTCGTGGGTATGGTTCGCCTCCATGCTGCTAGACTAGCGCAACCACAGGTGGTGGAGGTCCGGGTGGTGGTGGAGGAGCTCCATGTGCCACAGCGCCTGGGGAGGTTCCGTAGCCTCGATTGATCGCGTCGCGATTCATTTGTGCCAGGCCTTCATGGAGCTTGAGGAAGTCGTGGCAGTATTTTAGGAGGTGACTGGACTTTTTCATGCCGTCATGTTTGTCGATGTAAAAGTGCATGTTGCATGGCCCGGACAGTTTGTCTTGGATGGAGGTTGCGGGTGCCTATTCGCGAGTGCGGTGTTACCACACTTGCGTGGTTTTTCAGCGTCACGGTATCCTCCACTGTGATATCTGTTGTTGCTGTTGTCATCGCGTTTGTCGGCGTAGCCAGTCGCAACCATGTTGACCTCGTCGCGGTCTTTGTAGACGCGCATTCGACATTTTCCTCGGCGGTCGCGTCTATGCCCAAGGTCATCATCGTCGTCGGAATAGGTTTGATTTTTCACCGAGTCTTCTCCGTCCGCCCACCGATTCGCGATTTCCATTAGGTGGTCGATCGTTTTGGGCTTCGAGCGGCCCAGCTCCTCCCTGAGCTCTATACGGCGAACGCCGCCATTGAACGCGTCGATTGCGCGGTCTTCCGAGATGTTCTCTATGGAGTTCTTGATGATGAACCACCTTTAGATGTACGAGCGCAGTGACTCGCCGGACCTCTGGTGGCAGCCTCTTAGTTCTTCGATTGACGCGGGCCTTTTGTAAGTGCCCTTGAAGTTGCGCACAAAGTTGTAGACCAGCTCTTCCCAGCTGCGGATGGACCCGCGAGGGAGATTGTTGAGCCATGCACGAGCGGCGCCCTATAGCTGCAGCTGCAGGCATTGCATAGCTGTGCTGAGACTCCCACCATGGAGCCTGACGGAGGAGATGTGATCTTCCAGCCAGATCTTTGGGTCTTGTAGGCCGTCAAATTTTGGGTTCTCCGATGGGAGTTTGAATCCTTTAGGCATTCACTTCTGCCTAATGGCTTTGCTGAAGCATCTGGCGCCGCAGAGTTCCGCGTCTTGATCCTCTGAGTCAGTCGAACGAGGGCGTCTAGCGTGAATTTTGTTGACTTTGCGCTGCGTGGTGTCATCACGCACGTCATAGTCGTGATCGTGCCACCATGAGCAGCGACACCGAGACAGGTCGTGGCTATCATCACTTGATGAGGGCGAAGAGTAGCATTTTGCCAGAGCCTTGCTTTTCTTCGGCTCTAGTGTTGGCTCCTTGTCGAGGACGACCTCAATTAGTCCCAAGCCTGCGATCGTATATCGGCGCATGGCAGCTCGTGGATCTCCAGCCGGTGGCTGGTTATTGAGGAGGTACATGGTGGCCGCCATCACCGCAGCTTGCGGCGTCTTCGGGAGCATGTTGCCCTGTGTATCCACCGTCATGGAGCTGTCAAGGACTTTCGCGGCTTCTATGCGCTCTTGCTCGGTGAGGTGGGCCAGTCAAGATCGCCTTTTATTGGCCAGGTACTCGTTGCCCTTGGAAGGGGATCCTCTATGGGAGGAGAGCCTAGCTCGCCGAAGGCTCAACTCGTCCGCCGCCTTTTTACGTGCCTCGAGTTGCGTGATTACTTGATGTTGGCGCTTGAACTATTCCTTTAGCATCCAATGGTAGCCATCAGCATGTCCTACGAGGTGTTGAGGGGTAGAGGATTGCCCCGTAGAGCTTCTCGATAGAGGGCCCACTCGTTGTCGTTGAGCCTGATCAACATGTGCTCTCTAGTGTTGTCATTCGTTGTGAGCGATGGTTCTCCTCCCGTGCCGTTATTGGTGGGAGCGCCGTTGGTGAGGCCACCATTGGGTGTACCGCCGTTGGGTACACCGTCATTGGGTGTACCGCCATTGGGTATACCTCCGTTGGGCGGTCCAGTGCTAGATCCGGTGTCAGCGTTTTCGCGATTGACACTGGTATCGCCCGCATTGATGATAGCGCACATGAAGTGATTGGGAAGTTGTTGCTCCCACAACTTTCAGATCCGGAGCCGTAGGTTCCATCTTCTGTGGCTCCCATATCAGATCCGCAACTGCTGTCGCTGTCTGTGCTCCCAGCTGTTGCCGGGTCGTTGAGCTCGCTGAGGGTGCCGATTGGTGGCGGGAACCATGATGCGGGAGCAATCGTGGGTGTTGTCGGCTGGTTAGGCATGCGAAGCGTGCCCAGTTGACCGACCTGGAAGCGAAAGCTCCCAATTGCCAGGCTGATCTCATTGCCCACGGACTCAAAAGCCGGGTGAGTGGCCGGCGTATGGACGGTGAAGTCGTAAGCGCCGAAGAGCTGGCGGATCTCCGTTGTTGCAGAGTTGTAGATCATGGTCATCAGCACTCCCAATTCCCATAGACAGCGCCAATTGACGAGGGTTTAACTCGCCAATGCCTATTGTTATGGACTTGGGTTTTGGAGAAGGAGGGAGCACTGGAGGCATCAGTCGGCTAGCAAACAAGCACACAGGGACGCAAGATTTACTCAGGTTCAGGCCTCGTAGAGGTCCCTACTTCTGCTTGTCTGCTCTTGGAATTAACGAAGGAATCGAAGATTATAGGGGTGAGCAGATGCAATCTGGCGATGGTGGTGAAAACTAGTGTTGTGATTGTCCTCCTCGCCGCCCCTTCCCAGCCTTTATATAGATAGGCTAGGTCTCGAGTAGCAGGTCGAGTCGGTTACAAATTAGGGTTCGTCCCTTTGAACTTTCTATCTTAAGCTTCATCTTGCGTTGCAAGCAATCGAAGAGTCTGTGGGTCACCTGAATCCTGTATTGGGCCTTGGCAATGTCGTGGGCTTCCGCTGTATCTAGACCGTATATGCCAAACTCAAGTAACTGTAGGGTATACCCATGTCAATAGGTTACTCCCATAGGGAGCGCCGGAAGCACATTCGACTGAACCAAGCAGCAAAAGACGACAGCAGTCGCAAAATGATCTTAGTCCCCACTCGAGTCTATGACACGAATGGACACTCGAGGGCTACTCCCATAGGGAGCGCTAATCGCGCACCCTATGATTATTTTTCCTTGTACATCATACTGTGTATTGATAACATCCACACTCGAATGCTATGGCGACTCCGCCTCATATTTTCCCTACAAAGAGACTGCGTCTCCTGGGTCACCCGAATCATCTCCGCGATGACAAAAATTCGGATGCCACGTTTACAGCGTGAAGATAAGACCTGAATAAGGCCTAGCAACGCATCTGCTGCGCACTACCAGAAATATATCCGTGCCTGCAGGTATGATGAACATGCCTTGACGGACGAACTCGAGTTTTAGTAGATTGTGTTGTTTTGTCCTAAGGCAGTTAACTGATACCGATACATCGGATAAATCAGGCACGTATATCAACAATTCCTATGACATAAACAGAACACTTGAAAAAATGCCCAGACATGCACTCGAAAGACTTCATAAAGTCTCCAGTCGAATCTGCGATTCCACTGGACACTCGGGGGCTACTAACATGGGTATACCCTACAGGTACTCGAGTTTGGCATATACGGTCCAGATACAGCAGAAGCCCACGACATTTCCAGGGCCCAATACAGGATTCGGGTGATCCACGGACTCTTCGATTGGTTGCAACGCAAGATGAAGCTTAAGATAGAAAGTTCAAAGGGACGAACCCTAATATGTAACCAACTCGACCTGCTACCCGAGACCTAGCCTATCTATATAAAGGCTAGGAGGGCGACAAGGAGGATAATCACAACCCTAATTTCCACAACCATCGCAGATTGCATCTGCGCAGCCCTGTAATCTTCGATTCCCTCGATAATTCCAAGAGCAGACAAGCAGGAGTAGGGACCTCTACGAGGCCTAAACCTGGGTAAACCTTGTGTCCCTATGTGATTGTTTGCTAGCCGATTGATGCCTCCAGCGCTGCCTCCTTCTCCAAAACCCAAGTCCATAACAATGGGCATTGGCTAGTTAAACCCTCGTCAGGAGGGGAAGATGAGGCTTTTATACCCCCTGTTCAGATGGAGCCGTTGGGGCTTTTTGGGGCCAGATTATCCGGCCTAAGTCAGGTCCGGATTATCTATCCCGGGGAAGAGAATCCGCCCCACTTCGGACTATCCAGGGGAAAATCCACCCCCAGTCTGAGACTCGCGTCATGCCAGCCTTTGCACTTCTCCTGGGGGCCGGATTATCCGTCCCAAGGTGAGGGCCAGATTATCCGGCTGGGGAAGAAATTCTGCCCCACTTCGGATTGTCCGGGGGAAAATCCATCCCCAGTCTGAGACTCGCGTCGTGCCAGCCTTTGCCAAGAGGGTCAGGCCGGATTATCCGGCCCTTGATGGGGCGGATAATCCGGCCCCCAAACACCAAAAACACTTCCCTACACACTTAGCACACATGAGAAAACTCCACGGTATTATTATCTAACAAACAAAATACAGGGAACCATTAAATATTCTTTCATCGACAAAGTACTTTATAGTTCTAGTTCGTACACGAATATGATGAACAAATTTAAAATAGCACTTATCATATGTGTTTCAAGACAATAAAAAAGATCCATGTAAGGATCTCATTTTAACGAGAACCCCTTGCGTAAATGGGGAATTCATGGCTATCCGATGGGTGATAGATGAATGACTCTATAGATCATCGCCGGTACTCTTCAGAACTATTTGAAAGAAATCTATAGATCCTTCACGATCTTTATGATATCGGGTAATATACATCACAGTACTACTTGTGTTGGTTGATGGGACTCTATAAGTATCGATCAAGAACTATATATTTCAAGTTAGTTTTTTTATAATTTTTCAAGGGTGAAGGTCCTGTGTGACAATAGAAATTCTAAACCCTAAACCCTAATCACTAAACTCTAAACCCTAAGCAAGCAATGCGAAACATCACAAGATTGCTTGTATTGGTCGTGGAGACTCCTAAAGACTCGACAAAAAGTATATATTTCAAGTTCGTAAAGAAATATACCGAACAAATCTAAAGTATTAATTACCATACGTGTTTTGTTTCAATAGTAAAGATTTCTGATGGTTTATGGTTTGTATTAAGCTAGCAATGTGAAGCTTTGTCCTAAAAGCGTTGAAGCATGGTGTTGGTGTTTGTTAGAAGCTTGCAACTTGCAAGGGTGGAGGTCGTGTGTAACAATAGAATGAACTAATCAAAGTTTAATTTCTATAGTATGACTTTACTTCAGACATTATACAATTGGTCACAAACAAGCTGACATAGGCTTTCCGCGTATGCACAAATATCATCACCTTGGTATCATTAGCATTCAACAAGTGTGGTCACGTAAGATGGATACCTATTTGAGATTATTAACTAAAAAGATTTGTTTCACTCAATATGAAACCACCTAGGATCAATTCTTTGAATATTGGTAAAACAAAAGGTGCTTCTATTTTAACTATGGTTCCACAGAAATAAAGAATCCATGGCTATCCATATGGTGACCAGAGGAAGGTCTATAGATCATCGTTAGTACTCTTCCATACTATTCAAAAGAACTCTATAGATCATTCAAGATAATTATGTTTACGGAATAGTATACGTAGTAGGTCTGCGTGTGCGGGCTATCGGTACTTTTCAAGTCTCGACAAATTACTTTATAATTCTAGTTTATACACAGATATAATGAACAAGTTTAAAGTAACACTTATCATATGTGTTTCAGGACAACAAAAGGTACGATTTGCCATGGAAAACGAGTACGATTCTTCTGTTGGGGCCTCCATGCTACAAGGAAATTCCTCTATTTTGCTATCTGCCTCCGTGCTGCAAGAAAAAATTCTCTATTTTACTATCTGACATGACGTTCATGAATCTAAATTATCAAGTCCTGCAGCTTCAGTGCAAGAAGTCACTACCGCATGCGTATGGAGTGCCATCATTGTTTTCAAACATACTTCCACACAATCTTACATAATATACTAGAAAAATACACACATTGTGATCTTAACAAAAGGTGACATCATAGAAATCTCATAGTTAACTTGTTATATTTTGTTGTCTATATGCAACAAGAAATTCCTGCATTCGATATATCAAGTCTCGCTCGATTAATATGTCAAGTCCCTACAGTCGATGCATGGAGTACTATCTAAATTTCAAACTTATACCCGGAGTTCACCAAAGATAGGTAACATTGAAGCCATTATGTTGGTGTCCAAATATTTAATTTATAAATTTCTCCTAGGATATTCATGTGGACCAATCTCTTTATAAAGTTCATATGAATACTCATATGAATCATGGTAGTTCAAGCAAAAGAAATAAATAAAAGAACAATTTTAAAAAGTGGAAGAACAACGGTCGGTTATAAAAGAGATCACTAACGGTATTGACACTGTAAGTACTTTTTAAACACAACCCATCATAAATGTGTATTGCCTACATTACAGAAATTCAGATCCAAACTACACCAAGAAGGCCAATGTAATAGCACTCGGATGGGGTTTCTGCCTTGTTGTAGCTACTCTCTCAGTGCCTTGCAAAGTGGAGAGAGTAGACTCCGGTATTGTAGCTGCAACAAGGAAATGACGGCTATCCGATGTGTGATATATGAAGGACTCTATAGATCATCACCGGTATTCTCCGGAACTATTCCAAAGAACTATATATATCCTTCACGATCTTTGTGTTACTGGGAAATATACATCCTATGTTGGCTGATGGGACTCCATAAGACTCGATGAAGAACTCTATATTTTAAGTTATGTTTTTTAGAGTCTTGCAAGGGTGGAGGTCGTGTGTGACAATAGAACGAATGAATCAAAGATTTATTCCCTGTGGTATGACTTTGTTTGGATATTATACAACTGGTCACAATCAAGGTGACTAGGGCTATCCGTGTACGCACAAATATCCTCACATTGGTATCATTATAATTCAAGTGTGGTCATCCTAGATAGGTATATATTCGATCTTATAACTAGCGGTGGATTTGTTTCACTCAACATGAAGCCACCTAGGATCTACTCCTTGATCACTAGTTTAAAAAAGGTGCCCCCATTTTAACGATTACCCCACATAAATAGCGAATCCACATCTATACCTATCCGGTGAAAGGGAAGGACTCTGTAGAGCATCATCGGTACTCTTCGGAACTATTCGAAAGAACTCTATAGATCCTTCGCGATCTTTATGATACTGGGTAATATACATCATAGTACTACTTGTGTTGGTTGACAAGACTCTATACGTATTAACCAAGAACTATATATACTTCAAGTTAGGTTTTTTATAATCTTGCAAGGATGGAGGTTGTGTATGACGATAGAAATTCTAAACTCTAAACACTAAATCCTAAACCCTGAACTCTAAGCAAGCAATGCGAAACATCACAAGATTGCTTATTTTGGCCGTGGGGACTCCTGAAGACTCAACAAAGACCTATATATTTCAAGTTCGTATAGAAATATATTGAACCAATCTAAAGTATTATTATTATAGGTGTTTTGTGTCAATAGTAAAGATTACCGATGGTTTATGGTTTGTATTAAGCAAGCAATGCAAAGCTTTATGTCTTAAAAGTGTTAAAGTATGGTGTTGGTGTTAAAGGGTGGAGATCGTGTGTAACAATAGAATGAACTATATCAAAGTTTAACTTTCTATGGCATGACTTCACTTTAGCCATTATACAGTTGGTTACAAACATGGTGACCTGGGCTTTCCGTGTACGCACAAATATTCTCACCTTGATATCATTAACATTTAAGTGTGGTCATGTTAGATGGATACTTATTTGAGGTTATTAACTAATTAGATTTGGTTCACTCAATATCAAACCACCTAGGATCAACTCCTTGAACATTGGTAAAACAAAAGGTGCTCCCACTTTAACTATGGTTTCATAGAAACAGAGAATCCACGGCTATCCCTTTGAAACTATTCAAAAGAACTCTATAGATCATTCAAGATAATTATGTTTATGGAATACTATACATTATAGGTCTACGTATGCGGGCTATCAGTACTTTTCGAGTCTCAACAAAGTACTTTATAGTTCTATAAAATACTTTATAGTTCTATAGTTCCGTACACGGATATAATTAATTAACAAATTTAAAGTAGGGCTTATCATGTGTTTCAGGACAGTAAAGAGTATGATTCGCCGTGGAAAAAGAGTATGATTTTTCTGTTGGGGCCTCCATGCTGCAAGTTCCTGCATCTAAATTATTGAGTCCTGCTGCTTTAGTGCAAGAAGTCCCTGCCGCACGTATGGAGTACCACCATTTTTACGTACTTCCACACAATCTTGCATGATAAACTAAAAAAATACACACAACAAAAGGTGACATCACAGAAATCTCATAGTTAATCGATATATCAAGTCACGCCTGATTAATATGTCAAGTCCCTACAGTCGATGCATGGAGTATATCTAGATTTTAAATTTATGCCCAGAGTTCAGCAAAGATAGGTAACATTGGTCCATTATCTTGGTGCCCAAAGATCTAATTTATAAATGTCTCCTAGGATATTCATGCGGACCAATCTCTTTATAAAGTTCATATGAATCATTAGTAGTTCAAGCAAAAGAAATAAATAAAAGAACAATTTTAAAAAAAGGAAGAACAACAGTCGGTTATAAAAGAGATCACTAATGGTATTGACACTGTAAGCACTTTTTAAACACAGCCCGTCATAAATGTGTACTGCCTACATTACAGAAATTCAGATCCAAACTATACCAAGAAGGCCAATGTAATAGTAATCATCAATTACAAAAATACATGATTTGGCAGCCCAACCTGGGTGTAGAAGCCTCTCCATGCCCAATTCATCCAGTAAGTATAAATCACACGACAATTCAGTTGGATGTATCTTGATGTAACAAGAATTCTGTTGACAATCCCCAAATAGATGAATCTCATGTCTTGATGTAACAAGAATTTGCCCATGAACAGACCGCAGAACATGATTACCTTAATTCCATAGAAAAATGTAGTGCAGAATCTACCAATCATCTATAGTAGTCTACATTGGCAGAATCTTTCGGTGATTCTATAATAGAGTTCGAAATTTGACGTATGTCTAGGAACAAATATTTGAAACTTCATTTTCATCACGTTTGCATAAAGTTCAAAATTAAATACCATATTCCAAAAGAACAAGAAAAAGCCAAGCAAGCCACGTCTCAATGGTCTCAGCCTAGCATCACCATAAACTAGTAATCAGGAAGGAGACATCCGCACTACTTTCTCTGTTGTGTCTAACATTCTCAAAAAAAATCATAAATATGAAAAACAATATTAGAAGGAAATGGTGTTCTCCAATTTTGGCACTACATTTGTTCATCAAAAGCTAGCTTAAAGTTTCATTAGCTAGCAAACTAAACGCAAGTTCAATAGGACGCAAGCAAGGCTGGACAAAGATCAATGGATCAAAATGCTAACCTCCACATGGTGGAATCATCTGTGTGTAGAACCAAAATAAACAGAAGACTGGAAAGCATTCTGAACCACACTGCCAAGTTTTTGTATGCAAAGACAGAGAGCAGCACAGAAAATATTGAGAAAAAACTAAAAATCGCAAAATCCAATTAGTAGCTTAGTAAAATGTTGAGCACAGTGCGGATTTGACGTCCACAACACGATGTTGGGCACCGTCGTCTCGTCGGAGCCCCAGCGAGGGCTGACACGGACTGAGTGACCACCGGAGCAAGGTCGCGGCCTCATTTGCTCACCATCAGGTCTTGATGCCTATCTCACTGCCTCCAGGAACGGCAGAGTGAGCCTGCTCTAGATGCTAGCTTCAGAGGTGCGACTGGCAGCTTCCGTGCTCCAAGGCAGTGAGGAAGAGGACATCGACAGCGTACTGGCCGGCAATAAGTGGGAGGCGCCCTCGTGACAGGGCATCACGCAGCCTCAGGGGGCAGTGGCGGAACGACATGTGCGACTGCAGGGGAAGCGCAAAGCATCGTCAATGCGTCAATCCGAGTCTTGGTCTGTGTGACAAACAACAGATATACATATAATGCACAGGAATTTGCACAACAATGCGTCTATTCAAAACTAAATACATGGACTAATAAATTTAGTTGAATATTTTATGGTTAGATGAAACCACAACTATTTCCCTGTTTTTAACTATTTTCATAACATGGCAGAGCAATGGCCGCAATTGAATTTTACTGAAAAAATGATATTCATTGGCTACTCCATTCGTTGTCCCATAGTCAGTGATATTCGATCTTGTATATGTATGACTGCCTGGCTGCGGCTTAATGAGCTGTGCTTGCCAACAACTCGTAAGAGCCGCATAGGTAAAGAAATGGGACAGCATAGCTATACTCTTTTTCTCTGATATTAGACAATGTCATACATGTAGCATACCTTTTTTTACACGGGTAGTCAGATGGGTGTCGTCAACCGTAAGAGCGGGTTCGTCTAGCATATCTTCATCGGGATGGATGCTATCATTCCTGTTAGTCATGCTCATGGTTTCCAATATAAGTTTCCATTGTGATAGATTTGAAGCATCACGGGAGGAACATATGAACTACCAAAATGTATATATTTTGCCTTGTAAGAGAAAATAGACAATGTCATTAAAGAAAAAAGATTTACTGCAATAAGATGTTTCTCAGTAGATTTATCAAGGAGAAAGGAGCTCCTATAGAGGCATAGTTCAGTGTAGATGTAATTAAATTGATTCTACTTGTTCACTCAACCATTAACTCAGCTACATGACCCATATTATGCATTCATATCTACGGAACAATATCTCTGGATTAAACTGTGAGTGGTCATAAAAAAGGACTAAAATTGAAAAAAATTGATATAGCAACCTACATACTCTATTACGTCTCACGCTTAGAGATGCCACCAGAGATAAAATCTTTGGTATCATCTCTTGACATGCCCATGTTCAGGCTCATAGCGCAAACAACAAATTATATCCTTCGATGTGCTTGCCTTCCTTGGTAAATTACATCTACACGAACTAGCATCAGATAGGTTTGCTAATCCCGAGCTGGAGAACAAAATAAACAGTCATCCACAAAGTAGGAAATAAACACGAAAATGAACTGGAAAAGATTCAGGGACAAACCTATCTTCCCATGGGTCGGAATCGGGATACACGTCGGATCCAGTAATGGAAAAATCCTCTGATGACAGTTCTTCCGTCTGGATAATCAAAACAAAATCCGCTCCAGAGCCCGGATCCGTTTCGGTTTCCTGAAAACATCCGTTGTCTGTGCGCGAATCTCCATGGACGCTGTTTGAGCAGAAGTCAGTGGTGAGCCCCTTCTCGTGCCCGTTCCTGTGTTCGTCGCCCCAAGACCATATAGATCCGATGATTCCCCACCGAAACACACTGAATCTCCGGATGGAAACTCCATGCTGAAAATCCAACGAACGGGGATTCAGATCAAGAGAAATCACTTAATCGCGGAAGAATCGCAAGAAAAAACAATTAAACGCGGCAGAACACACCCGAGGAGCAGATCGGTGAACCACTGGGTTTCTCCATGGCAAATCATCGAGTAACTGGCCAAGATCTGAGAAATCGCCGCCGGCACGTAGCGGAAGTCAGCGCCTCGTTACTGGGTCGAACTGGGAGGGACAGGCACGAGCACAGGACATGTGGAGGTACTGGGCCACCGGTGTCCTCGTATACGGGCCGTACGGTGTATGGCTGGCATTGTACGCGGCCCGGACGTGATAAGGCAGAAACTCCGGTCACCTCTTGGGTGGGCCCAGCGCCCGAATCTCCAGGGACGGACGAACGGTCCACATATCTGCTCGGCGCGAAATCAGCTCGTAGAGCCATTTATCGGATTAAATGCATCTTGGTTGCAGCCTGCCGGAGCCCCAGCCGGCCGTGGGGGCGCCGCCGAAGCCGCCACCCCTCCCGTTTCGCGCATGCCTCGCGCCGGACCAGCGGACCAAGTTGCTCTTCACTGCCGTCGGGCGCCGCCGCTTCCCAGGGACTACTTGGGGAACAACATCGTGCCCACCAACGCGTTGGACGCTCGTGTTGCGCGCCGCGGGATTGGTGCAGGAGGTTGTGCGGATGGTCACGTACGAGTACATGCGGTGCACGGTGGACCACTTTGAGGCCACGCACGCGCGGCCCTCACTGGCCTCCATGCTGCTCATCACTACGGGGCCGCGTCTCGCGTTCGCCGGCGCCGACTTCGGCTGGGGAGAGCCCGCCATGTCTGGGGCCATCATGCTGCCGGAGAAGGGGGTCATAATGTTCCTCGCCCAATAAAAAGAAATTGATCGGCTTGCTCCACCCGGACTTCATGTGCGGCCTTCAGCCGCCGGCGTGTACGCCGGATCGGCGGCGCCTGCAGAGGCTCGCCGGTGGACAGGCACATCAACGCGGCGAGCGCAGCGAGCCTAGCACGACCTTCTCGACCACGCGCATTCTCCTTCGCGCGCCAGGTCACCCCGGAGCCCATCACTTGGGAAAGCGCCACCACGACGTTCAGCTGCAGCGTGGCGTCGTGGGAGTTGAGCAGCGGGGCGGTGACGGCATCCCCGATGAATGCGCGGCTGTCGGAGTTGGACTTACGAGCTGCCGGATCTTGTGCACCACGCGGTTGTCCGAGCCAGCTTCCGCGACACGACCATCCTGTCATCCTCGACACGCTCGCCCGCCTCCATGAACGAGGAGCGCGTCGTTGTCCCGAGAGCCTCCCAACCACTCCGCGAGGCCAGAATGGTTGCCGTCCCAAGCGCCTGTCCATCTAGGCATCTACTATGTGCTCGTCGAGGTGTCACTGACAGAATATGTAACCGACCATTGTATAAGTCGGTTTAGACTAGGTCTCCTAACCCGTGTTGTTTTGTAACTTGTACAAGCCTCTGATTCTAATATATATATGGCCTGTACGCACGCACGTAGTTGTGTTGTGCGCTGCCCCCAAATCTTTTGATCTCTATTACTTACATGGTATCAGTCTGACTCTGATCTAAGTCATGGCCTATTCTGCTGCATCGACGTCTTCCGCCGGACACTCCTCTGTCACGGTCGCTGGCCTACAACCCGCCCCTCCATCCGCGTCGGCCTCCGCTGGTGTGACCTCCTCCGACCCCATCAACTTCGGCAACCTCATCACCATCAAGCTCTCAGCCACGAATCACCTCTTCTGGCGAGCATAGACCGTCTCCCATCTTCGGAGCAATCTGCTTCATGGGTTTGTCGATGGTACGTACCTGTGTCCTCCTTCGACCGTCTCCGTTTCCAAGGAAGGCGGCGCTCAGGAGATTGTGCCCAACTCTGCGTTTGCGGCATGGATTCAACAAGATCAAGCAATCTTGTCGCTGTTCCTCTCTACATCAACCATCGAGGTCGTCGGCATGATCATGTTTGCTAAAACTTCAGCTGAGGCGTGGGCTACCCTTGAGCATAGCTTCGCCTCACAATCCTCGGCTCGGTCTTCGCAGCTCCGCAAGCAGCTGGCCGACACCAAGAAGCTGGATTCCACCATCACCGTCTACTTCAACAAGATCAAGGCCTTGTCGGACACGTTGACCTCCATTGGCCAACCTCTTCGTCTAGAAGAATTCATCTCGTTTGTGACTGATTGGTTGGATGAGGAATATGACAGCGTCGTCGAGATGGTGAACGGCCGTGATACTCCTATGCCCATCCATGATCTCTATGCTCGTCTCCTGTCCACTGAACATCGCGTGGAGAGCCGTCGTGTGGGCATGAATCCTCATGCTGCCAATCTCGCCAAGTTCGGGGGAAAGGCGCCACGTGCGCCAAGCTTCGAGGGATCTACATCGTCCTATCGCCCCTGCTCCGATGCCCAATCCTTCATATCCTCCCAAGTCTGGTGCGATGGGAGGGGATAACGCAGCCTATGGTCGCTCTGATGGTCACGCCGATGGTCGCGGTGGTTCTCGCAGTGGGCGCGCTGATGTGTGCCAACTCTGTGATGGTGTTGGGCATGTTGCCTCTCGGTGTTTTAAAAGGTTCAACAAAAGCTATCTTGGCGTGGGCAACGATGGTCGATTCTTGGACCGTCAGCTTGCAATGGCGAACTATGTGTATGGGCCACAAGGACAGCATGCACCTCCGCAAGGACAGACTCCATCCTTCCCAGTTGATCATAGCTGGTACATGGATACTGGTGCTACTACTCATCTCACCGGAGAACTGGAGAAGATGCACATGAGGGAACCCTATCAGGGCACCGAGCAAGTTCACGCGGCCAATGGTTCAGGTATGCGTATACTTCATGTTGGTCAAGCACTTTTTCCCACTCCTTCCTCTAAGCCTCTTTATCTCCATGATGTTCTCCATGTTCTAGACGTTACAAAAAATCTCTTGTCTGTTCGTAGACTTGCTCATGATAATAATGTTCTTGTTGAGTTCCATCCTAACAGTGTTTTTGTTAAGGACCTGGATACGAGGGCTACACTCCTTAGAGGTCGGTGTCGCGGTCGTCTCTATGCGCTTGATGCTCCACCACCCAAGCAAGTCTTCAGTGCTCTTAAAGCCTCGTCGTCCCAGTGGCATGCTCGTTTAGGCCATCCATCTTCTCATATTGTTCAACATAGTCTTCATCGTAATGAGCTTCCTTCGGTATCTGACGAGGGTTTAACTCATCAATGCCCATTGTTATAGACTTGGGTTTTGGAGAAGGAGGGAGTGCTGGAGACATCTATCGGCTAGCAAACAAGCACACAGGGGACAAAGGATTTACCCAGGTTCAGGCCTCGTAGATGTCCCTACTCCTGCTTGTCTGCTCGTGGAATTATCGAGGGAGTCGAAAGTTACAATGGTGCGCAGATGCAATCTGGCGAGAGTTGTGAAAACTAGGGTTATGTCTGTCCTCCTCGCCGCCCCCTCCTAGCCTTTATATAGATAGGCTAGGTCTCAGGTAGCAGGTCGAGTCGGTTACAAGTTAGGGTTTTCCCCTTCAAACTCTCTATCTTTAGCTTCTTCTTGTCTCTCAAGCAATCGAGAGTCCGCAGATCACTCGAATCCTTTCGTCTGGGCCTTGGCGACACCGTGGGCCTGTACGTATTTAGACCATATATACCAAGCTTGAGTACCTGTAAGGTATACCCATGTCAGTAGCCCCCGAGTATCCAGTGGAATCGCAGATTCGACTGGGTACTTTTTGAAGTTTCGAGTGCCTGAATGAATACATTTCGACTGCTTTTATTTGTGTCATAGGGATTGTTGATATACGTGCCTGATATAACCGAAGTATCGGTACCAGTTAACCACCTTAGGGTGAAATAACGCAATCTACTCGAATTCGAGTCCCCAGACTCGAATCCGGAAAAATGCTGGCGTAATTCGACTCAGGCCGCGGAGGTCTTACAGGAGTCGAATTCCAGTTATGTGGGTGTGAGCACTTGACGCGTCCGTCAAGGCATGTTCATCGTGCCTGTAGGCACGGATATGTTTCTGGTAGTGCGCAGTTAAATGCGTTGCCAGGCCTTTATTCAGGTCTTACCTTCACGCTGCAAGCGCGACATCCGAATTTTATCATCGCGGAGATGATTCGGGCAACCCAGGAGATGTAGTCTCTTTGTAGGGAAAATTATGAGGCGGTGTCGCCATGATCTGCGAGTGCTGACGTAATCAACCACAGCTTTCGTGCAAATAATCATAGGGTGCGCGACCAGCGCTCCCTATGGGAGTAGCCCCCGAGTGCCTGGTTGAGTCGAAGACTCAGGCAGGGACTAAAGAAATTTTGCGACTGCTATCATTTTTATTTGTTTGAGTCGAAAACTTGGATTGCGACTGCTGTCGTCTTTTGCTTGCTTGTTTCAGTCGAATTTGTTTCCAGCGCTCCCTATGGGAGTAACCCACGTCCATAGTCGAATCGTTTTTTGAGTGGTTGGATTTGATTATGATTGCATGTATCCCTGCAATAAGAAAAGAAAATCATAGGGTGCGCGGCCAGCACTCCCTATGGGAGTAGTCCCCGAGTGCTTGGTGGAGTCGAAAACTCCAGCAAGGACTAAAGTAGTCGAAGTTTTCCGCTAAGTAGCCTTTGATGACGTCAGTGCTGACGCTTGCATGACCTCAGTTACCCGCGTGAGCGGCTTTGACGGGACGTGACGAGCGGTGGGTCCCACTTTCTGACTTTGAGTTGACTGGGCGTGCGTAATCTTATTATTAACTGTGCCTCCTCGATTTCCGCGCAGTGGAGGGAGGG
This sequence comes from Avena eriantha, assembly GCA_910589775.1. Classification (NCBI taxonomy): domain Eukaryota; kingdom Viridiplantae; phylum Streptophyta; class Magnoliopsida; order Poales; family Poaceae; genus Avena; species Avena eriantha. Next base: position 411,104,983 of record OU342742.1, read on the forward strand.
TTCGCGCTTCCTCTTCTCCACATGTCGAGCGCGACGTGTGCCACGCGTCCAATAGGGTTTTTGTGAGCCGTTGGATTGCATCTCTTAGGGGTTAAGTAGCGATGCTACGACGGTAAATTTCCATCTGCGCCCTTTTCTTCCTCGCTGCCATCGCCATTGCCGCTGCTCCTCTGCTTTTCTCCTGGGCTCATCTTTTCCTCAGTTCTGGAGCATCTCCGCTCGTTCCCAAGTTACTTTTTGCGTTCTCATCGCCGCCGCGCAATGGGAAAGAAGAAAGGAGGCGCTGCCGCTGAATCCGCCGTCACCACTGCTGCGGCGAAGAAGGGTGGTGCCGCTGCTATGGGCACCAGTGCCGCCGCCGACGGGAAGAAGAAAGTCGCGGGCACCCGCGTGACCAATGGTGCCTGGCGCCCCTCAATCATCAAGGCGTCCGATCTTCATCTTCTTCGCCAAGACGGAGTTATTTCTGCCGCAGTCACTGACGCGCGCGTCCCCAGTGGTGAGACTATTCCTGTGCCTCCCGCTGGTTTTCGAGTGATGTTTCTTGCTTTCATCATTCGCGGCCTTTCTTTGCCTATCCACCCCTTTCTTATGGGTCTCCTCTGTTTTTACGGGCTCCAGCTCCATCAGCTATCCCCGAATTCGATTCTTCACATCTCTTGCTTTATCACTCTCTACGAGTGCTGGCTCGGAATCGAGCCGCACTTTGGCCTTTTCAAGCGTTTGTTCAAGCTAAAGCATCAGTCCGCATCTGGCTCTTTAGTTTATGACGTAGGTGGTTGTGGAGTCCATGTCGACCCATCCGCCACCTACTTCGACATCAAGCTCGCCAAGTCCGTCCAGGGATGGAGGGATAGATGGTTTTATGTTCGTGACCTGAAGGCCAAGGACGAGCACTTTGGACTCGCTCCTTTTGATCCCGCGACTCCCAGCAAGAAGATGCGTTCTTGGAAGAACGTGATCATGCCGTCCGAACTCGCGGAGACGGACGTGCTATATCAACGCGTCTGCGACCTCGAGAGTCGCATGGGCGCAGAAGAGGGTGGATGCGCCCTTATCAGGACTTGGCTGCGTCGTCGCGTCCAGCCTCTCCAAGCTAGAGTCCATCCCATGCTTCAATGGGGTGGTGCTGATGATGCCACTCGCGTGTCTGCCGATGGCATGTCCGCGAGTGAGGTAGATAAGTGGGTGCGACTGGTCACGAAGTACACCTTCAAGGATGTGCTTCCGAATGAGCCAGTCGTTCCTCCCTTCGATGCTTCGAATCCTCCTCCCGAGGTACAGTCGTACTACGCAGTAGCTTATATTCACGATTGCTTTTCTGTTGCTTACCTGCTCCTTTTTGCTTTTTGTATGCAAGATTGGGCGGTCTCGCCTTGCATGCCTCCTCTCCCTGAGGGCATTATTCCTCGCGAAGCTTTTGAAGAGGACGAGTCTGAGTCGATTGTCCCTTCTGACGTGGAAGAGGAAGCCCCTGAGTCGGAGAGCCCAGATACTCGCAAGCGTCCGCGTAGCGAGGATTCTGATGCGTCGACTCCTTCAACTCCAGAGGGCACAGTTGCTAGCGCGGAGTCACCAATTCCCGCCGTTCCTGTGAGGGCTGTAGCACCAGCTTCTCGCAAGAAGATGTGATTGTCCAAGGAGTCTTCGTCGGAGTCGGCGGAGGCCACGTTTGATCTTGACAAGTTTGACTGGTAAGTTTATGAGTTTGTTCTTTCTTCTCTGTTTTCTTTTTGTTGGCTTTGCCCTGGAGTTTTGCCCTTTCTCAATGTGAATTTGGTCTTGCAGTCAAGAGGCGTCGTCATCTTCTGGCGACGTTGAATTTTTGAAGGAATCAGGAGTCGCGACCTCAAGGGCCAAGGTAGAGGTCGAGCGCGCTCCTTCTCCTCCGGCGGCGGCCCACTCCGGGCACAATTCTTCGAGTTCTCCTCACGGAGGGGAGCATCGAATAGTTGCTCGGATGACAGCTCAACAGACTTCTTCGGAGTCGCTAGAGGACCATGTGGGTATATCTTTCCTTCTTTTGTATTTTGGCAGTCAACGCCTTCTGTTGCCCTTATCTGATTCCTTGATTGATGTAACAGCTCCTTGTAAAAGAGGCCGCGCGAGTGGCGGAGCAGGTGATGGCGATGGGTCGTCAGCATGCGATGCTGGAGACGCGTCACCGCGTGGTCGAAAGTGAGTGCTTCCACGCTTGTTTCTTTCGTCTTTTTTCTGCTCTGGTGTGTTTGACTGATAGCCAATTATTTTTGACTGCCATGTAGCTGAGCATAACGCCCTACTGTGCAATGTCGCATCCTTGGAGAAGACAGTGGCCGCAGCTGTCAAGGGGCGCGATGAGGCAATCGTGGCTCGTGATGAAGCCCGAAAGCGAGAAGAGGATCTGCGCGCCTCTTTTGCGGCTAGGGAGAAGTTGTTCGAGGATCAGCTATTCTCAGTCGCCAAGGCCCTCTCAGGTACCTTTACTGGTGGATTTTTGATTGATGCTTTTCTCTGCTTCTGGAGTTTTTGCCGTTGGCACCAGAAATCTGATCCATGTTTTTTGGTGTAGATGCTGGCGACTTGAGTTTTGACCCGCAGGCCCTTCGTCGTGATGACGCTCTGGCTGGCGCGGTATCCACGGTCGAAGACCGAAGCGCCGTCGTCCAGAATACATTGTCCAAGGCCAAGGTCGCCCTTAGTCGCCTCAGAGAGGAGTTGATGCCAAAGGCGGAGCAGGTCGACAAAATGGACGAGCTGGTGGAGTCACTCGCCGGGGGTGTGTCTTCTACCTATAAGAACTCCCTCCGGGCGGCTGGTGCAACGATGTCACTCGTCATGGTGCAGGCCCACGGAGTCGAGATAGATCCCTCTGCGGTGTCGAAGACAATGCCTGTTGGTGCGGATGGTCAGCAGGTAGTTTTCGCCCCCTTTGCGACTGCCTGTGCCAAATACGGTCATTCTTTGATTAATACTGTTGCCAAGTATTCGGAGGAGCTCCAACGCGCTAAGAAGGCGGCGAAAGCTTCGGCTTCAGGGGCAGGTGGAAAATCAGTGGCGTCTGATATTGCCACGGATTTGATGAAGCACCCGAAGGCGTCGAAGTCGAAGAAGCCAGCTGCTCCGTAGTTAGCTTTGTGTAGTAGATAATAAATTGTCCTTTTGCTCTAAGAACATGCCTGCTGGCGAGTGTGCTTGTGAATATGTTTTTCTGCTTATCCTGAATGCATCTGCTATCCCTGCCTTTGTGTTAGTTTGGTCGCCTTATTTTGCTTCTGTCTTGATCTATGGTAGGGCACATCGAGTGGTCCAGTAGGGGGAAATCAGGATCCATCATCTCTTGATGAGACAGTGGTACCGCCGCGCTCCAGGGTAGAGGAGCTGTCTTTGCTATCGCGACTTCGTGACCGCGTGAAGCAGCTGGAGCGTGAGTTGCCCTTGATCCGCGGTAACGCAGATGTGCGGAAGTCAAAGGCGGAAAAAGCCGCCGCCCGTGAGCAGTATCTGCTTGGCGAGGTGACGCAGCTGGGCGACCAGTTTAAGTGTTAGTTTGCTCGTCCTCATCTTTTTCCTTTGTAGATAGTCGCAGTGGTACGTTGTACTCATGCTATTGGTGCTGCTTCGTGTAGTTGCTAGTGCACACCATCCGCAGGAGGAGAGGGATAGGATTGCCATCCGCCTTCATGGTCTCAACCAGGAGCAACTCCAAGAGAGTGGATACTTCTGGGTGGATCATGATCGTGCGACTGCATTGGCGACCCTGCAGGATCGCGCTTCGCGAGTGCTGCTCTTCCTGAAGAAGTCACAGTCATGTTTGAAGAATATCTACCGAGCGATGTTCCCGTTGGATGACACGCCGTCCAGCCTGTTGGCTCTCCTGGCCAAATTTCAAGATATGTCCGCGGTTCGCGAGTGCGTGAGGCAGCAGTTGGTGGCTGGTGCCAAGGCTGCCCTCTCGATGGTGCGATTGCACAGGCCTGACGTGGATGTCGCCGTCGTAGCTTCCGGTCTGCCAGCACCGCCAGCCGGATCTGCTTGGAATATGGTGCCGCACTATCAAGCGGTGGACCGCCCAGCAGAGGAGATTGTCGACTTCTTCGAGGAGCAAACCAATGTTCTTCTGTTGCAGCAGTAACCAGATTTGTATCCTGCACATAAGTGTATTTGTGTTGTAAAGTTCATATATATATATATATATATTTGTATGTAATTTATTGTTGAACGCGTATAAATAGCTTTTGTAAGCGTAAGGTGCGTTGCACTATGCGAGTCCTTTTCGTTAGCCTGGCCATCCCTTTTATCAACCTGCCAGGTGCATTGCAGCTAGGTTGAATTTGCGTTAAGGGGTTCGATTGATGTGCCAGCTACTCAGGATGTCGTGTTTATTAGTTCGAAGAACAAATGTGTGTAGGGTGGCACAGCCCCCGAGTACAATAGTAACAGAAGTGAAAAGAAAAAATACAGAGTTTTGGGGCACTTAGCTTTTATTTATTTGGAGAACAGTACGAGGTACAATGTGTGGGTAAGTAGCCTTGGCTGAGTATCCTTATTTGCGATGTAAAAGTAAAAACAGCTAGGGGTAGAAGCGTCGCAGTTGTGCGACGTTCCAAGGGTTGGAGTATGCGACTCCTGTTTCTAGGTCTTGAAGGCGATAGGCGCCACCTGGGATTACTTCTGTAACCAAGTATGGTCCTTCCCAGGGGGTCTCGAGCTTGAGATGCCCCTGCTGCTTCAGTCGCAGGACCAGGTCACCTTCGACGAAGGATCTAGGGCGAAGCCTTCTACTGTGGTAGTTGCGCAGGTTCTGCTGGTAGATCGTGGATCTTTCTGCGGCGATTTCTCTCGCCTCGTCGAGGAGGTCGACAGAGTCTTCGAGTGCAAGAGATGACTCTTGTTCGCTATAAGCGACTATGCGCGGCGCCTTGTACCTTACTTCGGCGGGTAATACTGCTTCTACCCCATGCACCATAAAGAATGGCGTGTAGCCTGTGGCGCTGTTTGGAGTTGTACGTAGGCTCCAGAGTACGGATTGGAGCTCATCTGGCCAGCAACCCGCGGCTTGTTCGAGTGGTCGAAAGAGTCGCTTCTTGATGCCGCTGCAGACGAGCCCGTTTGCTTTTTCCACCTGACCGTTGGTCTGTGGATGCGCGACTGAGGCATAACTGATGTTGATCCCCAGGTTTTCGCAGAATTCTTGGAACTCCTTGGATGTGAAGTTCGTCCCGTTGTCAGTGATGATGCTGTGCGGCATGCCGAAGCGATAGACGATGGACTCGAAGAACTTGACTGCGCTATGCCCTGATTGCTTGGTTACTGGCATGGCCTCGATCCACTTGGTAAATTTGTCGACTACGACCAAGAGGTAGACGTATCCTCTTTGCGAGGACCTTGGAAGTTTGCCAACCATGTCGAGACCCCACTGTGCGAAGGGCCAGGCCAATGGAATAGGCCGCAATTCTGTGCCTGGTGCGTGTGGTTTGTCCGCGAATCGCTGACAAGCGTTGCACTTTTGGACTATGTCCTTGGCGTCGCGCATGGCCGTGGGCCAGTAAAATCCAGCTCGTAGAGCTTTAGCAACGATGGCGCGACTACCGGCGTGGTGTCCGCAGGTTCCTTCATGTATGTCGAGGAGGACTGCTTTTCCATCGGCCAGGGAGACGCATCGCTGTAACACGCATGTGATACTGCGTTTATACAGTTCGCTGTTGATAACGGCGAATGCCTTGGAGCGTCGTGCGATGTGCCGTGCGTCCGTCGGGTCGTCCGGTAGGCGCTTGCTGAGGAGATATGTAATGTACGGCTGCGTCCAAGATTGTTCTATCATCATGACGCTCATTGGCCCTTCGAGTCCTGTGTCCAGCTCCAAGTCATCGAGTGCCATTGGCTCATTGGGTGGCGTAGCCCCCGAGTCCATTGCTGCGCTTGTTTTCTTCTCTGCGGCCTTTGTCTTGATAGAGCGTTCGCAGATGCGCTCGAGAAATACCCCAGGTGGTATGGGGGTGCATGTAGAGCCTATGTTGGCGAGTGCGTCCGCCTCCTCATTGCTTTCGTGACCTACATGTCGCAACTCGCAACCATCGAAGTCTCCCTCGAGTGTATCATAGAGGTTGCGGTATGCGATCATGTTGTCATTGAGTGCGTCGCACTCGTGCATTGTTTGGTTGACGACCAGCTTGGAGTCGCCATATATGATGAGCCTCTTTGCGCCGCAGGATTTTTCCATCCTTATCCCGTGCAACAGGGCCTCGTATTCAGCCTCGTTGTTTGAGGCTGTGAATTGCAGTCGCAGGATGTATTTCAGCTTGTCTCCTTGAGGTGACGTCAGAATGACGCCTGCTCCTGCTCCGTCTTTCCGCTTGGATCCATCGAAGTGCATGGTCCAAAGATAGGACATATCTGGCTTGTCCGGGAGTTGGTTTTCCATCCAATGCACGAGAAAGTCAGGGAGAACTTGCGACTTGATTGCGTCACGTTTTTCGTATGTGATGTCTCGTGGAGACAGTTCGATTCCCCAGAGCGCGACTCGTCCCGTGGCGTCGGGGTTATTGAGGATATGTCCCAATGGGGTGTCGCTGACTACCACGATTGGGTGTTCCTGGAAGTAATGGCGCAGTCGCCGGGCGGTCATGAAGACGTCGTACGCCAGCTTCTGGTAGTGCGGGTATCGCTGTTTTGTTGGCGTGAGGACCTCGCTGAGGTAGTATACCGGGCGTTGTACGCCATGGACCTTGTTTTCCTCGGCCCGTTCGACGACGAGCACTGTACTAACTACTTGGTTAGTGGCAGAGATGTACAACAGCAGTGGTTCCCTTTCTCGTGGAGTCACCAGTACCGGCGAGGTGGATAACAGGCGCTTGAGATCTTCGAATGCTTCTTGCGCTTCCTTGGTCCACTCGAATTTGTCAGCTTTGCGGAGGAGCTGATAGAAGGGCAGGGCCTTTTCCCCCATTCGACTGATAAATCGGCTGAGGGCCGCGATTCGTCCGGCTAGTTGCTGGACGCCTCTTATGTTCTTTGGCTTCTCCATGGCCAGTATGGCCTTTATCTTTTTCGGGTTTGCCTCAATCCCTCTCGCGGAGATGAGATACCCGAGCAGCTGCCCAGATGGTACGCCGAAGGCGCATTTGTCCGGATTGAGCTTAATCCGGTAACGATCGAGGTTGGCGAATGTTTTGCGCAAGTCGTTGATTAGAGAGGCTTCCTCCTTGGTTTTGATTACTATGTCGTCGACATAGACTTGAATGTTGCGACCCAATTGCTCCTTGAGGCAAGCCTGCATGCACCGTTGGTAGGTGGCTCCCGCGTTTTTTAGCCCGAAGGGCATTGTGTTGTAGCAGAACACACCGAAGGGCGTTGTAAACGCGGTCTTCTCTTGGTCTTCCTCCTTCATTCGAATTTGGTTATAGCCTGAGTAGGCATCGAGGAAGCAGAGGCGCTCACATCCAGCGGTGGAGTCGATGATTTGATCGATCCGTGGTAGCGGGAAGTGATCCTTTGGGCAGTGCTTGTTTAAAGAAGTGAAGTCCACGCACATCCGTAAGATATCCGTGTCCTTTTTTGGCACCAGCACCATATTGGCGAGCCAAGTGCTTTCCTTGATCTCGCGTATGAATTTGGCCTCGAGGAGTCTGTTGATCTCCATGCCAACTGCCTGCGCTCGTGGCTCAGACAGTCGCCTGATTGTTTGTTTGACTGGCCTTGCGTCGGGGTTGACGTTGTGTGCGTGCTCGGCGAATTCCCTGGGAACTCCTGGCATGTCCGCAGGACACCAGGCGAAAATTTCCCAGTGCTCACGGAGGAATTCGACGAGCGCGAGTTCCTATGCGGGACTCAAGTTGTTGGCGATGAGGGCCGTTTTGGCGGGATCTGTCAGATGGACCTGCACCTTCTTTGTGTGCACGGATGATTCGAAGGAGAGATCAGGTGAGCTTGGCCTGCTCAGGGGAGACATACTATTGTTTGTCGTTTCCTTCAATCGCACGAGCTCCTTCTGCATGCCAAAGGACTGGGAGATTCTGTTGAATTCCCTGTCGCAACTGTCGGATCGCTCAAAGCTTCTGTTGATCGTGATGACGCCGTTCGGACCTGGCATTTTCATCTGCAGGTAGGCATAGTGGGGTACTGCCATGAACCTAGCGAACGCGGCGCGTCCGAGGATGCAGTGGTATTGTGAGGGCCAGTAGACGACCTCAAAGTCAATGCGCTCGCGCCTAAAGTTCTTCAGCGTGCTGAATATGACGTCGACGTTGATTTTGCCCAGGGGGTATACGCCTTTCCCTGGGACGATGCCATGGAACGTTGTGTCCGATGCCTCCAAGCAAGTTAGAGGAATCCTCATTGCTCGTAGGGTACTCGCGAATATGAGGTTGATGCCGCTTCCGCCGTCCATGAAGACGCGACTCATGTCGAAACCTCCAATTTGCGCCTCGAGTACGAGGGGGCAATGACCTGGGCGAGGTACTTGAGGCGGGTGGTCGCGTTTATCGAAGGCGATGCACGACTCACTGCCACTGAGGTACTCAGTGGTGGATGGTGGTGAGTGCGTGGCCAAGTTGACTTGGCGAGTGATAGCTTTCTGCACCCTATTGAAGGGGCGCCCCTTTTGGATCATCATGGTACCCATGGCCCGAGGGTACGGTTCTCCTCCGTGGTGCTGGTCCGGTGCAGCTCCGTTCGGGGGTGGCCCTGGTGGTGGTGGCGGTGCGCCATGTGCCACGGCGCCTGGAGCGGCCCCGTAGCCTCTTTCGACTGCGTTGCGGTTCATCCGAACCAATCCCTCGTGTAGCTTGAGGAACTCGCGGCAGTCTTTGAGGAGGTGGCTGGACTTTCTCTTGCCGTCATGCTTGTCGATGTAGAAGTGTACCGTGCATGGTCCGGACAGTTTCTCCTCGATGGAGGTCGCGGTTGCCTCGTCGCGAGTGCGGCGTTGCCACACTTGCATGGTCTTCCCAGAGTCGCGGTATCCGCTGTTGCGGTTGTCGTCGCGTCTCTCGGCGTAGCCGGCTGCGACCATATTAACGTCGTCACGGTCGTCATAGATGCGCATGCGGCGTTTGCCTCGGCGGTCGCGTCTGCGTTCGAGCTCTGCCTCCTTGTCAGAGTGAGTGCGGTTCTTCACTGAATCTTCTCCATCAGCCCATTGATTCGCGATCTCCATTAGGTAGTCGATAGTCTGGGGCTTTGAGCAACCCAGCTCCTCCCTGAGCTCTAAACGGCGAACGCCACCGTTGAATGCATCAATCGCGCGGTCCTCTGAGATGTTTTCCGCGGAATTCTTGATGATGGACCACCTTCGGATGTATGAGCGCAGTGATTCGCCAGATTTTTGCTGGCAGCATCTCAGTTCTTCGATTGATGCGGGCCGTTTGTGCGTGCCCTTAAAGTTGTGCACGAAGCTATAGACCAGCTCATCCCAGCTGCGAATGGATCCGCGTGGGAGGCTATTGAGCCATGCTCGGGCGGCGCCCTGTAGCTGTAGCTGCAAACATTGCATGGCAGTACTTCGACTGCATCCGTGGAGTCTGACGGAGGAGATGTGGTCCTCTAGCCAGATTTTAGGGTCTTGTAGGCCGTCGAACTTCGGGTTTTCCGACGGAAGTTTAAACCCCTTAGGCATTCGTTTCTGCCTAATGGATCTGCTGAAGCATCTGGCGCCGCAGAGCTCCCCGTCTTCCTCCTCTGAGTCAGTCGACTGGGCACGTCGTGCTCTTGATTTGTCGATCTTACGTTGTGTGAGGTCGTTGTGCGCGTCGTAGTCGCGATCGTGTCGCTGCGAACGACGGCGTCGAGACAGGTCATGACTGTCATCGCTAGACGAGGGCGAGGAGTAGCGTTTTGCTAGCGTTTTGCCCTTTTTGGGGTCTGGTACTGGCTGCTTGTCGAGGGCGGCCTAGATTAGCCCCAAACCCGCGATCGTAGATCGGTGCATGGCGGTTTGGGGATCTCCAGCCGGTGGCAGGTTGTTGAGGAGGTACATGGTGGCTGCCGTGACCGCGGCCTGCGGCGTTCTAGGGACCATGTTGCCTCTTGTGTCGACTGTCATAGAGCTGAAGTCGAGGACTTCCGCAGCGTCTATGCGCTCTTGTTCGGTGAGGTGAGCCATTCGCGACTGCCTCTTCTTGGCGACGTACTCGTTTCCTCGTGAGGAGGATCCTCCGTAGGAGGAGAGCCCAACACGATGAAGGCTCGATTCGTCCGCCGCCCTTTTATGCGCCTCCAGCTGCGCGATTGCTTCTTTTTGGCGCTTCAATTCCTCTTTCAGGAGCCAGTGGTAGCCCATTAGTAATTCCTGTGGGGATCCAAAGGGCAGAGGTGCACCTCGTAGGGCTTCGCGGCAGCGCTCCCACTCTTGCTCTATGAGCCTGATTACGACGCGTTCACCGGTTTTCTCATTGATTATGCTGGGAGGTTCGACTGCTCCACCGTTGGCGCTGTTACCGCCGTTGCCAACGTTGGGTGGATCGGTGCCGTTGCCGGTGTTGACGACAGTGCGATTGGCGGAGGTGTCGCATGCGATGATGACGGCGCACATGAAGTGATTTGGGAAGCTGTTGCTTCCGCAACTTTCAGATTCGGAACCGCAGGTTCCATCTTCTGTGGCCAGATCGCTCAGATCGGAGTCGCGACTGCTGTCGCGGATCGTGTTCCCGACTGCCACCGGAGTATTGAGCTCGTTGAGGGTGCCGATCGATGGAGGGAACCATGATGCCGGGGCAATCGCTGGTGTTGTCGGTTGATCAGGCATGCGAAGCGTGCCCATCTGACCAACTTGGAAGCGGAAGCTCCCAATCGCCAAGCTGATTCCGTCTCCCACGGACTCGAAGGCCGGACGGGTTGCCGGTGTGTGGACGGTGAAGTCGAAGGCGCCGAAGAGCTGGCGAATCTCCGCTGTTGCGGAGTTGTAGATCGCGGTTGATGGGGCCGAAGAAGCCGTAACATCAGCACTCCCAATTCCCACAGACGGCGCCAATTGACGAGGGTTTAACTCATCAATGCCCATTGTTATGGACTTGGGTTTTGGAGAAGGAGGGAGTGCTGGAGACATCTATCGGCTAGCAAACAAGCACACAGGGGACAAAGGATTTACCCAGGTTCAGGCCTTGTAGAGGTCCCTACTCCTGCTTGTCTTCTCGTGGAATTATCGAGGGAGTCAAAAGTTACAATGTTGCGCAGATGCAATCTGGCGAAAGTTGTGAAAACTAGGGTTGTGTCTGTCCTCCTCGCCGCCCCCTCCTAGCCTTTATATAGATAGGCTAGGTCTCAGGTAGCAGGTCGAGTCGGTTACAAGTTAGGGTTTTCCCCTTCAAACTCTCTATCTTTAGCTTCTTCTTGTCTCTCAAGCAATCGAGAGTCCGCAGATCACTCGAATCCTTTCGTCTGGGCCTTGGCGACACCGTGGGCCTATACATATTTAGACCGTATATACCAAGCTTGAGTACCTATAAGGTATACCCATGTCAGTGTCCAATAAAATTAGTTCAATGTGTGACGCCTGTCATCAGGGCAAGAGTCATCAACTACCTTTTATCTTTCTCATCATGTAACAAGTGCTCCTTTAGAGCTTATCTATTCAGATGTGTGGGGCCCTGTCCAAACCTCAGTTAGTGGTCATAATTATTATGTCAGTTTTGTGGATGCCTATAGTCGTTTCACTTGGTTATATTTGATTAAGCGCAAGAGTGATGTCTTTGATGTTTTCTTGTAATTTCAAGCTCATGTTGAGCGTCTTCTCAAACACAAAATTGTGCATGTTCAATCTGATTGGGGTGGTGAATATATGAAACTAAATGATTTCTTCCAAAAACTTGGTATCTCACACAGAGTTTCGTGTCCTCACACACATCAACAGAATGACAGTGATGAACGCAAACATCGTTACAGAGTTGAACCTGGGCTTACTCTTCTTGCACATGCATCCGTGCCCTTCCGTTTTTGGAGTGATGCCTTTATTACGGCATGCTTTCTCATTAATCGTATGTCGTCTCATGTTATTAACATGCAAACTCCACTTGAGTGTATTCTCGGTGAAATACCGGATTATACTTTTTTTAAGGTGTTTGGGTGCGCATGCTCGCCTAATCTTCGTCCTTACAATAATCATAAGCTCCAGTATCGTTCAAAAAAATATGTGTTCCTAGGGTATAGTGCCCTCAACAAAGGTTACAAGTGCCTTCATGTTCCATCTAATCGCGCCTACCTTAGTCGTGATGTCGTCTTTGATGAGCATGTTTTTTCCCGTTTTCCAATTTACCGTCATCTGATTTATCTCCTTCCAATGATAATCCGTCTATCTTGCTTGACCAACTTGAAGATCGTACGTATTCTCCGTTGTTGTTTCCTAACCATGGCGCAGGTACTGGTCGCGGCGCCCGTTTGGAGGTTATTGAGGAGCTCTCGCCTCGTGCAGCTGATCGCTCTCCTGATGGTCAAGTTGGTTCATCGAATCAAGTTGGTCCTGCACCATGCGTGCCTATGCATGAGCAAAACGATCGGGTGTGCATGCCTATGCATGGGCCATGCATCCCTTCACGTGGATTTGGTCAAGCTCCGACCAGTGCATCCTTGTCGCCCGTGACTCCAGCTGGTGCGCGTGTGGCTGCCCCGCGCTCCCCTGTACGTTTCAACCTCGACGCGGCTCAGTCGCCTGCAGCTCCTGGTACATCGCCCGCTGCCGCGACTCCCTCTTCATCAACCGCATCTGCGTCGCATGTGATAGATGCGGAGCATGTCGTCACGTCTTCGGTTCAGCAGTCTGAGCCTCAGCTAATTCTGGAGCCTGCTGTTCCGTTGCCTCCAGACTGTCTGCGTCCGGTCACTCGAAGCCTACGTGGTGTGCACCAACCGAAACAGCGTCAGGACGGCCCTGTTGCTTGGATAGCTGCGTGTGTGGCACATGCTGCAGCTGAACCTCATACTAAACCTCGCCGTTTTCGGGCTGCCTTGGATATTCCGCATTGGCGAGCAGCAATGGGACTGAATTTGATGCTTTGATTCAGAATGGTACTTGGCGCCTCACTCCTCCATGTTCTGGAATTAATGTTATCGATTCAGTGTTCAAGGTCAAGCGACATTCCAATGGCCCTATTGAGCGGTATAAAGCACGATTGGTTGCCAAAGGGTTTAAACAGCGTTATGGGTTGGATTATGAAGACACCTTCAGTCCTATGGTAAAACCAACAACCATTCGTTTGCTTCTTTTACTTGCAGTTACTCGTGGTTGGTCTATTCGTCAGCTTGACATACATAATGTTTTTCTCAATGGTGTTTTTGAGGAGGAGGTTTTTATGCGTCAACCACCCAGGTTTGAAGATCTCCAACGTCCTCATCATTTGTGTCATCTTCTGAAAGCAATATATGGTCTGAAACAGGCTTCGCGTGCATGGCATGCCCGACTTGCTACTGTTCTTCGACACCATGGGTTTCTTGCTTTCACTGTTGACACTTCACTGTTCATATTCCATGGGCCGGATGTTACCATATATCTCTTGGTTTATGTTGATGATATTATTATCCTCAGTTCCACTTCACAGGCTATTGATCGCCTTGTTCAGGGTCTTCGCCAGGAGTTTGCCATCAAAGACTTGGGCTCTCTTCATTATTTCCTTGGTATTGAGGTTGCTCATCGATCTGATGGACTTACTTTCACTCAGTGCAAATACGCTATTGATCTTCGCGACGAGCTGGTATGCTTAATTGTAAGCATGCTGATACTCCCATGTTCGTGACTGCTAAACTATTTCCTTCTGATAGTCGCCCTCTTACCGATGATGATGCCACTACGTATCGGAGCATTGTCGGTGGCTTACTGTATCTCACCCTTACTCGGTCTGATCTCTCATTTGCTGTTAATCGAGTGTGTCAGTTTCTCCACTCGCCTACTGAAGATCATTGGTCTATGGTAAAGAGGATTCTTCGCTTTATTCAGAGTACTCTTGATCATGGTCTTCTCCTTCGACCATCATCTTCCACTATTATTTCGGTGTATTCTGATGCTGATTGGGCAAGTGATGTTGGGGACAGGCGATCCACGGGGGATATGCTCTCTTCTATGGTGGTAATTTGATCGCCTGGAGTGCTCACAAACAGGCTATCGTGTCCCGCTCTAGCATAGAGTCTGAGTATAAGGCAGTTGCTAATACTACAGCTGAACTTATCTAGGTGGAAGCTTTGCTCAAGGAACTTGGTGTTCGTCAGGATTCTCCACCAATGTTATGGTGTAATAATATTGGTGCCACATATCTTTCTTTCAACCCAGTCTTCCATGCACGAACGAGCATATTGAGGTTGATTATCATTTCGTTCGTGAACGAGTTGTTCAGAAGTTATTGCAAGTTCGGCATGTATCTTCAAGGTATCAACTAGCTGACATATTCACAAAACCATTACCAAATCCATTATTTCTCGAGTGCAAATGCAATCTCAATATGTTTCCCATAGTTGAGATTGAGGGAGACTGACAGAATATGTAACCGATCATTGTATAAGTCGATTTAGACTAGGTCTCCTAACCCGTGTTGTTTTGTAACTTGTACAAGCCTCTGATTCTAAAATATATAGTCCCTCCGTCCCAAAATAAGTGACTTAGATTTGTCTAGATTCATATGTATCTATATACTAAAATGTGTCTAGATATATCCAAATCTAGACAAACCTACATCACTTATACTTTACAGCCACCACCGTCGTATCAGTGGAAAGGGGAAGGAGAGACCGGGGCCGCGCGCTGAAGCCTCGGGGCAGTGGAGCTGGACAAGATGCGAACCCGACTATTTTGATGTAGGAAATTGAGTAGGGAGCTTGCGTGAAAAAAACAAGATCTGGAGTCTTTTTTGTAAAATGAAACATGGCTGGAGGGTTACATGAATTGATCGTCTGGTCCACACACCGTGCCATGTCAGCAAAATACGTACATATACAACGACCAGTGACCTTGATGAGCCGACGAAACTTATTCGGGTACCGTAAATCACGTATTCCTAACTACGGTGACCAAGATGGGTTTCGACGACAAGTTCAGTGATCATAGGTGCATTTTACTCCACATCTAAACTGCATCTCCCCTAAGATCGGAATGGAGGGAGTTTGATTTTTGTCATGCTAACTTGCTGGAGCATTTGGAAGCAACTTGATGCAGTTTTGGTTCTCATTTGGTATACTTTCCTCTTTCTTTCCCTTATTCTATGTTTTATTCTACATTTTGTTTACGTGTTAATTGTAGATGCTAATTATCAAACAATTTGTGCAAAATACTTTGAATAAATGGTTTTATCTATCATGTCACATTAGCACACCGATTATCTGGTGTATAAGTGACAACTTACCTTTACCTTTTATTCCGAGAGATTGTTATGCAGCAGACCATGTAAGCGGTCTCAAATAAAAAATTAAGATGCTTCTAATGATATAAAACAAAAATTCTTGGGGGCAAAATTTATGTCATGTTGATACTTGTTGACTAAAAGTTATTTTTTTTCATTTCCGTTGCAACGTACAGTCTTTTGTGCTATACCTCCAAACTATAGGGACAAATCCATATGACGGACGGTTGACAGAAACGCTCCATCCTTTATTATTACTAGCAAAAAGGCCCGTGGGTTGCACCGGGAAGGCCGATCACCAAAAGCCTATTTTGTTTTCTAATTATCTTCCTCCATGAATTTCAAATTAAAACCTTCTATCTTTTCGTATCTTTTATTTGTCTAGCAAAAGGGCCCGTGCATTGCACCGAAAAGCACCAAAAACCTATGTTGTTTTCCAATTATCCACTTCATTAATTTCAAATTACCGAATCTTTTATTTGTCCAAAAACTACTTAAAAATATTTTAAAAATAAAAACTTAAAAATAAAAATATTTTAGGAGAGGGAGACCAGCCGTTTAGGCCATGCCACCCACTACCCGGTACAACTGACCCGGCCCAACCAGCATACCCGGCAACCAAACCCTAGCCCCACTACCCGCCGCCGGTGCACACCCCGCCGCCGCCACCACGAGGCTTTTATCAGATATGTAGAGGATCTGCATCCGGTGGATGAGCACGAGCATCCAGAGCTTTGGGGTCGGCTCGATGAGGTAGACGAGAGCACCGACAGCCTTGTGTTCTCCAGCTACGGACTCCAACTAATGATCTCCAACACCAGCACGCTTCAGGCCTGGAACAGATCAATTGCGCGTCACCAGATCAAAAAATAGAAAAATATTGAATTTTTTGGAAACGGTGAGAATCCATCACTCGGCCACGAAGAACAATTAGAAAAACAAAAGCACAACATGTCCATCCATCTAGATCCACGAACTTGTGTAAGAAACTGTGAGATGAACCCACCACCGGGGAAGAGGGGTTGCGATGAGCACGTGGCGAGGAGTCGGGTCAGGTGGGGAGAGAAGCCTTCTTCCCTGCTGGGAGTGCCGCATCCGGGATCCTGCGACTCCCCAAATACTTGCCGCAGCATCTCAGGTAGGTTGCCGCTTGCCCGCGCCTACGCCCGTACTGGTCGTCAACCAAGCCCGCGCCTTGCCATCCACCACCGCGCATGGAGGAGGAAGGTCGCCAGGGCTGAAGAATATGGAGAACGGGGAGCTGCGCCTGGAGTACGGTCGCTGGGGCGGCGCGATGTGGAGGACGGGAAGCCGCGCAAGGAAGGTCGTCGGGGCTGCGCGTGCTGGACTCCTGTGGACGTACGTTGTCGACTCCCCCGTGGCCGGTAGAGGCGCGCAGGGGCCCGGTCCGTAGCAGTGTAAGGTTCGAACAAAGTGGATTCGGTGGGCCGCGAGCTGGTGGGGCGGCGGCGGACTCGGTGCGGAGGTGACTGCTAGATTTTGGCGTGCACGACTAGAGACGATCCGGTACTGACCAGGAAAAAGCTGGTTGTCAGGAGTGTTACGTACTTTATAATTAGATATAGATAAATATAGATTAGAAGATATAATTTAGGTAAGATTTTATACAATTTATGGAAACAAAAGGGTGGCTTTTATTTTACCCAGGGTGCGAATCGATCTCGCAAGCTATTGAGTTGAGTACACGGGGCTAGATAATATCATTTTGTGACCCGAAAGTTGAGGCGTCTAGGTAACGCGGTACCTAAGTTGGTTGTAATCAGTCGCATTGATCACAACTGGCGTGCCAAATACTCAGAGGGTCTTTTTAGCACGAATTCAACTTTATGTTTGAATACAAAATATCAGGCTAATGGCCGTCAAGTTGGGCCCCCTTGTCAGTTTTCGCCGTTATGTCGCTCCCGTCGTGACTACCATATAGGCTTGCAGCGTTGCGCCTGCATCCATTACGCGTCTTATTCTTCTTCTCCGGAGCGGCATCTATGGTGGCGTCGCGGCCATGGCGTGGAGCTGGGACGTGGATGAACCTGCTCGGCCCTGCTCTCCTCCATGTAGGCTTTCAGCATTGGCGCCTGCATCTATTACGCGTCTTCTTCTTCCCCGGAGCAGCAATCTGTGGTCGTGGCCATGCCGCCATGGCACGGAGCTCGGACATGGACGAACCTGCTCGGCCCCGCTCTCCTCCCCATCCCGAGTTGGAGCTTGCCCTCACCATGGCACGGCGCGGGGACGAGAATTGGTTCCCAGTGAGATATGTCACCGTGTCGACCATGCTCGGTCCTGTTTTCCTCCTCTAGTATCCGAGCTCGTCATCACCGTGGTCGCACCCGCACCAATTCTGCCACCCCTGGTGAGGTCTTTGTGGTAGCTTAAGTTTTGAACCTGTAAGCGAATTCGGAGCTGGGCGGCGGCAACCCGTTGTTGAACCTGTAAAGAATTTGCTGAAGACTGCGTGTCGCGCCAAAGTCTTCGGTTGATGCCTTCGACTTCTGCCATCGTCCACCGCCGATGTGAGATCATTTAGTTACTTCAATATGAAATTTCGACCAATTTAACTTGTTAATGTATTCCTTGACAATTATAATATAATCAAGCACTAGAAATATTTTGTAGTGTGCATGAACATGATCAGTAATATAATTGAACAGTAGAAATTTTAAGACACTCCACATAAAGGAGTAGATTAATATATATATAGAAGGTTCACCAGAGACATCATAGATATATTATCTTACATGCCACACACAGGTAATAATTAACTAAAACAAAATAAAAGCAGGGGCAACAGCAGGAGGCCGGGACACGGAGACGCCTAGCAGGGCAGGGGCATCAGCAGGAGGCAGGGACAACCTAGTCAAGGGGATACATGTCAGTCCTGACATAATCTCGGAGGAATTTGCCGAAGGCTGCATGCCACGCTAAGGTAATCGGCCTATGTTGTCTGCCTCCGTCTCTACCAACGCCCACCACGTGCTGGATCATGTTGTCGAGGTCCAGGTTGATTGCTCTGCCATAGAATGTGCAAAACAGTCTCCCCCGATGGTAGAAACGGATTAGCCCACACCGTTACCGCCTTAGCATGTAGCGGCTCTTGTTGTTCCTGGATTCCTTGCTAGCGTCCACGTCATTATCATCTTCCTGTTGATTTTTAAGAACATAACTTAGAACTCATACATATGATTGAATTGTATTACAACTCAAGAATTGACAACATGTATATGTAAGACAATATATCCATGGATATCAAAGAGAAAACATCTCAGCATAGTTTGATCAGTTCATATATCATTTCATCTCAACACAATGACAATTAATTGCATCAGAGTGTATGTAGAACCAAGTAACAATTGCACAACCTATATTGTTCTTGTACATCGCCCCAGGTTCGCTAACTTATCCCTGAAAAAATCTGACACCAATGTGGCTGCCTCTCTTTTGGGACAAATTTGAATCATTGGCCACAATAAAAAATTGAAATGTAATTGTACAAAGCAATATTTAGAGATATATATATGCATCATACAACTCATTCAAAGATTAGAAACAATACAAAGATTATATATAGGTTCCATATGAGAATAAATTAAGGGCCTCATTATTTTTTAAGCGATGGAGTTGGAGAACCAAGATACCAACAGCACAACCTATATTGTTTATGTACATTGCTGCATCAGGTTCACTAACCATTCCTAAGAAAATGACACCATCAGATGTGTCTCCCTTGCACTATTTTGGGGAAAAATTCAATCATTGGGCTTAGTAAAGAATAGAAATGTAATGTTATAGGCATGTTGTGTATCGAAATCAACACTCTACTAGCAAACCCTAAAACCCCTAAATCAAATATTAATCGATTAAATTTACAACACAAGAAGAAACGTATGAACAATAACGAGTTAAGCAAATGTAAATTTAATAGATGGTAGATGAGCAGATTGGGGTTTTGTAGCTAGACGGATTGGGTTTTTGTGACTATATGGCAGATGCATTAATCGACCATTCGAACCATATATATACTACCCTACTTTAAGAGAAAAAGAATCTATACACGATTGAGCGAATCCTATGTATGAACAGTGAAATCTGCGTTTGTGACTAGAAAAGCTAGCAATGTAGTACCTCATACTCCTCATCAGAGACCTCCTCCTCGAACTCGTCATTCTCTACGATTGCGTCAAAGATTTCTTGGACGGCGATGGGGTCGTTGATATACAACACAAGATTGCCTCCGCCTGCCACCTACCCCCCATCCAGATCTGCCGCTGGCACCATGACATTGTTGGCCACCTGCTGCTCGACAGCGACGGCTACTAGCTGAACGAATGAGCTCGAACCCTCGACAGCGCAGTGACGATCGGCCTGCGTGCCCGGGGAAGACGCCTCCGCCTGCTTGGCGACGACCGAGCCATCTACTGCTGCTCCTTCAACTGGCTTCACCTCCGGCTCGTCTCCACGTGTACGCTTCATGGCACACCTAGGGAAGGAGGTGGTGCAAGCGAAGGAGCTTTGGCACGCGCGGTAGGTGCAGATTGGGGTTTGGGGACTAGACAGATTGGGCAAATGACACGAGCTCATGGAAGAAGAAGGCCGAGCGGGTTTATAAACACTGGACCGTTCGTAGTCCTCGTGTGGACACGTGTGGTGGGCGGGGGGGAGGGATGGGGCTACTACGATCTCCACTTTTTTTGGGTTCCCTTTTTATTAAACAACCACAATCTCCACTTTAGAACTGCATTGAAAACACGCTCATGGCAGACCTTGATTCCACTGCATGCAAGTGGCGTAGAACCAATTTCTAGCAACGTTAGGTCTACTCGAGGGTCCCCCTTGATGCATGGAAGTTACTTGCGGTAGGGCGCAGTTGGAATTGAGATTGAGAGCACTGCGTAAAAATGGGATATATCTTATTAAAATCAAGTGGCAATAAATTGCAGCGCCCCATCGACAACCATGCACTCGATGACCCCATTGCCCTGTGCATGTGTTGTAGTAGCAGTAGTAGGATTTTCAGACGTGATTAAATATGACATGACCACTCGGCGACTTTTTCTATGGACGGCTTTGTGTTCCTTCCTGTAGAAGTCTCGCTGAGGGAGACGTCCGTGTTGTCTCACATTGTACTATGAAGGGCACTACATGTGCAATGATCCTCGTTGGATCACACAGGATTAACAGTAGGTGCGCACGATCTGCGCGACAACTATGTCAACCCATCAGGGCATAGCAGACAGAGTGAGCACATGTTTGGGCTTCTACAAAAGAGAGAGAGAGGACAAAACTTATTAAAAACCAAGGGCAAAACTGAATAGTATAAAAATGGAAAGTGAGTTTCTTGTACAATGAAATACATCGTGGCATACATCAAATTATGCCAAGATGGATCTACTAGAATTCATTGGATGTGTGTTCTTCTCATAAACCACATGGATCCACTAGAGTTCATTGCATGTGTGTTATTCTCATAAACCACATGGATTCACTAGAGTTCATTCGATGTGTGTTATTGTCATAACCCACATGGATCCACTAGAGTTCATTGGATGTGTGTTCTTTTCATTAACCATAGCTAGAGTCATTGCATGTGTTTTTTTCACAAACCACATATGGATCCACTAGAATCATTGCATGTGTGTTATTTTTTCCTAAAACACATATGGATCCACTAGAGTCATTGCATGTGTGTTCTTTTAACAAACCACATATGGATCCACCAGAGTCATTGCATGTGTATTATATTCCTAAAACACATATTGATCCACCAGATTCATTGCATGTGTGTTCTTTTCACAAACCACATATGGATTCACTAGAGTCATTGCATGTGTGTTCTTTTCACAAATCACATATGGATCCACCAAAGTCATTGCATGTGTGTTCCTTTCGAAAAACCACAGCTAGAGTCATTGGATGTGTGTTCTCTTCATGAACCATAGCTAGAGTCATTGCATGTGTGTTCTTTTCACAAACCACATATGGATCCACCAGAGTCATTGTATGTGTGTTTTTTTCCTAAAACACATATGGATCCACCAGAGTCATTGCATGTCTGTTCTTTTCATAAACCACATGGATCCAATAGAGTCATTTGCATGTGTGTTCTTTTCACAAACCACATATGGATCCCCTAGTGTCATTGAAATGTGTGTTCTTTTCATAAACCACAGCTAGAGTCAGTGGATGTGTGTTCTTTTCATAAACCACAGCTAGAGTCAGTGGACGTGTGTTCTTTTCACAAACCACATATGGATCCACCAGAGTCAATGCATGTGTGTTCTTTTCCTAAAACACATATGGATCCACCAGAGTCATTGCATGTCTGTTCTTTTCACAAACCACATATGGATCCACTAGAGTCATTGAATGTGTGTTCTTTTCACAAACCACGTATGAATCCACCAGAGTCATTGCATGTGTGTTCCTTTCGTAAACCACAACTAGAGTCATTGGATGTGTGTTATTTTCATAAACCACAACTAGAGTCATTGCATGTGTGTTCTTTTCACAAACCACATATGGATCCACTAGAGTCATTGCATGTGTGTTCTTTTCACAAATCACATATGGATCCACCAAAGTCATTGTATGTGTGTTCCTTTCGAAAAACCACAGCTAGAGTCATTGGATGTGTGTTCTCTTCATGAACCATAGTTAGAGTCATTGCATGTGTGTTCTTTTCACAAACCACATATGGATCCACCAGAGTCATTGTATGTGTGTTTTTTTCCTAAAACACATATGGATCCACCAGAGTCATTGCATGTCTGTTCTTTTCATAAACCACATGGATCCAATAGAGTCATTTGCATGTGTGTTCTTTTCACAAACCACATATGGATCCCCTAGTGTCATTGAAATGTGTGTTCTTTTCATAAACCACAGCTAGAGTCAGTGGATGTGTGTTCTTTTCATAAACCACAGCTAGAGTCAGTGGACGTGTGTTCTTTTCACAAACCACATATGGATCCACTAGATTCAATGCATGTGTGTTCTTTTCCTAAAACACATATGGATCCACCAGAGTCATTGCATGTCTGTTCTTTTCACAAACCACATATGGATCCACTAGAGTCATTGAATGTGTGTTCTTTTCACAAACCACGTATGGATCCACCAGAGTCATTGCATGTGTGTTCCTTTCGTAAACCACAACTAGAGGCATTGGATGTGTGTTATTTTCATAAACCACAACTAGAGTCATTGCATGTGTGTTCTTTTCACAGACCACATATGGATCCACCAGAGTCATTGCGTGTATGTTCTTTTCCTAAAACACATATGGATCCACCAGAGTCATTGCATGTCTGTTCTTTTCATAAACCACATGGACACACTAGAGTCATTTGCATTTGTGTTCTTTTCACAAACCACATATGGATCCCCTAGTGGCATTGAAATGTGTGTTCTTTTCATAAACCACAACTAGAGTCATTGGATGTGGGTTCTTTTCATAAACCATAGCTAGAGTCATTGCATGTGTGTTCTTTTCACAAACCACATATGGATCCACCAGAGTCATTGCATGTGTGTTCTTTTCCTAAAACACATGTGGATCCACTAGAGTCATTGCATGTTTGTTCTTTTCACAAACCACATATGGATCCACTAGAGTCATTGTATGTGTGTTCTTTTCACAAACCACATGTGGATCCACCAGAGTCATTGCATGTGTGTTCTTTTCAGAAACCACAACTAGAGTCATTGCATGTGTGTTGTTTTCACAAACCACATATGGATCCACCAGATTCATTGCATGTCTGTTCTTCTCATAAACCACATATGTATCCAAGAGAGTCATTGCATGTTTGTTCTTTTCATAAACCACATGGATCCACTAAAGTCATTTTCATGTGTGTTCTTTTCACAAACCACATATGGATCCACCAGAGTCATTGCATGTGTGTTCTTTTCCTAAAACACATATGGATCCACCAGAGTCATTGCATGTCTGTTCTTTTCACAAACCACATATGGATCCACTAGAGTAATTGCATGTGTGTTCTTTTCACAAATCACATATGGATCCACCAGTCATTGCATGTGTGTTCCTTTCGAAAAACCACAGCTAGAGTCATTGGATGCGTGTTCTCTTCATGAACCACAACTAGAGTCATTGCATGTGTGTTCTTTTCCTAAAACACATATGGATCCACCAGAGTCATTGCATGTGTGTTCTTTTCCTAAAACACATATGGATCCACCAGAGTCATTGCATGTCTGTTCTTTTCATAAACCACATGGATCCAATAGAGTCATTTGCATGTGTGTTCTTTTCACAAACCACGTATGGATCCCCTAGTGTCATTGAAATGTGTGTTCTTTTCATAAACCACAGCTAGAGTAAGTGGATGTGTGTTCTTTTCATAAACCACAGCTAGAGTCAGTGGAGGTGTGTTCTTTTCACAAACCACATATGGATCCACCAGAGTCATTGCATGTGTGTACTTTTCCTAAAACACATATGGATCCACTAGAGTCATATCATGTATGTTCTTTTCACAAACCACATATGGATCCACTAGAGTCATTGAATGTGTGTTCATTTCACAAACCACATATGGATCCACCAGAGTCATTGCATGTGTGTTCCTTTCATAAACCACAACTAGAGTCATTGGATGTGTGTTATTTTCGTAAACCACAACTAGAGTCATTGCATGTGTGTTCTTTTCACAAACCACATGTGGATCCACCAGAGTCATTGCATGTGTGTTCTTTTCCTTAAACACATATGGATCCACCAGAGTCATTGCATGTCTGTTTTTTTCATAAACCACATGGATCCACTAGAGTCATTTGCATGTGTGTTCTTTTCACAAACCACATATGGATCCCTAGTGACATTTTTTTTGACAAAAATGGTAGGGAAGGCCCCTACCGTGTCATTTTATAAATTTTATAATGTACAATTGGTTGAGCCAGGCTCAAATCCATGTTATAAATGTTTTACATTCATAGCGTGGCAAGCCACTATTACATACCTTCCTTGAGACTAGGTTTAGCTCTATGCATAGTCCAGGTGAAGGTTGCTTTAAAAAAAGAAATACATCTAGTGATGGAAGGATTAAGATCCCTGAAAATATAACCATTTCTTTGCTCCCATATACTCCAGCATCCAGTGATGATAATTTCCATAAGAAAATTGGGGTTGAATCTACTTCCAGCATCGTTGATCATCTGATGAATATCCATATCTGTGTTCCATTCAAGTCCCAAGGCCCACCAGAACCCTTGGCTGAAGCTGCATTCAAAAAATAAATGTAGCAGGGTTTCCTGAGGACAGGTGTCACATGTAACACGATCATTGAATTCCACAAAGAATTTCTTTCTTGCCATTAAGTCTTTGGTGTTTAATATCATATTCAGTAGTAGCCAGGCAAAAAATTTGTGTCTTGGGAGACAACATGATTTCCAAATATCAAGTATGGGCTTTGGTGTTGGGTGTGCCCCAATCAGTGCTCTGTAGATTTTTCTGGTTTTGAAAGTCTCACCCTAGGAAAAGTGCCATGAATCATGGTCATAAGTGTGATTTATGCTTCTGATATTCTCCAACATATCAGTAAATTACTCATGAGCAATAATGGATAAGGGGAGTTGAAAGAGATCATAGAAATCATTATCAGCTGCAGAAATGGCCTTGGCCATGGTTAAAGTATCATTGTGGCAGAAATAGTGCAGGTGAGGGTATTTATCTTCAAAGCATACTCCATTCCATAGATCCTTCCATCGTAACATAGATTTTCCATTGCCAATTTTGCAGTGAGTCAGATCTCTGTAAATATCAACATAATTCATACAATCTCTCCACCAGAAGGATCCAATATGATTCATTGAATGTGGGGCAGAGTCTCCTTGGTAGTAAGCTTTCCAAATGAGATCAACCCACGGTATATCAGCCCTGTTGTAGAATTTATGAATATTTTTCAGTAAAAGGTCCTGATTTTGTACCCTGAGGTTTATGACACCTAATCCTCCTTGTTCTTTTGGTCTACAGACCAAATCCCATTTAGCAAGGCATTTGCAATGTCTATGGATATCTTTCCCCGCCCAAAGGAACTGTCTGCCACATTTTTCAAAATGGGTAAAAATTGTAATGGAGACTTTAAAAGAGCACATGGCATGGATAGGCATAGAATTTAATACAGAATTCAATAATGTGAGTCTTCCTGTATATGACATAAAAGAAGATAGTCCAGAAAGCCTTCTATCAAATTTGGAAACAATGGGCATCAAGCTATCAATAGATGGTCTTGTGGTACCAAGTGGAAGACCCAGGTAGGTGAACGGTAAACTTTCCAATTTGCATCCAAAATCAGAGGCCAATTTACATGCATACTCCACTGTTACATTGATAGCTACCAGGGTAGATTTGTCATAATTTACCTTGAGACCTGTCATATTGCTGAAATGTTGGAGTCTGATCTTGAGGTTATTAAGTTGCAAACTATCAGCAGGCATAATCAGCAGGGTGTCATCAGCATATTGAATAATAGGATATTTTTGTCCATAATCATTGTCAAGTGGCAAGCTGATTTCATTTCTATGCCAGGCATCATTGACAATTTCTTGTAATAATTCAGCTGTGTAGACAAATAGAAGGGGGGATAAGGGGTCTCCTTGTCTGACACCACATTTGCAGCATATTTTTTCCCTAGAACACCATTTATTAACACTAAGGTGGAGGCAGAGAGCAATATAGATCTTACCAGAGAAATCCATTTTGGGCCAAAACCTTTGGCATTCAACATATTAATAATTGCATTATATTCAATCTTATCAAATGCTTTCTCATAATCAATCTTCAGATAATGGGTTTCTTAGACATATGGCAGATGTGAAGATATTCAAAAGCCCATCCCAGACAATCATGGATATTTTTCCCTTTAATAAAGCCATATTGATTGTTATGGATAATGGGCTTGATAACCTTCTAGAGTCTATTGGCCATAATCTTGGTGATGAATTTAAGTGGAAGGCTAACCAGAGAAATGGGCCTGTAGTCATTCATAGTCTCAGGATCATTTATTTTGGGGATGAGAGTAATAAAGGCAGTGTTGATGGCATTCAAATTCACTGATTCATCATAGAATTCCTGTACCAGTTTAACAAAATCTTCTTTGATAATATGCCATCATTTCTTAAGGAATTTCCCATTGAATCCATCAGGACCAGGTGCTTTATCAGAAGGAAATTCATTGACCACAGATTCAATCTCTTCATTTGTGAATGGAGCATCCAGGTGAAGAAGATCATGAGGTAATACCAAATCATCAAGGTTGATGTCATTTGTAATATTTTCACTTGTGCCAAGTCTGTGCTTATAAGATTTCCAAATAGCAGCAGCTTTAAGTTCATGCTCAGTCAGAACCAAATTGTCTTCAGTCTTGATATGAGTGATGAGATTCCTCCTGAAATTCTGGGTTGCCACAGCATTGCAAAAATTGGTGTTCTCATCACCCAATTTGGTCCATCTAATTTTAGCCCAACTTTTCCAATAGGTTCTTTTAGCCTCCAGGAGCTTATTGGTATGATTCATCAGAATCATTTTAAAATTCTTCTCATGAATAACAAGTGGCCTCTGATCTTCAATTCCTTCAAGTAAAGCCAGGATAAATGTGCAATTCTCAATAGTCTGATTTAAGTTTGAATGTTTTTTGCTCCATTTTTTAAGGCCAGCTCTGAGATGTTTGAATTTGCAGTTGATAGCTAGGGCAGTGTCACTGAAATAGGGAGCTGAGTTCCAGAGAGTATTCACGGTGTCATAAAAACCATGAAAATCCAGCCAGAAGTTCTCAAATCTGAATAATTGTGCTTTAGGAATGGAAGTGCCCACTTGGATATTGATGGGTGTATGATCAGAACCAATTCTAGAGAGAGGATGGGCCATAGTGTTGGGGAATGTTGTGGTCCATATAGGGCATGTAAAAATCCAATCCAGTTTTTCAAGACGAGGGGGATCTTGCATGTTACTCCAGGTGAATGTTCTTCCTTTCAGTGGTACTTCCACAAGATCATGAGATTGGATGGCATTATTGAAAAGCATCATATTATGAGCATCCCCACATTCTATGTTTCTATCATCAGGGCTTCTAATGAGGTTGAAATCACCCACTAACATCCAGAAAGGATAATTGGAGGTATCAATATTATGCATCCAATTGAAAAATTCAGCTCTGTGTTCATTGTGTGCAGGTCCATAAATATTGGTCAGGATCCAAGTGATACCAGAGTGCTTACAAGTGAGAGCCAAAGTTAAATGGAATCTCGATTGACTAAGAAGCTCTCCTATAAAAAGGCTACCATTCCAGATAGTAATCAATCCTCCAGAATTACCAAGTGAAGGAGAAAAAGCAAAATGAGAGAATCTCCTGGGACAGAATTTCCTTAAATAAGAGTGCTCAAAATCTTCCCTTTTAGTTTCTTGGAGGCAAATAATATCACAATTGCTAGAGTTAACTTTTTCTCTAAGTTGATCATGTCTCAGATCAGAATTGATGCATCTAACATTCCAGTCAAGAATCATCCAGTTTCTATTCATAATTCAAAATGTAGGGGTTCCATAGATTCTGATCAACATAGTTAATCAGGTTTTTATTGGGGATAGCTGGCAGCTCAGATGTAAATAAAAAAGCACCTTGTACCCAGATTGATAAACCCACAAAATAGGAGAGGAGGTATAAAACATAACAGGGGGTATAGAAACATCCAGGCACTTAAACAGATATAGGGATATGGTTCTGCTCATCATGAGCAATATAGAAGTGCTTATTACAGGCCAAATAGTACCAAAGAGATATAGTTGATGAAACATAGAACTGTGTGTCATTAGACATATATGACACACATTATTACATGCAGAAGGGTGAAGTGACATTAGTCACATTCAAAGAAAAGCTTGCCCTCTGAAATCTCACTAGGAGAGATCAGGCATTGGTTGATACCAATGGACTGAATGATGTCAACAGGAAGGACAGGTGGGGGGGGGGGGGGTGCATCTTGGTCCATAATCACCACTTCATGAGGATGAGCTTTGCTTTTAACCACCTTCCTGGATTTTTCTGAGGCATTGATCAGAGTAGAACAATCTTTCTCCTAGGCTTTGACTGCAGCTTCTTTGTTTTTATATCCCTCAGATTGGCTAGCAATCCTTTTGCTGCGTCTGATAGCAGTCACATCCTTTGGACCCAGTAACTTGTGTTTAGCCACCTGGGAGATACTGTCTTCCAATGAAGTGGATAAAGCACCAATAGTTATATCCAATGAGGTTTGCACATCATCATCAGAAATTTCAGTAATACAAACAGTAGAGGAGGCTGGCACATGAGGTGCAGTAGCATAAAGTTTCAGAAGGCACTTCCTCTGTTTACCCAGTTCAGTGTCCACATCAAGAATTTGAAAGCCAGCACCATGGATACATGAGATATCAGTGTTGCCCAGAGTTGTGTGTGCATTCTTAACCATGTCAGATAGCAGACCATGGATAGCATTGAAAGAGTCCACAGCTTCCATCATTGGTTCAAGTTCAGCAATATGATCAGCATGTGCAGGACTGAGCTGGGGAGGGGTTGCAATCATTGGTTCAATGTCAGCATCAGGTGCATCATTTCCATATGGTATTACAACATTGGGAACCACAGGTGCAACATTGGTTGGTTCTTCAGGAGCATGGTCATGTACCATATCATCCTAGTGTCCACCAAATGGTTGGGGCATGGGGTGTGGGTTACCACCATCAGGTGGAAGAGGATCCTCATCACCACTAAGTCCACCAATCACTCTAGCCTGCAGAATATAAATCACCACAGTCCAGGAATGACCATGACATTCATCACTAGTATTATCCCCAAGGACCAGGCTAATAGGGATTTCAAGCATATCTGGCACTCTGATTTTAACCAGGACTCTAGCTCTGTTAGAGTAATCTCTGTTCTAGACTAAAAATTTCCCAAATTCACTCACAGATTCTCTAACTTTATCAACTAGCCATGCATCTTGGGGGAAATTAACCATCATCAGCCAAACATCATGTGTAAAAGTCATATTCCTATGGTTTAGACCTCTGTTATGGGGAATCACCCTAAGAATGATGTCTCCAACAAAGAAAGGACTACGCTCAATAGCAGTATCCCTAGCACAAGTGTCAGACAACTGTACCAGAGCGGCACCCATGGCAAACCTAGAGAAATTGCGAATGTTGAGGCCGCAATCATTGAAGTAGTTCCTGATCAGGTGAGCATCAGCGGCGAACTACTCTGGGTCCGAGGGAGGCTCGAGGATGACAATGGCCATATCGTCGCATCGAAGCAGGGCATCTCCACAACTAGAAATGTGTGTTCTTTTCATAAACCACAACTAGAGTCATTGGATGTGTGTTCTTTTCATAAACCACAGCTAGAGTCATTGCATGCGTGTTCTTTTCACAAACCACATATGGATCCACCCGAGTCATTGCATGTGTGTTCTTTTCCTAAAACACATGTGGATCCACTAGAGTCATTGCATGTTTGTTCTTTTCACAAACCACATATGGATCCACTAGAGTCATTGTATGTGTGTTCTTTTCACAAACCACATACGGATCCACCAGAGTCATTGCATGTGTGTTCTTTTCATAAACCACAACTAGAGTGATTGGAAGTGTGTTCTTTTCATAAACCACAGCTAGAGTCATTGCATGTGTGTTCTTTTCACAAACCACATATGGATCCACCAGATTCATTGCATGTCTGTTCTTTTCATAAATGATATATGGATCCACGAGAGTCATTGCATGTTTGTTCTTTTCATAAACCCCATGGATCCACTAAAGTCATTTGCATGTGTGCCTTTTTCACAAACCACATATGGATCCACCAGAGTCATTGCATGTGTGTTCTTTTCCTAAAACACATATGGATCCATCAGAGTCATTGCATGTCTGTTCTTTTCATAAACCACATGGATCCACCAGAGTCATTTGCATGTGTGTTCTTTTCACAAACCACATATGGATCCCCTAGTGTCATTGAAATGTGTGTTCTTTTCATAAACCACAGCTAGAGTCATTGCATGCTGTTCTTTTCATATACCACATATGGATACACCAGAGTCATTGCATGTGTGTTATTTTCACAAACCACATATGGATCCCCTAGTGCCATTGAATGTGTGTTCTTTTCACTAACCACGGCTAGAGTTATTGCATGTGTATTCTTTTCATAAACCACATATGGATCCACCGGAGTCATTGTATGTGTGTTCTTTTCATAAACCACATGGATCCACTAGAGTTATTTGCATGTGTGTTCTTTTCATATATCACATGGATCCACCACTATCATTGAAATGTGTGTTCTTTTCATAAACCACATATGGATCCACCAGTGTCATTGCATGTGTGTTCTTTTCATTAACCACATATGTATCCCCTAGTGTCATTGAATGTGTTTTCATTTCACAAACCACATATGGATCCACCAGTGTCATTGCATGTGTGTTCTTTTCATGAACCACAACTAGAGTCATTGCATGTGTGTTCGTCTCACAAACCACATATGGATCCACCAGAGTCATTGCATGTGTGTTCTTTTCACAAACCACATATGGATCCACCAGAGTCATTGCATGTTTGTTCTTTTCCTAAAACACACATGGATCCACCTGAGTCATTGCATGTCTGTTCTTTTCACATACCACATATGGATCCACTAGAGTCATTGCATGTTTGTTCTTTTCACAAACCACATATGGATCCACCAAAATCATTGCATGTGTGTTCTTTTCATAAACCATAGCTAGAGTCATTGGATGTGTGTTCTTTTCACAAACCACAACTAATGTCATTGCATGTTTGTTCTTTTCACAAACCACATATGGATCCACCAAAATCATTGCATCTGTGCACTTTTCACAAACCACAAATGGATCCATCAGAGGCATTGCATGTGTGTTCTTTTCCTAAAACACATATGGATCCACCAGAGTCATTGCATGTTTATTCTTTTCATAAACCAGATGGATCCACTAGAGTCATTTGCATGTGTGGTCTTTTCACAAACCACATATGGATCCCCTAGTGTCATTGAAATGTGGGTTCTTTTCATAAACCATAGCTAGAGTCATTGCATGTCTGTTCTTTTCATAAACCACATATAGATCCACCAAAGTTATTGCATTTGTGTTCTTTTCCTAAAACACATATGGATCCACCAGATTCATTGCATGTGCCTTCTTTTCCCAAACCACATATGGATCCCCTAGTGTCATTGCATGTGTGTTCTTTTCATTAACCGCAGCTAGAGTCATTGCATGCGTGTTCTTTTCACAAACCACATATGGATCCACTAGAGTCATTGCATGTGTGTTATTTTTAAAAACCACAGCTAGAGTCATTAGATGTGTGTTCTTTTCATAAACCACAGCTAGAGTCATTGCATGTGTGTTGTTGTCACAAACCACATATGGATCCACGAGAGACATTGCATGTGTGTTCATTTCCTAAAACACATATGGATCCACCAGAGTCATTGCATGTCTGTTCTTTTCATAAACCACATAGATCCACTAGAGTCATTTGCATTTGTATTCTTTTCACAAACCACATATGGATCCCCTAGTGACATTGAAATGTGTGTTCTTTTCATAAACCACAACTAGAGTCATTGGATGCGTGTTCTTTTCATAAACCACAGCTAGAGTCATTGCATGTGTGTTCTTTTCAAACCACATATGGATCCACCAGAGTCATTGCATGTGTGTTCTTTTCCTAAAACACATGTGGATCCACTAGAGTCATTGCATGTTTGTTCTTTTCACAAACCACACATGGATCTACTAGATTCATTGTATGTGTGTTATTTTCACAAACCACATATGGATCGACCAGAGTCATTGCATGTGTGTTCTTTTCACAAACCACAACTAGAGTCATTGCATGTGTGTTCTTTTCACAAACCATATATGGATCCACCAGATTCATTGCATGTCTGTTCTTTTCATAAACCACATATGGATCCAAGAGAGTCATTGCATGTTTGTTCTTTTCATAAACCACATGCATCCACTAAAGTCATTTTCACGTGTGTTCTTTTCACAAACCACATATGGATCCACCAGAGTCATTGCATGTGTGTTCTTTTCCTAAAACACATATGGATCCACCAGAGTCATTGCATGTCCGTTCTTATCACAAACCACATATGGATCCACTAGAGTAATTGCATGTGTGTTCTTTTCACAAATCCCAAATGGATCCACCAGAGTCATTGCATGTGTGTTCCTTTCGAAAAACCACAGCTAGAGTCATTGGATGTGTGTTCTCTTCATGAACCACAGCTAGATTCATTGCATGTGTGTTCTTTTACTAAAACACATATGGATCCACCAGAGTCATTGCATGTCTGTCCTTTTCATAAACCACATGGATCCAATAGAGTCATTTGCATTTGTGTTCTTTTCACAAACCACGTATGGATCCCCTAGTGTCATTGAAATGTGTGTTCTTTTCATAAACCACAACTAGAGTAAGTGGATGTGTGTTCTTTTCATAAACCACAGCTAGAGTCAGTGGATGTGTGTTCTTTTCACAAACCACATATGGATCCACCAGAGCCATTGCATGTGTGTACTTTTCCTAAAACACATATGGATCCAACAGAGTAATTGCATGTCTGTTCTTTTCACAGACCACATATGGATCCACTAGAGTCATTGAATGTGTGTTCATTTCACAAACCACGTATGGATCCACCAGAGTCATTGCATGTGTGTTCCTCTCATAAACCACAACTAGAGTCATTGGATGTGTGTTATTTTCATAAACCACAACTAGAGTCATTGCTTGTGTGTTCTTTTCACAAACCACATATGGATCCACCAGAGTCATTGAATGTGTGTTCTTTTCCTAAAACACATATGGATCCACCAGAGTCATTGCATGTGTGTTCTTTTCGTAAAACACATATGGATCCACTGTTGGAGATATGCCCAAGAGGCAATAATAAAAGTGATTATTATTATATCTTTGTGTTTATGATGAATGTTTACATCCCATGCTATAATTGTATTATTAGGAAACACTAATACATGTGTGTTTTGTAAACATAAGAGAGTCCCTAGTAAGCCTCTTGTTGAACTAGCTTGTTGATTAATTGATGATCATGGTTTCCTGATCATGGACATTAGGATGTGATTAATAACAAGGTTATGTCATTAGGAGAATGATATGTTGGACACACACCCATAGTAAGCGTAGCATATGATCAAGTCATTAAGTTCGTATTGCTGTAAGCTTTTAAATGCATTGTAACCTAATCCTTCGACCATGAGGTTGTGTTAATCACCATCACCGGATGGGTACTTTGATGACATTAAACACCGCTTCGTAACTGGGTGGTCATAAAGGTGTCATTGGGTATTCTGAAAGTATGTGTTGAAGCGCATGGACCAAGATTGGGATTTGTCCATCCATATGACGGATAGATATGCTCTGGGCCCTCTCGGTGGAATGTCATCTAGTTAGCTTGCAAGCATGTGACTAGGTCACAAGGGATGACATATCACGGAACGAGTAAAGAGTACTTATCAGTAACGAGGTAATCGTAGGTATGGAGATACCGACGATCAAACCTCAGATAAGTATAGTATCGTGTGACAAAGGGAATTGGTTTCGTATGTAAATGGTTCAATCGATCGCGAAGTCATCGTTGAGTATGTGGGAGCCATTATGGATCTCCAGGTCCCGCTGATGGTTATTGATAGGAGATGTGTCTCTATCATGTCTACATATTCACGAACCATAGGGTGACACACTTAAGGTTCAAAGTTGTTTTAAGTAGATATGGAATGTGCGTTGGAGACCGAATGTTGTTCGGAGTCTCGGATTGGATTCGGGACATCACGAGGAGATCCGGAATGGTCCGGAGAATAAGATTCATATATAGGGGATCATTTTCTGAGTTAGGAAATGTTCCGGAGTATTTGTATGAGGGTTCTAGAAGGTTTCGGAATGTTCTGGAAGGTTCTAGAGGATTTCTTGGAGTTTTCTTGAAAACCAAGAAAGGTTCAGAGGAAACCTAGTGGGGCAAGACACGGATTCGTGGGGGAGGAGGACTCCTCCCCCCTTCCCACCGCCGGCCATAGGAGGGGAGTCCTACTAGGACCCCCCCTTCCCAGGCGCGCCTCCCCCCTTAAATAGAAGGGCAGGGGCGCCCCCTCCTAGCCCTCTCCCACAACTCCCAATCTCTGCCGCCTCTCTCCTCCACCTTTCTTCTGCACAGGCATAGGCGAAGCCCTGCAGAATTCTCTACTCCACCACCACCACCACGCCGTCGTGCTGCTGGGATTCCGTGGAGAAGATCTACTACCTCCGCTGCTCGCTGGAACGGGGAGAGGAAGGTCTACTTCGACTCCGCACGTGTGACCGACTGCGGAAGCGCTGCCGAAACGCGGCACCGGAAGGATCGTCAACTTGACCGACTACGGGAGCGCTTCCGGAACGCGACGCCGGAAGGATCGTCCACACGATCTTGAGATCGGCAAGTGATCGACTACATCAACCACGAGATCTAATCTCGTTAACGCTTTGGGATCTATGAGGGTTAGTTCCTATCTATCTCGTTGCTCATGTCTAATAGATTAGATCTTGGCTTTTATCTAGATTAGATCTGGGTTTTGTTCGTTCTTGCGATAGAATTTTTTTGTTTTCCATGCTACGAACCCATCAGTGGTATCAGAGCCTTATCTATGCGTAGATCTGTTGCACGAGTAGAACACAATGTTTTTGTGGGCGTTGATGCTTTTGTTGTCGGTGTATTAGCGTGTACTTTGCATCTTGCGGCATGGTGGGATGAAGCGGCTCGGGCTAACATTACATGTCATCGCACATGAGACTTGCTCCACGCTTGACGTGCAACTTGCTTTGCACAAGTGGCTTTGCGGGTGTCTGTCTCTCCCACCATAGTTAAGATTCAATTTACAATGAGCATCTTGACAACGCTTGTATCAACGTTGTGGTTCTTGTTCGTAGGTAAGATCGGTCTTATGCGAAAGCCCCAAACCACGTAAAACATGCAAAGAAAATTAGAGGCGTCTAACTTGTTTCTGCAGGGGTTTTGTGATGTGATATGGCCATCATGTGATTGTGATTGTATTTGATGTATGCAATGATCCTTGTTGTAATATGGCAACCGGCAGGAGCCTAATGGTTGTCTTTAATTCTGTGAAGACCTGCGTGTCTATTCATCTTGTAATAGCTTTATTCCAAGTAGTTGTAATAGTTGCTGGTGATGATGGACAACCATGAAGCGGCGCCACTGACCTTGACGCAATGCTGGTGATGATGGAGATCATGTTCGTGCTTTGGAGATGGAGATCAAAGGCACAAGAAGAAAAGGCCATATCATATCACACTAATTATGAATTGCCTGTGATGTTAATCCTTTATGCATCTTGTATTGCTTAGATCGTGACGGTAGCATTATAAGATGATCCCTCTCACTAAATATCAAGTAATAAAGTGTTCACCCTTAGTTGGCACCGTTGCTAAGACTCGTCGTTTCGAAGCATCTCGTGATGATCGGATGTGATAGATTCTACGTGTGCATACAACGGGTGCAAGCCAGATTTGCACATGCGGAAACTAAGGTTATCTTGACGAGCCTAGCATGTACAGACATGGTCTCGGAACACGGAATACCGAAAGGTAGAGCATGAGTCATATAAATGATATGATGAACATGAAGATTGTTCGCCGATGAAACTACATCTTCTCTCGTGAAGATCGGACTTGGTGTAGTGGACTTGGTTCGTGTAATCACTAAGACAATGTGAGGGATGTTGTTTTGAGTGGGAGTTCACCTAGTTAGTTTAGGAATTAAATTTGAACTCAATTTGTTATAAACTTAGTCTAAACTACTTGCAAATTGTTGTAGATTATGGCGACTCCCTCCATCAATTTCAATGCGTTCCTAGAGAAAGAAAAGCTTAAGAACAATGGAAGCAATTTCACGGACTGGTTCCGTGGACTGAAGATCGTCCTCAGGGCTGGTCAGTTGACCTATGTGCTCGATGCACCGCTAGGTGACCCACCTGCAGATAATGCCACCGATGACGAAAAGAATGTTTTCGCCACTCGGAAAAATCATTACTCCACAGTTAAGTGTGCCATCCTGTACGATTTAGAAGCGGAGCTCCAACAGCGTTTTGAGCACCACGACCCGTTCGAGATCATTAAGGAGCTCAGGCTAATTTTTGAGACTCGTGCGGCCATGGAGAGCTATGAGGCCTCCGAAAAGTTCTTTAACTGTAAGATGGAAGAGGGAAGCTCCGTTAGCGAGCACGTGCTCACCACGTCTAGGTACGCTAAGAAGCTCAAAGAGTTGGGAATATCGATTCCTAATGAATTGGGGATTCACCATCTCCTTCAATCACTGCCACCAAGTTACAAGAACTTTGTGATGAACTACAACATGCACTGCATGAACAAGACGTTGCCTGAACTATCGTCCATGCTGAAAACTGCTGAAGTGGAGATCAAGAAGGACCACCAAGTGTTGATGGTCAATAAGACCACCAATTTCAAGAAACGGGGCAAGCCTAAGAACAAGGGCAACTTCAAGAAGGACGGCAAGAAAGCTGCCGCACCTGCTAAGAAGCCCAAGGTTGGTCCTAATCCTGAAACTGAGTGCTTCTACTGCAAGGGTGCTGGTCACTGGAAGCGTAACTGCCCCAAGTACCTGGCAGATCTGAAGAACGGCAACATCAAGAAGAAAGGTATATTTGATATATGTGTTATAGATGTGTATCTTACTAGTAATTGTAGTAGTGCCTGGGTATTTGATACTGGTTCGGTTGCTCATATTTGTAACTCGAAACAGGAGCTACGGAATAAACGAAGACTGGCAAGAGACGAGGTGACGATGCGCGTTGGAAATGGCTCCAAGGTTGATGTGATCGCCGTCGGCACGCTCCCTCTACATCTACCTTCGGGATTAGTTTTATATTTGAATAATTGTTATTTGGTGTCTGCGTTAAGCATGAACATTATATCTGGATCCTGTTTATTGCGAGACGGTTACTCTTTTAAGTCCGAGAATAAAGGTTGTTCGATTTATATGAGTAATATCTTTTATGGTAATGCACCTGAGATGAATGGTTTATTCTTACTGAATCTCGATAGTAGTGATACACATGTTCACAACATAGATGCTAAACGAATAAAATTTAATGATAATTCTACATACATGTGGCACTGTCGTCTTGGTCACATTGGAGTGAAGCGTATGAAGAAACTCCATTCTGATGGACTTCTTGAATCACTTGAAAGATGCGAAGCATGTCTAATGGGAAAAATGACTAAGACTCCATTCTCTGGTACAATGGAGCGAGCTACAGACTTATTGGAAATAATACATACCGATGTGTGCGGTCCAATGAGTGTAGCATCGCGTGGTGGATATCGTTATGTTCTCACTTTCACGGATGACTTGAGTAGATATGGGTATGTCTACTTTATGAAACATAAGTCCGAAACTTTCGAGAAGTTTAAGGAATTTCAGAGTGAAGTGGAAAATCATCGTAACAAGAAGATTAAGTTTCTGCGTTCTGACCGCGGAGGTGAATATCTGAGTTATGAGTTTGGCATGCATTTAAAGAAATGTGGAATACTTTCACAGTTGACACCGCCGGGAACACCACAGCGTAATGGTGTGTCCGAACGTCGTAATCGAACTCTCTTAGATATGGTCCGGTCTATGATGTCTCTTACAGATTTACCGTTATCATTTTGGGGCTATGCATTAGAGACAGCCGCATTCACTTTAAATAGGGCACCATCTAAATCTGTTGAAACGACACCGTACGAATTGTGGTTTGGAAAGAAACCTAAGTTGTTGTTCCTTAAAGTTTGGGGTTGCGAGGCATATGTAAAGAAGTTACAACCTGATAAGCTAGAACCCAAAGCAGATAAATGCGTCTTCATAGGATACCCTAAAGAAACAATTAGGTATACCTTCTATCATAGATCCGAAGGCAAAGTTTTCGTTGCAAAGAATGGATCCTTTCTTGAGAAGGAGTTTCTCTCGAAGGACGTGACTGGAAGGAGAGTAGAACTCGATGAGGTTATTGAACCTTCTCTCGGATTTGAGAGTAGCGCAGCACCAGAAGATGTTTTTGTGCTGCCTGCACCAATTGGAGAGGAAGCTAATGATAATGATCATGAAACTTTGAATGAAGTTACTGCTGAACCTCGCAGGTCAACGAGGGTTCGTACCACTCCTGATTGGTATGACTCTTCCTTGAACGTCATGTTGGTGGACAACATTGATGACCCTGCGACATATGAAGAAGCTATGATGAGCCCAGATTCCGACAAATGGCTAGAAGCCATGAAATCCGAAATGGGATCCATGTACGAAAACCAAGTGTGGAGTTTGGTGGACTTACCGGATGGCCGTAAGGCTGTCGAGAACAAATGGATTTTCAAGAGAAAAACAGATGTTGATGGTAATGTTACCGTCTATAAAGCTCGACTTGTCGCGAAAGGGTTCCGACAAATTCAAGGAGTTGACTATGATGAGACTTTCTCACCAATAGCGAAGCTAAAGTCTGTGAGGATTTGTTAGCAATTGCTGCATATTTCGATTATGAGATCTGGCAGATGGATGTCAAAACGGCGTTCCTTAATGGTGACATTGAGGAAGAGTTGTATATTGTACAACCCAAGGGTTTTGTCGATCCTAAAGATGCTGACAAGGTATGCAAACTTCAGCGCTCCATTTATGGACTGAAGCAAGCATCCCGGAGTTGGAATCAACGTTTTGATAAAGTAATCAAAAACTTTGGATTTATACAAACTTATGGAGAAGCTTGTATTTACAAGAAAGTGAGTGGGAGCTCTGTAGCATTCCTAGTACTATATGTAGATGACATATTGTTGATTGGGAATGATATAGAACTTCTTAGTAGCGTCAAAACCTATTTGAATAATAGTTTTTCAATGAAGGATCTTGGCGAAGCGGCATACATTCTAGGCATCAAGATTTATAGAGATAGATCAAGACGCCTAATAGCGCTTTCACAAAGTACATACTTGGACAAAGTTCTAAAGAAGTTTAGAATGGAAGATAGCAAGAAAGGGTTCGTGCCCATGTTGTCAGGTAAGACCTTGAGTAAAACTCAAGGTCCAGCTACGGCAGAAGATAGAGAGAAAATGAATAATATTCCCTATGCCTCGGCCATAGGTTCTATCATGTATGCCATGCTGTGTACAAGACCGGATATAGCACATGCTGTTAGTTTGACTAGCAGATATCAAAGTGATCCTGGAGTGGAACACTGGACAGCGGTCAAGAATATCCTAAAGTACCTAAATAGGACTAAGGATATGGTTCTTTCTTATGGAGGTGATGAACAGCTTGTTGTAAACGGTTACACCGATGCTAGTTGGAACACCGATCCGGATGACTCAAAGTCACAGTCGGGATACGTATTTATTTTGAATGGTGCTGCAGTGAGTTGGAGGAGTGCGAAGCAAAGCGTTGTGGCGAAATCTTCAACTGAATCGGAATACATAGCTGCTTCGGAGGCTGCACAAGAAGCCGTTTGGATGAAGGAATTCATACTGAACTTGGCGTGGTTCCCAGTGCGTTGGACCCGATGGCCATCTACTGTGACAACAACA
>OU342742.1:411145054-411303004 GCA_910589775.1 Avena eriantha
GATCCCCTAGTGTCATTGAAATGTGTGTTCTTTTCATAAACCACAGCTAGAGTCATTGCATGTCTGTTCTTTTTATAAAGCACATATGGATACACCAGAGTCATTGCATGTGTGTTATTTTCACAAACCACATATGGATCCCCTAGTGCCCTTGAATGTGTGTTCTTTTCATTAACCACGGCTAGAGTCATTGCATGTGTATTCTTTTCATAAACCACATATGGATCCACCGGAGTCATTGTATGTGTGTTCTTTTCATAAACCACATATGGATCCACCAGAGTCATTGCGTATCTGTTCTTTTCATAAACTACATGGATCCACTAGAGTTATTTGCATGTGTGTTCTTTTCATATATCACATGCATGCACCACTGTCATTGAAATGTGTTTTTTTTCATAAACCACATATGGATCCACCAGTGTCATTGCATGTGTGTTCTTTTCATTAACCACATATGTATCCCCTAGTGTCATTGAATGTGTTTTCTTTTCACAAACCACATAAGGATCCACAAGTGTCATTGCATGTGTGTTATTTTCATGAACCACAACTAGAGTCATTGCATGTGTGTTTGTCTCACAAACTACATATGGATCCACCAGAGTCATTGCATGTTTGTTCTTTTCACAAACCACATATGGATCCACTAGAGTCATTGCATGTGTGTTATTTTCACAAACCACATATGGATCCACCAGAGTCATTGCATGTGTGTTCTTTTTCCTAAAACACATATGGCTCCACCAGAGTCTTTGCATGTGTGTTCTTTTCACAAACCACATATGGATCCACTAGAGTCATTGTATGTGTGTTCTTTTCACAAACCACATACGGATCCACCAGAGCCATTGCATGTGTGTTCTTTTCATAAACCAGAACTAGAGTCATTGGAAGTGTGTTCTTTTCATAAACCACAGCTAGAGTCATTGCATGTGTGTTTTTTTCACAAACCACATATGGATCCACCAGATTCATTGCATGTCTGTTCTTTTCATAAGCGATATATGGATCCACGAGAGTCGTTGCATGTTTGTTCTTTTCATAAACCCCATGGATCCACTAAAGTCATTTGCATGTGTGCTTTTTTCACAAACCACATATGGATCCACCAGAGTCATTGCATGTGTGTTCTTTTCCTAAAACACATATGGATCCACCAGAGTCATTGCATGTCTGTTCGTTTCACAAACCACATATGGATCCACTAGAGAAATTGCATGTGTGTTCTTTTCACAAATCACATACGGATCCACCAGAGTCATTGCATGTGTGTTCTTTTCTAAAACACATATGGATCCACCAGATTCATTGCATGTGCGTTCTTTTCTCAAACCACATATGGATCCCCTAGTGTCATTGCATGTGTGTTCTTTTCATTAACCACAGCTAGAGTCATTGCATGTGTGTGCTTTTCAGAAACCACATATGGATCCACCGGAGTCATTGCATGTGTGTTCTTTTACTAAAACACATATGGATCCACCAGAGTCATTGCATGTCTGTTCTTTTCGAAAACCACATATGGTTCCACTAGAGTCATTACATGTGTGTTCTTTTGACAAACCACATATGGATCCACTAGAGTCATTGGATGTGTGTTCTTTTCATAAACCACAACTAGAGTCATTGCATGTGTGTTCTTTTCACAAACCACATATGGATCCACCAGAGTCATTGCATGTGTGTTCTTTTCCTAAAACACATATGGATCCACCAATGTCATTTCATGTCTGTTCTTTTCATAAACCACATGGATCCACTAGAGTCATTTGCATGTGTGTTCTTTTCACAAACCACATATGGACCCCCTAGTGTCATTGAAATGTGTGTTATTTTCATAAACCAGAGCTAGAGTCATTGGATGTGTGTTCTTTTCATAAACCACATATGGATCCACCAGAGTCATTGCATGTCTGTTTTTCCCACAAACCACATTTGAATCCACTAGTGTCATTGCATGTGGGTTCTTTTCACAAACCACATATGGATCCACCAAAATAATTGCATGTGTGTTCTTTTCATAAACCATAGCTAGAGTCATTGGATGTGTGTTCTTTTCACAAACCACAACTAATGTCATTGCATGTGTGTTCTTTTCACAAACCATATATGGATCCATCAGAGGCATTGCATGTGTGTTCTTTTCCTAAAACACATATGGATCCACCAGAGTCATTGCATGCTTGTTCTTTTCATAAACCACATTGATCCACTAGTGTCATTGAAATGTGTGTTCGTTTCATAAACCATAGCTAGAGTCATTGCATGTCTGTTCTTTTCATAAACCACATATAGATCCACCAGAGTTATTGCATGTGTGTTCTTTTCCTAAAACACATATGGATCTACTAGATTCATTGCATGTGCGTTCTTTTCCCAAACCACATATGGATCCCCTAGTGTCATTGCATGTGTGTTCTTTTCATTAACCACAGCTAGAGTCATTGCATGTGTGTGCTTTTCACAAACCACATATGGATCTACCAGAGTCATTGCATCTGTGTTCTTTTCCTAAAACACATATGGATCCACCAGAGTCATTGCATGTCTGTTCTTTTCACAAACCACATATGGTTCCACTAGAGTCATTACATGTGTGTTCTTTTCACAAACCACATATGGACCCACTAGAGTCATTGGATGTGTGTTCTTTTCATAAACCACAACTAGAGTCATTGCATGTGTGTTCTTTTCAGAAACCACATATGGATCCCCAAGAGTCATTGCATGTGTGTTCTTTTCCTAAAACAC
The DNA here is from genome assembly GCA_910589775.1 of Avena eriantha. Lineage (NCBI taxonomy): Eukaryota > Viridiplantae > Streptophyta > Magnoliopsida > Poales > Poaceae > Avena > Avena eriantha. The sequence continues at coordinate 411,147,809 of OU342742.1, forward strand.
ATATGGATCCAGCAATGTCATTTCATGTCTGTTCTTTTCATAAACCACATGGATCCACTAGAGTCATTTGCATGTGTGTTCTTTTCACAAACCACATATGGATCCCCTAGTGTCATTGAAATGTGTGTTATTTGCATAATCCACAGCTAGATTCATTGGATGTGTGTTCTTTTCATAAACCACAGCTAGAGTCATTGCATGTGTGTTCACGTCACAAACCACATATGGATCCACCAGAGTCATTGCATGTGTGCTCTTTCCCTAAAACACATATGGATCCACCAGAGTAATTGCAAGTTTGTTTTTTCTCACAAACCACATATGGATCCACTAGTGTCATTTCATGTGGGTTCTTTTCACAAAACACATATGGATTGACCAGAGTCATTGCATGTGTGTTATTTTCATAAACCACAGCTAGAGTCATTGCATGTGTGTTCTTTTCACAAACCACATATCGATCCACCAGAGTCATTGCATGTCTGTTCTTTTCATAAACCACATATGGATCCACCAGATTCATTACATGTCTGTTCTTTTCACAAACAACATATGGATCCACGAGAGTCATTGCATGTGTGTTCTTTTCACAAACCACATATGGATCCATCAGAGGCATTGCATGTGTGTTCTTTTCCTAAAACACATATGGATCCACCAGAGTCATTGCATGCTTGTTCTTTTCATAAACCACATTGATCCACTAGTGTCATTGAAATGTGTGTTCATTTCATAAACCATAGCTAGAGTCATTGCATGTCTGTTCTTTTCATAAACCACATATAGATCCACCAGAGTTATTGCATGTGTTTTCTTTTCCTAAAACACATATGGATCTACTAGATTCATTGCATGTGCGTTCTTTTCCCAAACGACATATGGATCCCCTAGTGTCATTGCATATGTGTTCTTTTCATTAACCACAGCTAGAGTCATTGCATGTGTGTGCTTTTCACAAACCACATATGGATCTACCAGAGTCATTGCATCTGTGTTCTTTTCCTAAAACACATATGGATCCACCAGAGTCATTGCATGTCTGTTCTTTTCACAAACCACATATGGTTCCACTAGAGTCATTACATGTGTGTTCTTTTCACAAACCACATATGGACCCACTAGAGTTATTGGATGTGTGTTCTTTTCATAAACCACAACTAGAGTCATTGCATGTGTGTTCTTTTCAGAAACCACATATGGATCCCCAAGAGTCATTGCATGTGTGTTCTTTTCCTAAAACACATATGGATCCAGCAATGTCATTTCATGTCTGTTCTTTTCATAAACCACATGGATCCACTAGAGTCATTTGCATGTGTGTTCTTTTCACAAACCACATATGGATCCCCTAGTGTCATTGAAATGTGTGTTATTTGCATAAACCACAGCTAGAGTCATTGGATGTGTGTTCTTTTCATAAACCACAGCTAGAGTCATTGCATGTGTGTTCATGTCACAAACCACATATGGATCCACCAGAGTCATTGCATGTGTGCTCTTTCCCTAAAACACATATGGATCCACCAGAGTAATTGCAAGTTTGTTTTTTCTCACAAACCACATATGGATCCACTAGTGTCATTTCATGTGGGTTCTTTTCACAAAACACATATGGATTGACCAGAGTCATTGCATGTGTGTTATTTTCATCAACCACAGCTAGAGTCATTGCATGTGTGTTCTTTTCACAAACCACATATCGATCCACCAGAGTCATTGCATGTCTGTTCTTTTCATAAACCACATATGGATCCACCAGATTCATTACATGTCTGTTCTTTTCACAAACAACATATGGATCCACGAGAGTCATTGCATGTGTGTTCTTTTCACAAACCACATATGGATCCACCAGAGTCATTGCATGTGTGTTCTTTTTATAAACCACACCTAGAGTCATTGCATGTGTGTTATTTTCATAAACCACAGCTAGAGTCATTGCATGTGTGTTCTTTTCACAAACCACTTATGGATCCACCAGAGTCATTCCAGGTGTGTTCTTTTCCTAAAACACATATGGATCCATGAGAGTCATTGCATGTCTGTATTTTTCATAAACCACATGGATCCAATAGAGTTATTTGCATGTGTGTTCTTTTCACAAACCACACATGGATCCCCTAGTGTCATTGAAATGTGTGTTATTTTAATAAACCACAACTAGAGTCATTGGATGTGTGTTCTTTTCATAAACCACAGCTAGAGTGATTGCATGTGTGTTCTTTTCACAAACCTCATATGGATCCACCAGAGTCATTGCATGTGTGCTCTTTTCCTAAAACACATATGGATCCACCAGAGTCATTGCATGTCTGTTCTTTTCACAAACCACATATGTATCCACTTGAGTCATTGCATGTGTGTTCTTTTCACAAACCACATATGGATCCACTAGAGTCATTGCATGTGTGTTATTTTCAAAAACCACAGCTAGAGTCATTGGATGTGTGTTCTTTTCATAAACCACAACTAGAGTCATTGGATGTGTGTTCTTGTCACAAACCACATATAGATCCACGAGAGTCATTGCATGTGTGTTGTTTTCACAAACCACGTATGGATCTACCAGAGTGATTCCAGGTGTGTTCTTTTCCTAAAACACATATGGATGCACGAGAGTCATTGCATGTCTGTATTTTTCATAAACCACATGGATCCAATAGAGTCATTTGCATGTGTGTTCTTTTCACAAACCACATATGGATCCCCTAGTGTCATTGAAATGTCTGTTATTTTAATAAACCACAACTAGAGTCATTGGATGTGTGTTCTTTTCATAAACCATAGCTAGAGTGATTGCATGTATGTTCTTTTCACAAACCTCATATGGATCCAACAGAGTCATTGCATATGTGTTCTTGTCCTAAAACACATATGGATCCACCAGAGTCATTGCATGTCTGTTCTTTTCACAAACCACATATGGATCCACTAGAGTCATTGCATGTGTGTTCTTTTCACAAACCACATATGGATCCACTACAGTCATTGCATGTGTGTTATTTTCAAAAACCACAGCTAGAGTCATTGCATGTGTGTTCTTTTCATAAACCACAGCTAGAGTCATTGTATGTGTGTTCTTGTCACAAACCAGATATGGATCCACGAGAGTCCTTGCATGTGTGTTCATTTCCTAAAACACATATGGATCCACCAGAGTCATTGCATGTCTGTTCTTTTCGTAAACCACATAGATCCACTAGAGTCATGTGCATGTGTGTTCTTTTCACACACCACATATGGATCCCCTAGTGTCACTGAAATGTGTGTTCTTTTAATAAACCACATCTAGAGTCATTGATGTGTGTTCTTTTCATAAACCATAGCTAGAGTCATTGCATGTGTGTTCTTTTCACAAACCACGTATGGATCCATCAGAGTCATTGCATGTGTGTTCTTTTCCTAAAACACATATGGATCCACCAGAGTCATTGCATGTCTGTTTTTTCACAAACCACATACGAATCCACTAGAGTCATTGCATGTGTGTTCTTTTCACAAACCACATAAGGATCCACCAAAGTCATTGCATTTGTGTTCTTTTTGAAAAACCAAAGCTAGAGTCATTGGATGTGTGTTCTTTTCATGAACCACGGCTAGAGTCATTGCATGTGTGTTCTTTTCAAAAACCACATATGGATCCACTAGAGTCATTGCATGTGTGTTCTTTTCCGAAACACACATGGATCCACCAGAGTCATTGCATGTCTGTTCTTTTCATAAACCACATATGGATCCACTAGAGTCATTTGCATGTGTGTTATTTTCACAAACCACATATTGGCCCCCTAGTGTCATTGAAATGTGTGTTCTTTTCATAAACCACAGCTAGAGTCATTGGATGTGTGTTCTTTTCATAAACCATAGCTAGAGTCATTGCATGTGTGTTCTTTTCAGAAACCATATATGGATCCACTAGAGTCATTGCATGTGTGTTCTTTTCCTAAACACACATGGATCCACCAGAGTCATTGCATGTCTGTTCTTTTCATAAACCACATATGGATCCACTAGAGTCATTTGCATGTGTGTTATTTTCACAAACCACATATTGACCCCCTAGTGTCATTGAAATGTGTGTTCTTTTCATAAACCACAGCTAGAGTCATTGGATGTGTGTTCTTTTCATAAACCACAGCTAGAGTCATTGCATGTGTGTTCTTTTCACAAACCACATATGGATCCACTAGAGTCATTGCATGTGTGTTCTTTTGCTAAAACACATATGGATCCACTAGAGTCATTGCATGCCTGTTCCTTTCACAAACCACATATGGATCTACTAGAGTCATTGCATGTGTGTTTCTTTGACGAACCAGATATGGATCCACCAGAGTCATTGCATGTGTTCTTTTCATAAACCACAACTAGAGTCATTGGATGTGTGTTATTTTCATAAACCATAGCTAGAGTCATTGCAATGTGTGTTGTTTTCACAAACCATATATGGATCCACCAGAGTCATTGTATGTGTGTTCTTTTCCTAAATCACATATGGATCCACCGGAGTTATTGCATGTCTGTTCTTTTAATAAACCACATGGATCGACTAGAGTCATTTGCATGTGTGTTCTTTTCACAAATCACATGTGGATCCCTTAGAGCTGCACGGGAAGCCAAAAGGACATGGGCACAAATCGGGAGCAAAAGAATCAAGGATCTGGTGAAGGGATTGGAAGGCGTGGAGCTGATTTGTGGAGACTTTGTAGCATATGGTTGCTCTCTCGCATGAACAAAACAATGACTTAGTTTTTATTTGCTGATTGATCCTAGATTGATTAGAAAATAAGAGACACGCCGGCAGCTTAAAAAAATGGGGGGGGCAGCTGGGCAAAGTTTTGGAGAAGAGTTGTCCCGGATTTGGGAATTTGTGGCTTGGATTTGAGAAGAGGGAAGGAAGATGGCGTATTTATATAGTTTAAAGTAGACTAGATGAGACTAGTTTTGGGCCAAAACTTTGGACGGGCTTTTTTTCTACTTTTATTTACATTAACCCAATCTTTTATGTTTATATATACGTACTAAATATATATTGTTTGAATTTATTTTAAAAAAGGATGGCTTTATATGCATTAAACCATATGAGTATATAAGAAAAGAAATAGGGATTAACAAAAATAATTTTAGCAATATGCATCGTGATGTCAAGGTCGTGTAGCAAGATCAAATAGAAAACCACATGATCTTCATATGGAAGCATTGGAGAGAAAAATACATGGGACAAAGAGAATAACTCACTTGACAACACATAGAAAAATTTGATAGAGACGGATATGACCAAATGGTCGCATGCATTTGTGAGGGTAGAATGTAGATGAAGAAAATTATGATAGCATAAGCACTAGTGTGAGAAGGAGAGGTTAAGTAGGTGGAAAGATCATTTTATACAATACACGGACAAGATCAAATAGATCCAAGAAAAGATAACAAGAACACCATATACAACATATGGTTGATTTAGAGAGAAGAATAGAGAGGACCACACATGGGGAGAAAGAGAGATGGCAAGGTATCATTTAGAAGAATAGGGAGGCATGTTGGTAAGATTAAAATAACAAGATCAAAATAACCCATATGCCACAACATATTTGAGTGAATTAGAGAATAGACACTATAATAAGAAGGATGGCAATATTGAATGGATCCACATAATTTCAAATGGGCTTGATTTAAAATCCATATGACAAAAGAAAACCATAATATGGATATAATTTAGACATTATTTAGACAAAAGAAAATCCATTTAAAATCCATATGACACAAGGATATAATTTAGACATTATTGTTCCATATCAAATGGCGCCAACTAGAGAAAGGGTAAAATAGAGAGGAAAACAATGGCAAGCTAAAATACAAATATCAAGAACCAAATACAAGTGAACAATTTAAATGCAACAATTTAATTATATGTTCCATCCAATGTGACATGATAAACATGATGATGTCATGATGATGCATCAAATAAAACAAACAGTCAATCTTATTATTGGGGATTTTTATAGGGTGCTACAGTCGGTGACTCCAGCATAGCCTTCCTTTATCAGGCATGGGCCTCCCTTCTGGATCTGTCTAACTGGTCCGCCCAGCAGGCCATGGGACGTGCTACTAACTGTGGGACACCCGGGTTATCCGGATTAGACATGCAATGGTGGTACCCATTTGGCATATCCCCAACAGTAGCCCCTGGAGGACTTTGAGACCTTGTGTCGTCTTGCCATTCAATCTTGAATGCTCCGTCTAGGTGATACCAGCAATTCGTCAAGCAATATCCCGAAGGTCTCCCAAAGAACTCTACAATCCTCTCCATCTTCATCGTGTAAGGCGAAGATTCTTAAAGTCCTTTCTTCTAGAGTCGGATGGTTCCTGCCTTCCATGGAATCTTTAGACGTGACTCTTCCACTACAACGGTCAGAAGGATGACATAGGCTGCCTACGCTACCTTGAAACTCAGATATAGCAGTGAATTAATCATTAGCTATTTTCACATGCGCAAAATTTGAAACATTAAGCAGAAAATCGGGGGACGTGGCGAAATTACCGCACACATTCATCCAGACATTGTCAATGCCGTATCCATTAGATTTCCTTGCACGAATCTTGACGCTGGGGTCTATAAATATTTACTACGGTAGCCATTTTCTTTTTACCCGCATTCTTCCCTGCGTCTTCTTCTTCCTCTCATTGTGCGACCGTTCGAGCTCTCTAGTGGAAAACCCTAGCTAGATTCTTTCTCCCCCAAACTTTCATCCACCTTTGCAATGGCCTTCAGTAGCAGCAGCACTCCCTCAATGGCGGCGGATCCTGAGCCTACGGTTGAGCCATCATGGGGTGTTTCTGTCTCACCGGAAGGGGTGGTGATCCCAATCTCTATCGTGGTGGAAACCACCGGTGGTGACCAGAAATAGGCGGCACCTAACACTGCAGAGGAAGACGCTGACTCCCACAAGGGAGTGTGGAGGGGCTCTAACCTCTCCACCGAGCAGCTTCAAGAACTCATCGCAGAAGGCTATCTTCCTGCGACGGAGGGCTTGGCCTGGTGGCCGGCGCTATCCGGAGAGGTGGTCCCTTCTCCCCAAGCCGGAGAGAAGGTCTACCTCAAGTCCCAGCTAGTGCATGGCGTTAGCCTGCTAGTCTCCGACTTCTTCCGCGAGATCCTTCGACACTTCTGGGTACTTCCCCCTAACCTCTCTCCAACAACATCCTCGTACTCAGCAATTTTATAGCTTTGTGCGAAGGATACCTAGGAATTAAGCCTAGGTTTGATCTGTTCATCTACTTTTTCACCGTCAAGAGAGAGTCCGTAGAATCCAAGGATGAGCTGCGGATTTGCGGAACGATTAGTTTTAAGATCCGTCCTTACTAGCGATTCCCTGACATCGTCGGTCATGAGTCCTATAAGAACTGGCAACAAACATACTTCTACAACCCAGATATTCGTCTGGCCGGCCGCCAAGACTCATACCCTGACTTCGTTGATGGAGCCGCCGTCGAGGCCCCCACCTGGAGATCCCAAGGCCCCTCCTGTCCGACGACGAGGCCTCTCGCGTCGTAAGGCGGATAAAGTGGCTGGTGGACACAGGACTGACCGACTTGGACATAGCCATGTGCTGGTTCACGAGACGGATCCAACCTCTGCAGCACTATGTCGAGCTGATGCATAAGTACTCCAAGAATAGAAAAGATCATATGCAGATTTTGTAGGACAACTTCTCCAACGACTCCATCAAGCTCCGGCTAAAGGACATCGTCAAAGTGAAAGACAGGAAGCATGGCTTCAAGATCATCTTTGACATGTTTGAAGGCGGCAAGTGCCCATAGGTAATTGTGCTTCCTTTGTTGCTCATTATATATACTCTAAGGTCTTCTGTCACGAATGCATTACTCATTTGACTTGCTGTCTGATCTATCAACTGGAAACCTTGGCGGTGGATCAAATGGCCTCCCAAGTCTATGACCCAAGCTGAAGGATATCCATGTTGTGTCTGATGATGACGCTCCCAAGGATCATCCAACTCAGGCAGCGCGAAAGCGGAAGAGATCCACCTCTGAAACTACTGCTGAGGGCAATAATAAGAAAACGGAGAGTGGAGTCTTCAGAAAATCCACTGTCGCCTTAGAGGCAGAGAAGAAGAAATCCACCGACATCTCCTTAGCTGTTGCGTCGTTGTTGATGATGATGTCGCACAGTGGAGCCTTGCTCACCACTATGATGGGGTGTTACTGGAAGTAATGCCTTAGCTTCCGCGAAGGAAGGAAAACTCCATAAGCTATCTTCTGGTAGTGCGGGTAACGCTACTTGGATTCCGTCAAGACCTCGCTTACATAGTAAACTGGTCGCTGAACTACGTGCTCATGCGTTGGCTCCTTACACTCCACCATGATCATGATGGTGATGACCTGGTTGGTTGCCGCCATGTATACTAACATAAGCTCCATTGACACCGATGTTGTGAGTATTGGTGCGAAGGAGAGTATTCTCTTCAACTCCTGAAGTCTTGCATCTACCTCGTCTATCCATATGAATTTGTCCGCCTTCTTGAGAAACTTGTAGAGCGGCATGACCTTCTCTACAACTCGGCTTATGAACCGGCTTACCGCTGCGACGCAGCCTCTGAGCCTCTGTATGTCCTTCAAGCATGTCGAGCGTTTGATGTCAAGGATGGCCTTGATCTTCTCTGAGTTGATCTCAATTCCGTGATGCGAAATGATGAAGCCCAACAATTTGCTGGATGGCACCCCGAAGACACACTTCTTAGGGTTAAGCATCATGTTGTACTTTCGAAGATTATCAAAGTTTTCTTGCAAGTCGGAGATGAGGTCGTTTGATTTCTTTGACATCATCGTGATGTCGTCCATGTAGGTGTGTATGTTGCGACCTATTTGGTCATGTAGGCAACGCTGCATCATCTGTTGGTAGGTAGCACCAGCGGTTTTCAACCCAAAGGGCATCATGACATAGTAGTATGTGCCATAAGGTGGGATGAACGAAGTGGCCAATTGGTCCGCCTTTTGCATCATGATTTGGTGGTATCCTGAGTATGCATCGAGAAAACACAGAACTTCCGAGCCAGTCGTCGAGTCAATGACTTGGTCAATGCGACGCAAAGCAAATGGATCCTTTGGACACGCTTTGTTCAAGTCGGTGTAATCAACACACATTCTTAATTCTTTGGTTCCCTTTTTGGGGACAAGCATAGGATTTTCCATGCACTGGGTATGAATGACTTCTCGAATAAGACTAGCCTTAAGTAACCTAGCTATCTCTTTGCCTATGGCCCGCCGTCTTTCATCATCAAAGCATCATAGAGGTTGTTTCACCGGTTTTGTTTTAGGATCGATGTTTAGGCTATGCTAGGCAAATTCCCTAGGCACTCCCTTTATGTTAGCAGGATGCCAGGCAAAGATGTCCCTATTCTCACAGAGGAACTCGAAGAGTGCGCCTTCATATTTGGGATCCAGGTCCGTCCCAATGGAGGTTGTCTTAGAGGAATCTCCTTCAACAAGCTCCACCTGCTTGGTCTTGATGGCGGCCTTGAACGCAGGTTCAAAGTTAGAAATCTGCTTCTTCGAAGCCAGCATCTCCAAGGCATCGACCTAGCGCTGTATCTCCTTGAACTCTTCACCGTAGAGGACCGCTTTGACAAAGGCGGCTTCACGCAGCTCGCACTCCCTTGCCTTTGAGAAGCTTTTGGTAACAGTGATGATGCCTTTTGGTTCGGGTATCTTGAGCTTGTTGTAGACGAAACATGGCCTAGCGAGGAAGGAGTGGAAGATGTCGCATCCAAATATGACGTGGTACATGCTCTTGAAGGGCACCTTTTCAAAGGTCATGCACTCTTGGCAGTAATTGTTGACATCACCAAAGGCGACCGGAAGGGTGATACAACCAAGGGAATTTGCTTGCCGGTCAGGAACGATGCCATGGAACACAATATTGCTCTTCCTTAGCTGGGTCTCCATCAAGTTCATATTGTGCAGTGTATCCAGGTACATGATGTTGATGCTGCTTCCACTGTCCACGAGGCACTTGGTGAACTCACTGCTGTCAATCAAAGGGTTTATAACCATGGCATACTGGTCCTCTGTTGGGATGAGCTCTGGGTGACCTTCTCTGTCCCAAGCTGATGCATAAGTACTCCAAGAATAGAAAAGATCATATGCGGATTTTGTAGGACAACTTCTCCAACGACTCCATCAAGCTCCGGCTAAAGGACATCGTCAAAGTGAAAGACAGGAAGCATGGCTTCAAGATCATATTTGACATGTTTGAAGGCGGCAAGTGCCCATAGATAGTTGTGCTTCCTTTGTTGCTCATTATATATACTCTAAGGTCTTCTGTCTCGAATGCATTACTCATTTGAATTGCTGTCTGATCTATCAACTGGCAACCTTGGCGATGGATCAAATGGCCTCCCAAGTCTATGACCCAAAGCTGAAGGATATCCATGTTGTGTCTGATGATGACGCTCCTAAGGATCATCCAACTCAGGCAGCGCGAAAGCGGAAGAGATCCACCTCTGAAGCTACTGCTGAGGGCAATAATAAGAAAACGGAGAGTGGAGTCTTCAGAAAATCCACTGTCGCCTTAGAGGCAGAGAAGAAGAAATCCACCGACATCTCCTTAGCTAAGGCATCTGCCATAGTGTAAGTATATTCATTTTCCGGCTTTATTTTTCTTTGCATCTATTCAATTCATGTACTTATACTGTGTATGTTTCAGGATGAAATTCGGTGTTGGTTTGAGGTGGACCTCCAAAGATGTTGGAGGTTCCAAGAATATCCGCGATATGTTCTCCAAGTCATCTCCCGCTGCTACACCCCTGAACCCTGTCGCCAAACCTGCAACAGGCTCCACCGGAGCCTCATCCCCCGTCATCCCTGAGACCTCCGCCATGGAGAAGACATTAATCCGACTCCGGATGTCTTAGACTCTTTTGGCATGGACCTTGCTCCTAGTGGCCAACCGACGCAAGAGAGCATTTTTTCCAAAGTGGCTGAAGCTCTGGCTAAGGATGCCACTGAGAAAGGGAAGCAACCAGTAGAGGGAGAAAAAGTAGCAGCAACAACGGATAAGCCGGGAGCCTCTATGCCATCAACTGCTATAATTATGCAGGAGGCAACCAGGGCTTCATCCATGCCTCTAGCTTCTACAACTCCTCTGCGTCTAACTCCTCCGAAATTGAGCTTGGACGATATTTTCAAGCAGGCAGATGTTGTTTATAACAATGCCCGGACTTTCCATAATGCATACGCTCACTTGGCCAACAATTTGAAGGTTATTGCCATTGTAAGTCTTATAAACTTTACTCTTTTACTTTGTAATATATCCCAATGTAGCCCCCCAGCTCTTAGGCGGAAAACCGATAGTTTTTGGCCTGAGTGCTCCAAAGAACTAAGTGTAGAACTTGATAGTGTAGCCCCCAAGTCTCTAGTTTAGATGGAATAATTCTGACTAGATACTCTAAGAGAGAATACATCCGTTTTAAAATCTGATACTATAGCCCCCGAGCATTTAGTTGAAACTAAGAAGTTCTGACTTGATTCTCTAGAGAAACTAAGCACGTCAATCTATTTGCGGAATGAGAATGCCCGGAGGAAAGTTGCCAATGATAAATATGCCAAGCTGCAGGAAGCGCTGAACATTGAAAAGGGTAAAACAGCCTTTCTGAAGGAACATATCACAAATAACAAGCGTCTGTTTTCTTCCGACCGCTCCCAATTTTCTCTTGGAACCATTTCATCCGAAATTTCACAATGATGTCTTTGTTCCGTCTTACAGAGACCATCGCCAAGGCCAAGAGCATCATCGAGCAATGTAAGCATATCCAAGAGCTCAATGATGGGAACAAAATTTTGAAGAAAGACATATTGATGCCGTCAAGGGCCATGAAGAGGCAATGAAGGTGACGCAAGAATCATCCGACACCAAGATTCAGCGCCTGAAGAGGGAGATTGAACAAATCAAGGAATTGAACCAAGCTGCCAAAGAGTAGAATACTCAGAACCTTGAGATGTACAAGAACTTCAGAAGGAGCATAATGTCTTGGCGGAGACCTGCAGTCAAGCTGAGACGAGCATCTTTGGTAACTTTCCTCCAGCTTTTGTCAATTCTATAAGTCGGTCACTTGTACTGTTTATACTCATGACCTTTGTCTCTAACAAAAACACAGCTCCCATTGGCTTGACCAACATGGGTGAAGGTGCTCCGGATCCAAAGGAATGCATGATTATTGCTGGCAACTTCATCAACACTGCCATCACTCAAGCTAGGGAGATAGCCCAGACCCTGGACATCACCATCAAGGTGACAAACTCTATGGCCAAATACTCGAAAATCCTGCGCTGAGCCCCCGAGAAAGTCAAGAGCTGGAAAGCTTCTTGCGTCCGAGCTAGTGCAAGGATGGCCTTGTCGTTGGTCAAGGAACACTATGACGATGCCGATATGAACCTGATAACCTTCGGCATGCTGAAGTTTGACAAGGAAGGGAATGAGATCGATAGCGATGCTATATGGAACTCCCTTGCCGGCTACGACACCAAGGTTTCCAAGCTGACCAAGCCAGACGTCTATGTGCCTGCCGAGGATATGGACGATGAGCCGGCATGTTCAGAGTCTAGACCACGTCCCTCTGAGCTTCATGAACTTTCCAGGCATGGATCTCCTACTACTGCTGATGTAGTCACAAATTCCCCTACAGCAGAGCCATAAAAACATTGTTGTATTAAATGTATCTCTGCAATGTTTATGCGGAAAAACTTATGTAATTTTAAGGCGGAAAACTTGGCTTCAAGCTTCCTGCTACTTAACTAGATCCATCATGTATATATTTTTTAAGCAAGTGCTAGTCTATCCATTATTCTGGTTCGTATGCTTGATCTTTCGTGAGACGGAAGACTCGCAGCATAGAACCATGCTCTTAGGTGATGATGCTTAATAGCACTGTCAAGAATCTAAGAGCAAAATCGCTGGCTTTGAGTGCCGAAAATTCACTACTCCGGAATCCACATAAAAATATCACAAAACGTGTAGACCATAAAACTTAAGCTAACGCCCGTAGGCGGAATTTTCACAAGTGCAAATGCAAACTTGCACATAAAGGGTTTATATGATCCAAAAATGAACAACTAAAGGAGGTAAAAGACTCAGGAAATATGAGTGAACCAAATGCTTTATTTCATCGATCATATAAGATACTTATTACATAATATAAATGTGCTAAGTGTAAAAGATACGTAGCTGTGCTATGTTCTATGGCCGGTCTGTCTTTGGGAAATCATCATCGGAGTCACGTTGCTTGCGCTTGCACTTTTTGGCCTATATTTCAACTCACAAATATCGATGAGGTAATAGGAACCATTGAGCAGTGCTTTGCTTATGACGAACGGTCCTTCCCAAGGCGGGGATAGTTTGTGTGATTTTTCCTGCTTGAGTCTAAGCACCAGATCCCCTTCTTTATAAGAGTGATGCCTAACACGGCGACTATGGTAGCCACGTAGCTTCTGCTGTTAGATGGCGGATCTCTGGCATGCCAGCACATGCTCCTCCTCGAGTAGGTCCATAGATAAGCGTCTAGATTCTTCAGCGTCATCTTCGTCGTAGGCGGCGACTCTTGGTGCATCATGGAGGATGTCGTATGGTTGGATAACTTCTTCTCCATAAACCATGAAGAAAGGGGTAAAGCCGGTAGATCTGTTGAGTGTTGTTCGTAAACTCCATAATATAGATGGCAATTCCTCTGCCCAGGCTCTAGCTGCTCTATGTAGCGGTGCCTATAGGCGTGGCTTGATTCCTTGCAGAATAAGTCCATTGGCTCGCTCAACTTGCCCATTTGACTACGGATGTGCCACAAATGGTAGGTCAAGGCGGATGCCTTTGTCATGACAATAGTCCTGAGCTTCTCCAAGAGATAAATTTCTGCCATTGTCGGTGATGGTGCTATGTGGGAGACCAAATCTCACCACTAAATCCCAGACAAATTTTAGGGTTGTTGCCCCATCGAGCTTTCTAATGGGTTTAGCTTCAATCCATTTTGTGAATTTATCAACTGCTACTAGCAGATGTGTGAATCCACAAGGTGTTGTTTGTAAAGGCCCAACCGTGTCAAGCCCCTAGACTGCAAACAGCCAAGTAATTGGTATTGTTCGCAATTCTTCATCTAAAACATGTGGTTGCCGTGCATAAAACTGGCACCCTATACAGGTCCGTACCAACTTGTCGGCGTCCTCCTTGGCGGTCAACCAGTAGAATCCTTGCCAGAAGGATTTTACCACCAGCGATCGGGGAGCGACATGATGCCCGCAATCTCCGATATGTATCTCTCTAAGGATATCCATACCTTGCTGTTGGGAGACGCACCGTAGGAAATATCCTGTGGTACTTCTTTTGTATAGCTGGCCGTCAATGATGACGTAGCCCTTTAATCTTCATACTATCTTCCGGATTTCGACTTCGTCGGCGGGTAGTGTTCCATCTTGAAGATAGTCCATGAACGGTTTCGTCCAATCCAGAGAGGTCACTGTTACTGTGTTAACAAATGATTCCACTCTATCCGGGTTGTCGGGTTCCGCTCCTTTCACAGATGGGGTCCACAAATGCTCCAGGAAAATGCCTGGTGGAATTGGTCGGCTAGCTGATCCAAGCTTAGATAGCAGATCTGCCGCCTCATTATCCTCTCTTTTGATGTACTTGACTTCGTAGCCGTTGAAGCACTTGGCTATCTTGTCTACTTCGTCTCGATATGCCATCATCATAGGGTTCCACGCAATCCAGGTGCCAGCAACCTGATGGGCAACCAAGTCAGAATCTCCACAGCAAACTATGCGCTTGATGCCAATATCCTTGGCTACACGAAGTCCGTGAATGAGGGCCTCATACTCTGCCATGTTGTTGGTACCATTGAAGTGGATCTACAGGACGTACTGTAACTTCTCTCCTGTTGGTGACTGTAGTAATACACTAGACCCCAAGCCATTGAGCAACTTGGATCCGTCAAAGTGCATGACCCAATACTCTAGCTCTAGTACAGGAGTGTCTTCTGGCAGTTCTGTCTAATCTGCAATAAAATCTGCCAATGCTTGAGATTTGATAGCATCGCTTGTAGGTGATTTCAAAGGCCACGAGTTCAATGCCCCACTTTTCCACCCTTCCTGTTGCGTCGTTGTTGATGATGATGTCGCACAGTGGAGCCTTGCTCACCACTATGATGGGGTGCTACTGGAAGTAATGCCTTAGCTTCCGCGAAGGAAGGAAAACTCCATAAGCTAACTTCTGGTAGTGCGGGTAACGCTACTTGGATTCCGTCAAGACCTCGCTTACATAGTAAACTGGTCGCTGAGCTCCGTGCTCATGCGTTGGCTCCTTACACTCCACCATGATCATGATGGTGATGACCTGGTTGGTTGCCGCCATGTATACTAACATAAGCTCCGTTGACACCGATGTTGTGAGTATTGGTGTGAAGGAGAGTATTCTCTTCAACTCCTGAAGTCTTGCATCTACCTCGTCTATCCATATGAATTTGTCCGCCTTCTTGAGAAACTTGTAGAGCGGCATGACCTTCTCTACAACTCGGCTTATGAACCGGCTTACCGCTGCGACGCAGCCTATGAGCCTCTGTATGTCCTTCAAGCATGTCGAGCGTTTGATGTCAAGGATGGCCTTGATCTTCTCCGAGTTGATCTCAATTCCGTGATGCGAAATGATGAAGCCCAACAATTTGCTAGATGGCACCCCCAAGACACACTTCTTAGGGTTAAGCATCATGTTGTACTTTCAAAGATTATCAAAGTTTTCTTGCAAGTCGGAGATGAGGTCGTTTGATTTCTTTGACATCATCGTGATGTCGTCCATGTAGGTGTGTACGTTGCGACCTATTTGGTCGTGTAGGCAACGCTGCATCATCTGTTGGTAGGTAGCACCAACGGTTTTCAACCCAAAGGGCATCATGACATAGTAGTATGTGCCATAAGGTGTGATGAACGAAGTGGCCAATTGGTCCGCCTTTTGCATCTTGATTTGGTGGTATCCTGAGTATGCATCGAGAAAACACAGAACTTCCGAGCCAGTCGTCGAGTCAATGACTTGGTCAATGCGACGCAAAGCAAATGGATCCTTTGGACACGCTTTGTTCAAGCCGGTGTAATCAACACGCATTCTTAATTCTTTGGTTCCCTTTTTGGGGACAAGCATAGGATTTTCCATGCACTGGGTATGAATGACTTCTCGAATAAGACTAGCCTTAAGTAACCTAGCTATCTCTTTGTCTATGGCCCGTCGTCTTTCATCATCAAAGCATCATAGAGGTTGTTTCACCGGTTTTGTTTTAGGATCGATGTTTAGGCTATGCTCGACAAGTTCCCTAGGCACACCCTTTATGTCGGCAGGATGCCAGGCAAAGATGTCCCTATTCTCACAGAGGAACTCGAAGAGTGTGCCTTCCTATTTGGGATCCAGGTCCGTCCCAATGGAGGTTGTCTTAGAGGAATCTCCTTCAACAAGCTCCACCTGCTTGGTCTTGATGGCGGCCTTGAACGCAGGTTCGAAGTTAGAAATCTGCTTCTTCGAAACCAGCATCTCCAAGGCATCGACCTAGCACTGGATCTCCTAGAACTCTTCACCGTAGAGGACCGCTTCGACAAAGGCGGCTTCACGCAGCTCGCACTCCCTTGCCTTTGAGAAGCTTTTGGTAACAGTGATGATGCCTTTTGGTTCGGGTATCTTGAGCTTGTTGTAGACGAAACATGGCCTAGCGAGGAAGGAGTGGAAGATGTCGCATCCAAATATGACGTGGTACATGCTCTTGAAGGGCACCTTTTCAAAGGTCATGCACTCTTGGCGGTAATTGTTGACATCACCAAAGGCGACCGGAAGGGTGATACAACCAAGGGAATTAGCTTGCCGGTCAGGAACGATGCCATGGAACACGGTATTGCTCTTCCTTAGCTGGGTCTCCATCAAGTTCATATTGTGCAGTGTATCCCGGTACATGATGTTGATGCTGCTTCCACTATCCAGAGGCACTTGGTGAACTCACTGCCGTCAATCAAAGGGTTTATGACCATGGCATACTGGTTCTCTGTTGGGATGAGCTCTAGGTGACCTTCTCTGTCCCAAGTGATTGGAATCTCCGACCACCTAACGTACTGGGGAACTGGGGGGAGGGTAGCCATCAGTATCCCCAGTGAGGTTTTCTGGGCCCGGATGGTGGGAGTACTAAGGGAAGTGTGGTAGACTAGAGCCTTCTTTTTGAAGGGGTTCTTGCCCTTGGCGTCGCCCTTGTCGGCGGGTTTAGGGTCTACGTCCTCGTCCATGTCATCTGAATCCTTGGAATCTTCCTCCTTCTTCTTCCCTTTGCCTTTTCCGTTGGGTTTGTTCTTCCGACTTTGCTTGTAGCCGGACTCAGGTTCTTCCTTCAGGTCATTGACAAACTTACACTGGCGGTTGGTGTGGGTGGCCTTGCCATTTGAGTTAAGGTGTGCGAAACATGGCATATCACGGTACTCTTCGAACGTGTGGGGAACGTGGGGAGCTGAGGGTGTAGGGTCACTCTGCTGATGTCCATGGCTAGCTCCCCGGCCACGACGACATTGTCTTCCATCAGCTCTGCCAGTGAACGTTGTGGCGACCATGTCGGCTATCTGCTTTTCTTCTGGCAGATTCTTCCACTTGTTATTGTTGTTCTTCTTGGCCTGGGTATGGATGGCCAGGGCCGGCAATGGACCGCGAGCATCATCATCAGCGGCAGCGAATTCACTAGCCATGGCAATCATCGAGTTCAGGTCAAGCTTGTTGTTGTCCTGGTGGCGCTGCAGCATATGTCAGTGCAATGTGCCCTTTTCTAGGCCATCGATGAAGGCGACCATAGCGGTTTGATCATGCACTCCCGCACATGAATTTTTCATATCAAGGGAACATGATAGGTAGGCACGAGAGGATTCATCCTTTTCTTGCACACACCACTGTAAGTCACCGATGGTGCAGGGACATTTGCGCGTACCCTCGACGTTCTTGGTGAACGCTTCATGCATGTCCAACCAATTGCAGATTGATTTCTCCGGCAAGTCATCGATCCATTGTCGGGTAGTGCTGGTGAGCATAAGTGGGAGGTACTTGACATCGACATTGGGGTTTCCCCCAGTGATGTGAATTGCTTCGTTGTAGTCTGATGACCCACAAGTATAGGGGGTGTATCGCAGTATTTTCGATAAGTAAGAGTGCTGAACCCAACAAGGAGCAGAAGGTGTTGACGAGTGGCATGGAGCAGGAATTCTCTGTAAATACTTAGCAAACGGATTTTTAGGGGTTTTTGATAATGCAGATAAATAAAGTACGAGTGAATGAAAGATAATAATAATAAATGCAGCAAGTGGCCCAATCCTTTCTTTAGCAAAGGACACGCCGGTTGTATTACTTAAGATGACCAAACGTTCTCGAGGACACATGGGAATATTGTCAAGTGCTTTCACTTCATATAGTTGATTAATCTTCTTTAGTTTGATAAGTGTTGTGTGGATGAACCTGTGCTAATGTACCGACCTTCCTAGGACTAATACATACTTGTGATTATACCCCTTGCAAGCATCCGCAAGTACAAGAAAGTAATTAAGATAAAAACCTAACCACAGCTTTAAACTCTAAGATCCTGACATCCCTTGTGCAAAGGTTTCCTAACGGGGGTTCAGGATTCTGTCACTCTAGCAACCCCTACGATTAGTATCCAAATACACAGTGCATTCCCCTAGGCCCATAAAGGTGAAGTGTCAAGTAGTCGATGTTCACATGACACCACTAGAAGAATAACACCACAACTTAATTATCAAACCATTGAATCTTTCTCAACACAATTCCACTACTAACAACATGACTTCTCCCATGTCCTCAAGAACTAAATGAACTACTCACAAGACATCATATGGATCAAGATCAAAGATGAATTAATGATGAGTAACAATCTGAACATAAACGATAATTCAATGGTTCTACTCAATAGCATCAACTACAACAAGTAATCAACACCAGGAAAGTTTCCCCTAAGAACTATGCAAGATTCAACCCAATTGTTACAGCGGTATGGATTGGTGATGATGGTGCTGGTGGAGATGATGGTGGTGATGATGATGATGATCCCGATGAAGTCCAGCTTGATGATGGTGTTGATGGCAACGATCTCCCCTCTCTGGGAAGGAATTTCCCTGGAAGAATTCTGCCTGCCGGAGAGATCTTTCTCTCTCTGTAGTTTTCCGCCCCGCAGAGGTAGCGCAATCTTTCTGTGGTCGCTCCCCGAGGCTTAGGGTTTCGTGTAGATAATATACGCCAAAGGGGAGAGCTGGAGGTGGGCCAGGGTGGCCACACCACCTGGTGGCGCGGCCAAGGGCAGCCCACGCCAGGGGGTGGTGTGGGCCCCCTGTGGCCCATATCCACTCCCCCTTCTGGCATCCTTCGTCTTCTGAAAAAAAGAATTTTCCATGTATTTTCCGGGATTTTCTGATCTTTGCGAATTTCGCCTCCAAACGGTGCCTTTTCCATCAGAATCCTAACTTCAGCGGTCCTTCCTCCAAAAGTCATCAACCATGCACAACATATGAAATAACATAAGTATCATCTCTTAATATGAAATATATCAATGAATAGCAGCAAATTATGATATGGAATAGTGATGCAAAATGGACGTATCAACTCCCCCCAAGCTTAGACTTCGCTTGTCCCCAAGCGAAAACTGAACTCAATAAACATGACCTCGGGTTTATGGAGTGAAGAGTCAATAAAAGAATACGGACACGAAGCATCACATTCATCAATACATAAATCATAATAGCAGACAACTCACCATTATATAACTTAACTTGCAATAAGTAAAGGAAACACAATAAAGATACACAAAGTAAATCACAATTGGTAATGGCAAACTTTGCTCTTGGTCAAAGAATAGCTAACAATTTGCAGGAGTTCAAACAAAAAGGGGTTTTCAATGATAGCTTTCAAAGTAATACTCACTAAGATAAGAGCAATGTGCAAAACAAGGAACATAAGAAACATGATTGAATAAATCATCATATGAATGAATGAAATACAACAACTCAAAATACTTGCTGAGATAGAAGGGAATAGGTTTATTGACTCAACTAAAAATTAAAAGAAATGCCCTTTGCAGAGGGAAGCAAGGATTTCAAGTTTCATAAAGAGCTTCCAAAAATTATGGTACTTATTAGCTTTCAGCTCTCATTGCCCCTATCATAAGCATCTTTAGGTGATTAAGGTTAAAGTGATCAAATATGAGGATATACTTGACAAGTTATAAGTTGAAAATCTCATGTCCCTTGAATACGAGGGTCGCTCCTCATGCTACTCAAGTTTAGTTACCGGTAAGTTCTTATCATAGTAAGTACATGTGTATCATAGAGAATCGCCAGCGGGGTACCCCTTGCCCGATGATACGGAAGAATCCACATATCAAAATGACAAGGCAAGCCGACAATAAGCATCTCAGCAATCTTCTTATTTACCATGGGAAAATGGTGCTTTTTCTCTCTTTCCTCTTTTCTCATCTTTTTATCTTTTTTCTCAATCTCTATCTCTTTTTTTATAAGAAGAATGCTTCATAGATTGCTCATTATGGTTACGCTGTAGGTTTCCACCATGATTAGTGATGTCTATGCACTTCTATTCTTGTAGACAGTTGTTGGGCCTCCAAGTGCAGAGGTTTGTAGAACAGTAGTAAGTTTTCCCTTAAGTGGATTACCCAAGGTATATCGAACTCAGGGAGGAAGTGGTCAAAGGTATCCCCTCTCAAGAAATCCTGCAATCAAGATACAAGAAGTCTCTTGTGTCCCCAACACACCCAATACACTTGTCAGGTGTATATGTGCACTAGTTCGGCGAAGAGATAGTGAAATACAAGTGGTCTAGATAATTATAAGTGGTAACGGTGCCAGAAAATAGATTGCTCGCGTGTGGTTGACGTGGGAAAAGATTAAAGGAAAACTGATATAAAGATGGAAGCAAGAAAACATGTAACAAATCTAGTAGCAAACGCTGTATCAATGCATAAAGCAAGGCCTAGGGATCATACTTTCACTAGTGAACACTCTCATATAAATATATCATGTTCATGGTACTACGCTGAACTACTCTCCGGTTGGACACTCTAATCATTGGTAGGGCTATAACAGCACACCTCAAAGTAAGCCTTTCCCTTCTAGAAAACCCCACACTGTCACCTTGAGCACTAGATGGCTCCAACAAACACCACAATTTCATAAAGACATCCAACTCCAAATATAACTCATAACAAGTATAGCCGAAGTGCCACCATGGAGTGCACGCTGTCACTTTCACACACATGGGGAGAGCAGAGATCTATTAAAGCACTCGAGTAGCAAGGTAGATCTATAGATTACAAGCTCATGATAACAATATGATCATGCATAGAGAGAGAGATGAACACATAGCTACCGGTAGAACCCTTAGCCTTGAGGAAGAACTACTCCCTCCTCATCATGGGAATCAGCATCGGTGATGGAGATGGCTCCGGGGGCACTTCCCCATCCCGGTAGGGTGCCGGAACAGAGACTTTCTGTCCCCCGAATCTCCCCTTCGGTGGCGGCGGCGCTGCGGAACTTTTTGTGGCTGGAGGCTTGATGATCTAGGGTTTTTGCATCGGGAGGCATCTTATAGGCGAAGAGGCAAGGTCGGTGGGAGGCCAGGGGGCCCACACCACCTGGTGGCGCGGCCAGGGCTAGCCCGCGCCACCACATGGTGTGGCCGCCCTCTAGCCCCTCTCCGTCTCGTCTTCTGGCTCCGTGAGTCTTCCGATAAAATATCAACTTTGGCTTTTGTCCTGTCCAATTCCGAGAATATTGATTTTCTGACTTTCCTGGAACCAAAAACAGCAGAAAACAGGCAACTGGCACTGTGGCATCTTGTTAATAGGTTAGTCCCAGAAAGTGTATAAAAATACTCCAAAGTGTGGACAAAACATAAGAAAGTAGATATAAAACAAGCATGGAACATCAAAAATTATAGATACGTTTGCAACGTATCAACATCCCCAAGCTTAACTCCTGCTCGTCCCCGAGTAGGTAAGTGATAAAAAGAAAGGATAATTTTTGAGGTGACATGCACCATCATAAACTTGATCAAAGTATTTGTAAAACATTGATAGCTGGGATCATAGTACTTCAACATAGCATGAAAGACAGAGTTCTAGCAATAAGGCAAAGCAACTATGTTGCAACATGAAAAGGCACAAACAAAAGATTCATGAATAACAATGCTTTGCAAGACGTTTGTTTGTTTTACATAAAGAAAACATAGCATAGTTGCATTCAGCTTGTCCCTCATAGAGTAGCAAATATAAATGCATAGGACACCTTCAAAGTTCATAAGAGTGACTAGATACAAATAGTTTAAAACAAGCAATATCAAAGTTATGCAATAATCAACAAGTCTTGGGACAATGCACATAGAACTAAGAATGGACAGTATGCTCTCAAAGTAAGTGCATAAAGATAGAAGGTGGAGACTCAATATATAAGTGGAAGAAAGGCCTTCATAGAAGGAAGCAGAGATTCAAGTTTCATAAAGGGCTTCCAAAAATTATGGTACTTATAGCTTTCAGCTCTCATTGCCCCTATCATAAGCATGTTGAAGTGATTAAGGTTAAAGTGAACAAACTATGGTGTATATGCTTGACGAAGTATAAGTTGGAAATCTCATGTCCCTTGAATACGAGGGTCGCTCCTCATGCTATTCAAGTTTAGTCACCGGTAAGTTCTTGTCATCGTAAGTACATGTGTATCATAGAGAACCGCTAACGGGGTACCCCTTGCCCGATGATACGGAAGAATCCCCATATCAAAATGACAAGGCAAGAAAACAACGAGCATCTCAGCAATCTTCTTATTTACCATGGGAATATGGTGCTTTTTTCTCTCTTTCCTCTTTTCATAATCTCTTTTTTTCTTTTTCTCTTTTTTCTCAACATCCGACTCTTTTTATATAAGAAGAATGCTTCATAGACAGCTCATAATGGTTACGCTGCAGGTTTCCACCATGACGGCATGGATTAGACCAGCGGCCCAGGTGTTTCTCTAACATATATACATAACTCCATGGACTTACAAGCTCCCCTTTCATTTCACACCAACGACATCCATAGATAAAAGCGCATGATATCAACTAGGTACAAAGTACCCGTGCAATGTTGAAAGCGTTCCCCATGACAACATGGTTCTGCTAATCCCCAACAAATAAGTGCAAGCATATACAACATAGACGTCACACTGGTTCAAGTTTATTAAGGGCAAGAAAAGTAAAGTGTGCCATCAAGTTCGTGAGAGCTTTAATCACTAGTTTTCTCATAACAAGTTTAATTCGGAAGGTAAACAAAAACATGAATATACTTGGAATAGCATATGCTAATAGGTAGGTATGGTGGACACTTTGGAATAACTTGGTTTAGGGAGTTGGATGCATGAGTGGAACTCATACTTGGTTGCGGAGGCTAGCAAAAGACTAGAGCGACCAACTAAGAGAGCAATAATGGCCATAATCATGTAGAGTGACAAAACATCATTAATCAAAGCATAAAGTGATACTACAAGTTGAAAACTAAAGGATCATAAAGGCTTATGGTGACTTGGGATAGTCATAACATGGTGTGAGCATGCACCAGTCAACCCAAATAAAGCATCAAAGGAGAATACCACAATACTATGCTTCAATATGCTAAAACAACGCATGATTCATCCAAGGCACATTAAGCAATCTCAATTGTTTATAACAAGTAATGCTACAACAAAGAATACTAAGAATAAAGCCAAAACAATATCAAGCATGGCATGTCAAAGCATAGGTCACAGTCAAAAACAAGCTCTCTTTACCACTTAAGCATGCACTTTCCTACTCTTTTCCAATCCAAACCAAACTATTTGAAAACCAATGTATGAAAGAGGGGGTCCAACCAATTTATTCAGCAACCTAAGCAACCCAAATAAAACGAAAATCCAAAACGAAAATGAAAAAGAAGACGCTCCAAGAACAACACAACAGTGCATGAAATAATAAAAATGAAGCGTTTGGAAGGAACCTAGAATTTTTATCGATGAAGAAGGGGAAGCTTTGACGCTTGTACTTCTTGGATATTTCTTGGGGTGACACGCGTGGCATCCCCAAGCTTGAGCTTTAGTCCATCCTTCATCTCATTACTCATTCCTTCCATACACCTGAAATTTTTCCTTCATACATAACTTCACTCAATTTTATTAGCAACATTAGTACACTCAAGATAATAGGTCTTTAGGTTCAGTTCCAATACCAATAAAACTTCCATTAAAACACCAGCTACTGTCGCACTTCCCTCAAAAATCTCAATTCCCCAAAAGAACTCAAAAAGGAAGCAACAAGAAGCAAATGCAAATAATGGCAGAAATCTGTCAAAACAGACCAGCAGGTAAAGATGAATTGTTTCGTAGACCTTTTGTTTCTCAAATCAAAAAGTGTTGAACTAACTAAAGTTGGATAACAACCTGGGGCAGAAGCACAAAAATTCATGCCTCCAAAGGACGTACAGAGATTTTACACGAATTTTTACGATGAAGCACAAAAATCTGTTTCGGGACAACAACTTTCCCAATCATTACTTCTCTCTCATTAGAGGTTACTCTTGGCACAAAAAGCAAATAAAAAGGATAAGGAGCGGTTATTACAGAGGTAATAAGTTCCAAGACTCATCTAAAACTTTTGGGTTATCTCCCAATAAGTATTTATCTTTAACGCCTTTAAGTTAGGCATAATAGTTTGAGAAGATGCTCACATAGGAAATATGAATTGAGGTAAAAGAGAGCATCAAGAAGCAAATTGAAAGCACATTTAAGTCTAACCCACTTCCTATGCATAGGAATCTTGTAAACAAACAAGTCATGAAAGCACAAAGCAACAAGCATAGGAAAGCAAAACAAGTGCAGCTTCAAAATTTTCAACATAAAGAGGGGAAAACTTAATGTTGTCGAGACACATAAAACCATGTTTCCCTCTCTCATAATAACTTTCAGTAGCATCATGAATAAACGTAACAATATAACTATCACAAGAAACATTCTTATCATGAGCCATATGCATAAAAGAATTAATACTCCCCACATAAACATAGTCATTCTTATTGATTGTAGTGGGAGCAAATTCAACAAAATAGTTATCATTATTATTCTCATCCCCATAATCATCAAATATAGGAGGCATATTGTAATCATAATTAATTTCCTCCTCAATAGTAGGTGGACTGAAAATATCATATTCATCATTGCAATCATCATAAGCAATAGAATAGTTATCTTCCCAAGTGTGTTCATTTGTAAACATATCATCATTGGAACGATCATGGATAGCACTAATAGTATAGCAATTATTAATATCATCATTTTCAGAATTGGTACCAAAGAGATTTTCAATATCAAAAGTAGTGTGCTTTTCCCAATCATGATCACTACTATAGGTAACAGGCATAGGAACATCATCGAGTTCAGACTCATCAAAAACTATAATAGGAGCAACATGCTTAGGGGAAAATACCGTTTCCTCTCTCCTTTTACTCCTCCTTTTCTTCTTTTTCTTCTTCTCTTTAGGAGGGAGAGTCCTGAAAGGAAGCTTCTCCATATACCCTGGTTCATTGCTAGAGACAATAGAAGAAACTTTGGAGGATTCCTCCTTTTCATTAATAAGACCAAAACACATATTAGTCATGTCATATTTTGGTAAGATCTCATCTTTTATAATATTTTGTATGTAAGTATTTGTGTGGCAATTATCAACACAATAAAGATGACAACCATGCATGACACTATTCATATCAAAAGCACCCATATCTACCAAAGAGGTTTTTCTTGATAACTGTTCACACCCCAAAAATAATGTAAGTTCATCATGCTGATTATGAGTGATCATCTCATCACAATACAAACTTGCAGTACTCATTGGATTAGAAGGGCTATTATTATGGCCTGAGCATTGAAAATTGAAATGACCCACTTCAAAGCAAACTTCACAAATAAAAGGATAGAGGGCATGAACCTTTTTACCAATATCATTTAGAGCCCTATACCACGTTCTAGTTTTTTCATTCCTGTGGGTGATACAATATTCTTCTTCAATTTGATTATTCTCAACAAGGTCTATGTATTCCACAAAAATTAACATGCCTATAAGAAGTAGTACTTTCAGAGGTTTGAGCATGTTTATTGCTATCATTAATAACAATTTCATTTTCCATGCAAGTGTCTTTATAAGGATCATGATACATGTCCCATTTTTCTTTAGGAGCATTAATATGAGAACCAAAGGTTCTATAACAATCAACAAGAATTTGAGGATCAAGACAATATTTAGCACCAAGCTCTTGAAAATCAATAGTTTCAGCAAAAGACTTAATGCAATCATACTCATAGTTTATACCTGGTTCTTTACCTTTGTTGTTATCCCTATCTTCGGTATTTCTTTGAATTGTTTCAAGAATATCCCACTTAGCTTTGACCTCCTTACTTGTGAAGGATCCCTCTAAACAAGTATCTAGATAGTCCTTGTAATGTCCTGAAAGCCTTACATAGAAATTATTAATAACAATATTACTGGGGAGCTCATGAATGGGACATTTGAGCATTAGTGACTTCAATCTCCCCCATGCTTGGGAAATACTTTCTCCATCATGAGGATGAAAATTATAAATGTAATTCCTATCTTTATGAATTTCATGAGGAGGATACAATTTAGAGTAAAAGAGAGATTCAAGTTCCTTCCACTCCAAATGATGAGGATCATCTAGTAGCTCATACCACTCCCTTTCTTTGCCCTTAAGTGAAATAGGGAATAGCTTCCTCTTAACCTGGTTCATTGAAATACCTGCACACTTGAACAACTCGCATAATTCATGTATAAGGAGTAAATGATCACCAGGATGGACAGTTCCATCTCCAAAATAGCAGTTATTCAAAACACGTTCAACAATTTTATAGGTATTTTAAAAGGGATGCTTTCAGTATGTGGATTTAAAATATCACAAGTATCATCAGAATTACCACATATTGGAGATAAAGTATCATCAAAGCAAATTTTCTTCTTTAAAGCTGGGGAACTAAAAGGATCATTTTCATAAAAACTAACTTCCCCAAGCTTAGACGTTTCCATAGCATTAGTAACAGAGGTGTTCAAAAGATTCATACTAATAACGTTGCTATTAGCATGCAAAGAAAGTTCCATGGGGTTTTTAATTTTCTTTTCAGACAATTCAAGTTCTATCTTAGGGAAAATACTAAAAAGCTCTCTAATTTTGTTGTTGTTTTCCATCAAGCTTAACTAGTGAAAACAAGAAAAAAAAGACAAAATTGCAGAATCTAAAGGAAATAACTTCGAGCACTCACACCGGAGGATGTGAGTACCTTTTACCTTACCTCCCCGGCAACGGCGCCAGAAAATAGGCGTTTGCCGTGGGAGGTTCTTCTTCTTTAATCCTCCGGTGTGAATACCTTTTACCTTACCTCCCCGGCAACGGTGCCAAAAAATAGCTTGATGTCTACACACTTCTATTCTTGTAGACAGTTGTTGGGCCTCCAAGTGCAGAGGTTTATAGAACAACAAGTTTTCCCTTAAGTGGATTACCCAAGGTTTATCGAACTTAGGGAGGAAGTGATCAAAGGTATCCCCTCTCAAGCAATCCTGCAATCAAGATTCAAGAAGTCTCTTGTATCCCCAACACACCCAATACACTTGTCAGGTGTATAGGTGCACTAGTTCGGCGAAGAGATAGTGAAATACAAGTGGTAGAGATAATTATAAGTGGTAACGGTGCCAGAAAATAGATTGCTAGCGTGTGGTTGACGTGGGAAAAGACTAAAGGCAAACTGAAATAAAGATGGAAGCAAGCAAACATGTAGCAGATCTAGTAGCAAACGGTGTATCAATGCTTAGAAGCAAGGCCTAGGGATCATACTTTCACTAGTGAACACTCTCATATAAATATATCATCTTCATGATACTACGCTGAACTACTCTCTGATTGGACACTCTAATCGTTGGTAGGGCTATAACAACACACCTCAAAGTAAGCCTTTCCCATCTGGAAAACCCCACACTGTCACCTTGAGCACTAGATGATTCCAACAAACACCACAATTTCATAAAGACATCCAACTCCAAATATAACTCATAACAAGTATTTGTAATCTCTAGCCTAAGTGCCACCATGGTGTGCATGCTGTCACTTTCACACACATGGGGAGAGCAGAGATCTATTAAAGCACTTGAGTAGCAAGGTAGATCTACTTGATTACAAACTCATGATCTCAATAAGATCATGCATAGAGAGAGATGAACACATAGCTACCGGTAGAACCCTTAGCCTCGAGAGAGAACTACTCCCTCCTCATCATGGGAATCAGCAACGGCGATGGAGATGGTGGTGGAGATCGATGGAGATGGCTCAGGGGCCACTTCCCTGTCCCGGCAGGGTGCCGAAACAGAGACTTTCTGTCCCCCGAATCTCCCCTTCGGTGGCGGCGGCACTACGGAACTTTTGGTGGCTGGAGGCTTGATGATCTAGGGTTTTTGCATCGGGAGGCATCTTATAGGCGAAGAGGCAAGGTCGGTGGGCGGCCAGGGGGCCCACACCAACTGGTGGCGCGGCTAGGGCTAGCCCGCGCCACCACATGGTGTGGCAGCCCTGTGGCCCCTCTCTGTCTCGTCTTCTGGCTCCGTGAGTCTTCCGGTATAATATCAACTTTGGCTTTTGTCCCGTCTAGTTCCAAGAATATTGATTTTCTGACTTTCCTAGAACCAAAAACAGCAGAAAACAGGCAACTGGCATAGTGACATCTTGTTAATAGGTTAGTCCCAGAAAGTGTATACAAATACTCCAAAGTGTGGACAAAACATAAGAAAGTAGATATAAAACAAGCATGGAACATCAAAAATTATAGATACGTTTGCAAATAATCAATTAGGCATGGATTAGACCAGCCACCCAGGAGTTTCTCTAACACACATACATAACTCCATGGACTTAGAAGCTCCCCTTTCATTTCACACCGACGACATCCATAAACAAAAGAGCATGATATCAACTAAATAAAGTGCAATGTTGAGCGTTCCCCATGACATCATGGTTCTGCTAATTCACAACTTACAAAGCGCAAGCATATACACAACATAGATGGGCACAATGGTTCAAGTTTATTAAGTGCAAGAAAAGTAAAGTGTGCCATCAAGTTTGTGAGAGCTTTAATCACTAATTTTCACATAACAAGTTTATTTCGGAAGGTAGATAAAAACATGAATTTACTTGGAATAGCAATAATGCTAATAGGTAGTTATGGTGGACACAAATGGCATAGGTTTTGGTTTAAGAATTGGATGCACGAGAAGCATTCCCTCTCAGTACAGGTTTTTGGCTAGCAAGGCTGGGTAGCAAGCATAAGAGTTGAAGGAAACAAACAAACATATAGGTGATAAAAACAAACATACAATCTTCCTTGGAAGCACAAAAGATCTTAACTAGAGAATACTAAGCTTATGAGCCAATCAAGAAAGGAAGATGATGAAATTATATTTCTTGAAAGTACTTTTATCTTTTTCATTCAATTCTCATAATAGTGTTGCTACTGACTGAGCCAGGTTTGCCAAAACCAACTAAATTTACTTAATGTTCCCAAAGTGATGCCAATACTAACAACAAGATCAATCATATAATAGGAATTGAAAACTAATATAAGATATGAAAAAGAGTAAATGATAGAACTTCTCATTAATATTCCATAACGGAAACTCACACCAAGGGATACATAGATAACTAACGAGAGGGGGGACACTTCCATAATGCAAACCATCCTACATAATAACTTCTCTATTCATGATATGACTCTACTAAAAAGGTTAAAAGATAGAAGATAGTGATGTGATACCGTGACACTCCCCCAAGCTTGGAACAAACCAAGGGGATGCCAAAACCTGATGACAAATTACTCCTTTGGTGGTGGTGGTGTTCTCTCGTCATCGTCCGACTTCCAAGGTAAGGGCTCCCCATCAACAAAAGACATCCTGGTCACCAACATCCTGAAACTAGCAGCAACACTTATGCGTTTAAACCTAACCTCATACTCACAGTTTTGATTTTGCACATCGTAGAGCTGTGCTTGTAGTTGGTTGGTTGTTCGGTGGAGTTAGAGAATTTCATCCTTAAGCTCAACAGTCTCCTTCTGGTGCGCGGCGATGAGTTCTGAACCAATCTTATGGATGATATCCACTTCGTGTTCGGCCATCTTCTTCTACCTAAAGACATCTTGCTCCAATGCTTCCATCCTATCCTCCAGGCTGCCTTCACCTTTAGGGCCCTAAACCTCTTTTATCTGCACCTTCCCATCTTCGAGCAACAACTCCTTGGGATGAATCTTCAACTCACGCATGTATGGGTTGACGATGTCCGCGGAGGAATCTTCCTTGGCTGATCCAGAGGAAGACATCGTGACTCCAAAACTGAGACTCTACCTGTCAGAAACAGATCGAAATGAAAACATGACGAAAACACGATATACGAACCTAGGGGGATCCAGGGGATTATATATTACGAACTTTTACAACAAAAGGAAGGTAGTGGGAGAAAACGGGTCGGAGACAGACTCTGGGGCGGGCACACCACCTGGTGGCGCGACCAGGTGGGCCCACGCCACAGGGTGGTGTGAGCCACCCTGGCTCCGTTTTCGTCCCTCTTTCGATTCGTTGCTTTTCTTATTAGATAAAAACTACAAAAATATAACTTGACAGATTTTTGCGGACCTTTTCTTAGCAGAACTGTTACCTATTCGAAAACAGACTCTGCAGGTCTCTGAACTTGGTCTTTAATAATTTATTCCGGAGTCACCACTTGAATAACATCAATATCTTCATCTTCATACACATATTGCTTGAGTCATTTAACCTTTCACTATCTTATTACACCATTTTCTCCTACAACCTGGAAATTTCTTTCACACAAAACCTCACACAATTCTCATTAACAACATTAGTGCATGCAAAGTAATAAACCTTTTAAGTTCAATTTCAACTGGAATCCATCATAACATAAGATACTAAAATAAATCCTTCCGAAATCCCAAAAGGAATTCAAAAAGGAAATCGATTTAAGAGGCAAATGCCAAGAGTGGTAAAAATCTGTCAAAATAGACCAGCAGGTAAAGATCAATTTTTTCGAAACTCTTATGTTGCTCAAATCAAAAAGTGCAAATCTAACGAAAGTTAAATAACAAACTGGGGCAGAAGCACAAAAAATTACAGCTCAATCCGACATACATAGATTTTTCACGAATTTTTACAGCGAAGCACAAAAATCTATTTCGGGACAACAACTTTCCCAAATATTACTTCTCTCTCATTAGAGGTTGATCTTTACACAAAAACCAAAAAAAAGGATAAGGAGAGGTTATTACCGAAGTAATAACTTCGAAGTCTCAAATAAACGAAAACAAACTGAAAGCACAAATATATTGGTTTGTCTCCCAAAAAGCTCTTTCTTTATAGTCATTAAGATGGGCATGATAATTTCAATGATGCTCTCTTAAGAATATGAATTGAAGTAAAAGAGAGCATCAAGAGGCAAAAATGCACATGTTTAAGTCTAACCCACTTCCTATGCATGGGAATTTTGTAAGAAAATAAATTGTTGAAACTAAAGGCTGCTAGCATAGGAAAGCAAAACAAGTGAAACATAAGGACTTTCAGCATATAGCGAGGAAACTTAATATTATTGAGATGCATAAGAGCACTTTTACCTCTCTCATAATAACTTTCAATATCATGCATAAATTTAAAAAATAACTATCACAAGAACCGTCGTAGCAATGATCACTTATCCTAACATAAAACACAGGGACACTAGTTCTTATAACACTACTTTGTGAAACAGTTTTAGAAGTATCCTTACAAAGAATAGTGTGTCCATCTTCTACATATTTAGTGACAAAGTCTTTCACATTTGCTATCATAGGTTCAACAGCTACTTGTTTCATCAGGTTCAACAGCTTTATTTGTACTTTCATTAACCATACTAGCTATCATAGAATGTTCCTTTACCTTAACTAGGAAAGGCATTTTCTCAATGTAAGGTTCTGGTAAAACATGATTAGCAGAAACTTCAGTATTTCTTGCAGGAACACAATTAACAATATCTTTATAAGGTGCATGATACTTATTCCACTTCTTTTTAGGAATTTTGATGGGGATATACCGAATGGGGTATGCTCAGCAAGACGTTCCGATTGGGTCGAAGGCTTAGCGAGTGGGCCTGCAGGACGGCAACTGGAATGGGACTGAGTAGAAGGCCTAGAGAATGGAGACTGGAGGCCCAGAAGAGTACTCGAAACCCAGTCGAATTAGGTCAAAGCCTCCGAATCCATATCTTGTTCGGTTGTAAGCTGTAAACCCTAGCGAGGTGCCTCCTATATAAGCCTCCCTAGGGTACTCTAAGGACTTACGTTCCATCATACACCCCTTCAAGCAACTCGTTGCTTAGACGCCGAGCTCGCCACCCCTGTAACTTGCTCTCCCTCAATCTAATCTAGAAGGAGTAGGTCTTTACCCTCCGGGGGGCCGAACCTGGGTAAACCCATGTGCATTCGCCCCCATCTCGCACCGCAGATGGCCGCCAGCTCTCGCCCCTGATTCTATCCATCGCTGCCCGTAGCAGCGACTGCCGTGGCCATTTCCATGACAGTGGCGCCCACCGTGGGGCCTAGCTGGACTGGCCTGAGTTCTGCGGCGAGACCCGACTCGCCGATCGATCGGCCGATCGCCACCGGATGCATGATCGCCATCAGTGGGATCTTACAGATCCTTCCCAGCAGCTACACCCCGACGTCGCGCCCGATCACCCACAGCGCAATAATGCCGGTCGGCACCATCAACCTGTTTGTCGGCTTCACTGGCGTGGTCGACCCAGCGGCGACAGTGATCGTCAGCGGGTCACCGACGCACCGCGATCTGCTCTCGGAGGAGCAGGTCCGCTCCATCAGGAGCCTCGTCACCGAGTATGACTCGGCCGCTAGCAGCGCGGCCGAGACCAACGCTGCCACGGACGACGCGACCCTCCACGATGACACCGACTCCGTGACCCCTGCCTCCGTCGACGGATCTATCGCCGCAGCGTCCCGGGAGGACTCCATCACGCGAGTCTCCAACCCCAAGGACTTCGAGGACTCCTCCATCCTTGGGATCTTCGACTCTGACTCCGGCTCAGAGTCCCCCGAGGACTTCCACGCCAGATCCAATCGTTTCAACGTGATATACATGGTGGGCAGCACGGCCACCCCGCCAGATCCGTTTTCCACACCGATTCTGCCGACCGCCACGGCCACAGAGGTGGAGGAAGCCCGCCTGTGACTGGAGGAGGCACGGCGCAAGGAGCTAGCTGAGCGCGAGAAATTCCGCCTCGAGCGGGAAACGGCGCGGGAGCTATCGCTCTACCACCAGCGCCGCATTAGGACCCGCCTAAACTCCAATGTCCAGGGCCGTGTCCTAAACTTCAACGACGAAAGCGATCTCGCACGCGCGGTTGAGTGCGAGTACTGCAAGAACGCGCCACCAGGTGGAAGCAACCGACCACCACCCGGCGCACCGGCGACTGGGGCCCCACCGCCACCCATTGGTCGCGCGCCCCCGACGGACCAGCCGCGGATCATAATCTCGCCACAAGCCTGCGACGCCAACGGACTCCCACTGTACTCCACCCCGATGGACAATGTCATCGCGGCCAACGACGCGATCGCCAACCTCGACGTCTAGGGAGAAGGCGCGCTGCAGATCCAGTACGCCAAGGCTCTACTCGCTAGGTCCGTCGACAACAAGCCACAGGAGTCGACCCGTGGGGCGGATGTATTCCTGCTCTTCGGCAAGCAGGGCGGCCTCAAGTGGCCACCCAACCGTCACCAACACCGTTAACTGCCCACCACCGCAGCCCTTGGCGCACCAGCCATGGGCCGCCAACCCCGCGCTCTCCACCAACGAGCCGCGACCGGTAAACAGCATGGTCGCTGCCAATGGGCAACCCATCGGCCCCCAAACGTACATCGTCAATAACCAGGCTTGGTGGGTGCGCCAAACCAACGACTTGAGGCACACCCTCACCAATCGCGGCGACCCCGAACCGAGGGGCTCGCTTAGCCGAGTCGCCCCCCAGTGCTTCGGACCTATGATCCGAGGAGAGAAGTACGCCGCCAACTTCAACGCACCCAAGGAGATCGAGAAGTATAATCCAACGTACGATCCAGCAATGTGGCTGGACACATACCTCATGGCGATGCGAATCGCCGGCCACACCGACCTGCTAGCTGCTCGCTACCTCCCCCTGATGATGGAGGGTGCGACCCGGCAATGGATCAACACCCTCCCGCCCGACAGCATCAACTCCTAGGAAGAGATGCAGGATGCCTTTGTCAAGCACTTCGAGCGTTCTTACACCCGCGCCACCACCATTGAAGACCTGGAGCGATGCATCTAGGGACAACGCGAGTCGACCCGCCACTGGATCCAAAGGTCAGGAACTATGGATCAACGCCTCCGGCATCCACCCGGACATGGCAATACACTGCTTAAAGAACGCGTGCCAGTACGAACCCCTGGTCTCTAAGATCAAGAGGGTCTACCGGACGCTCGACAACATCCCCGACCTCCTCGAGATTGCCAAGCGCTACGCGGAAGAGGACCCCAACCAAGACTTAGACGATGAGTTGGGAGGAAGACGCCACACCAGCAGCCATGACAGTGGGCGACAGCGCGACATGCGCTACAACAACACTCGCATAACCGACAAGCACCGTAGTGATGGGCGAGTCGACTTTGTCGCCAATGCTGGCTACGGCCAACGCGATCTGAAGAACCTCCACCGCGATGGCGGAAATTACCGCGCCAACAACACAGCGAGGCTGAAATTCGACCCTGCCGCCCTGCTCAACCAGCCCTACGTCTACCATAGCAGGGTGGAAAAACCGCCACTCACACCACCGCGGACTGCCATTCTCTCAAAGAGATCGAAAAGGCAAGGCGAGCAAGGGAGGACCCCAACAACAACCCACCAAGGGAAACGGCAATGTCGGCGGGTTTAGACACGCCGCCGGCTCGCTACACACCTTCACCAGGCTCGGCACCAAACGCGAGAAGAAGCTGCTCGCCCGCGCGGTCGCTGTCAATGCGGTGACCCAAGATCGACGATTCCAAGTTCTTTTACCCCACTAAGAAACAGTTTTCCGCCAGACGACTCGTAGGGGGTGAGAAGGGCCCTGACTCCATCCCAAACAATGTACTACTATCGGCCCTACCAGGCAATATCTACCTACACAAGCTCGATCAGGAGATAGGGAGGATCCGGCAGAAGCACGAAATTCCTCTTGTAGTGAAAATAAGATCGGTTCTATTAAGAATAGGTTGTCGTATTGATGACCAAGAAAAGTATGGAAAAGAAGCAAGATTCAACGCTCCCCAAGACAACAGAGCCCTCATAGTGGGGAGGGTCAAGAGCATCCAACGCAAAGCGACCTTTCATTCCCTTGTTTCGTCATGGCACACCCCCCCACAAGCACCCCCAGGCGAAGGGGAGACCAGAAAACGCCTTTCGTTTTCCCCCCTTCAGCGGCCCTAGCCACCTTCCTTAACAAGCCCTCAAGCCTCCTTTGCGTCGCCTTCCTCATAGAAGCCGCTGGGTTGACCCCGAAGGCATCCCCCGCTTCCTCAATTGGTCCGAGCAAAGCATCACCTGGAGTCGCCAAGATCACGCGCTTAGGATCGAATATCCAGGGCGAGTCACCCTGGTAGTCAGGCCCAAAGTAGCTGACTACTGGCTACCCAAGACACTGATGGACGGCGGGAGCTCCATCAACATCATGTACCTGGACACGTTCAAGAGGCTCCAGCTCCCAGAATCAGCAATCGAGCCGACCCTAACAACCTTCCACGACATCGTCCCTGGTCGGAAGGCGTACCTGATTGGAAAAGTGATGTTGCCAGTCCCCTTTGGCAGACCAGCAAACTACCGCACGGAGAGGATCATGTATGAGCTGGTGAACTTACGCAACCCCTACCACTGCATCCTGGGACGCCAAACGTTCACCAAATTCATGGTGACACCCCACTATGCCTACAACATGATGAAGCTCCCAGGGCCAAGCGACATCATCACCGTCCACGGCGACCCCGATATGGCTGTGGAGTGCGAAGACAAAGGCACCAAGCTCGCTGACACCGTCATCGCCGTGGAGACTGACCACGTAGAGGAACTCGTGAAATACGCGTGCAACATCAATAAGGACGATCCCACCATCCTGAAGAAGCCAACCGCCGCGAGCTCCACATTCGAGGTGACCACGCACACCCACATCGTCGAGCTCGTCCTGCGTGACTCTAGCCAGATGCTCACCATTGGGGCGCACATGAGCCTCGCATAGGAAAGCGCGCTCATCAGGTTCCTCCGTGAGAATCACAACATCTTCGCATGGAAACCATTAGACATGCCCGGTGTCCCGGGGGAACTTGCTGAGCACAAACTCAACGCCGATCCCAAAGTGCGACCAGTAAAGCAGTCAATACGGCCCTTCAATGAAGAACACCGCCGAGCAATCGCTGAAGAAGTACAACGCTTGCTAGCCACAGGCTTCATTCGGCCAATCAAATACTCCAAGTGGCTCGCAAACCTAGTCCTGGTCTTGAAAAAGAACAACACATGGAGAATGTGTATCGACTACACCAACCTCAACAACGCCTTCCTGAAGGAGGAGTTCGTCCTACCGCGCATCCACTTGATCATCGACTCGACCGCAGGATCGGAGTCGCTATGCTTCCTCGACACGTATTCTGGCTATAACCAGATCAAGATGGCGGTAGAGGATGAGGAGAAGACGACGTTCATCACGCCATTCGACGCCTTCTGCTACACGGCCATGACGTTCGGCCTCAAGAACATCGACGCCACATACCAAAGGTGCATGCAGGAATGCCTCGCGAGCCAAATTGGCTGCAACATACACGTCTACATCGATGACGTGGTGGTAAAATCCACCTGCCAAGACGATCTGCTCGCCGACCTAACCAAAACCTTCGCAAACCTGCGGAGGTACAACATCAAGCTCAACCTAGGAAAATGCACCTTCGGTGTCCTCACTGGACAGCTCCTAGGATACATGGTCTCCAAGCGAGTCATCGAGGCCAACGCCACCAAGATCGACACCATCGCGCAACTCGGGAAACCCGAGTGCCTGCGCGATGTCCAGAAGTTGGCCGGGCGAGTGGCGGCTCTCAGTCGCTTCATTCCCCTGCTCGGCGAGAAGGCAATGCCCCTCTACCGCCTGATGCGCAAGGACCCCACGTTCCAATGGGACGCGGAGGCGGACGATGCACTCAAAGCGCTCAAAGAAGTGCTACTCGCGGCTCCACTCCTTGCCGCCCCAATCGACAAAGAGCCAATGCTCATCTATGTGGCGGCCTCCACTCGAGTCATCAGCGCCGTGATGGTCGTCGAACGGCCAGAGGAGGGCAAGGAGCGCCCCGTACATCGCCCCGTCTACTACATCAGCGAAGTCCTGACGGACTCAAGACAGCGCTACCCGCAGTGCCAGAAACTGGTATACCCGGTATTCCGAGCTCAACGGCGACTCCCCATTACTTACAGGAGCACCCAATCACGGTCGTCTCCTCCACACCACTGCATGACATAATACGCAACCGTGAAGCAACTGGGAGAGTCATCAAGTGGGCCGTCAAAATCAGCGTCCACAACATCAAATACGAGCCCCACAAAGCAATCAAGTCGTTAGCCCTGGCTGATTTCCTCGTAGACTGGGAAGAAGCATAGCAGTTGGAGAAGCTCCCATATATCCACTACTGGTCGCTCCACTTCGACGGGTCCAAGAACACTGACGGTGTTGGTGCTAGGGTGATACTGACCTCCCCTAAGGGAGACAAGCTCCGCTACGTGCTCCACCTCAACTTCAAGCCCTGCACCAACAACATGGCAGAATATGAGGCCCTCCTTCACAGCATGCGGACTACCAAGGAGATGAACATCAACCGCCTACGATGCTACGACGACTCCGACCTAGTCGCCAGCCAAGTCACCGGAACCTGCGACACCGTCTCCCCGACAATGATACCGTACCGCCAAGCGGTAGACCAGCTGGGAGGACACTTCGACGGCTACTCAGTCGAGTGGATCGACAGACGAAAGAATGAGGAGGAAGATGCCCTTTCCCACATCAGGTCGGCTCAGAAAACGCCACCCGCGATCGTCTTCCTCGACATCATCCAGAAACCTTCGGTCTCCCTAGCGAAGGAGATCGACATTGGGATACCACTACAACCCGAGCCGGCCCTAGTCGCCATGATCATGGAGCCCAACGACTGGACGACACCATATGTCGCCCTCCTCGAGAACAAGATCCTCCCAAGCAACAAGACGGAAGCGCGAATGATTGTGCACCGCTGCAAATCCTTCATCATCATCAACGACGAGCTCCACAAACGTAGCGTGACTGGCATGTTCCAGCGCTGCGTACAGCCAGAAGAAGGCCGCAAGATCCTCCAAGACATCCACGCCGGCGACTGCGGCCATCACGCCGGCGCCAAGTCGCTGGTCGCCAAGGCCATGCGGCACGGTTTCTACTGGCTCACCGCGCACGCCGACACCACCGACATTGTCCAACGATACGTCGGGTGCCAGAAGTACGCCAACCAGACGCACCTCCCTGGTTCGGCACTCAAGACCATCCCCATCATATGGCCATTCGCCGTATGGGGCATGGACATGGTCGACCCATTCAAGAAGGCCCCATCCGGCTTCACCCACCTCCTGGTCGCGGTCGACAAGTTCACCAAATGGGTCGAGGCCAAGCCGATCAAAAAAGTGTGACGGCAAGATGACCACCAAGTTCTTATGCGAGCTCATCTACCGGTACGGCTACCCGCACAACATCATAACAGGCAACGGTACTAACTTTGCCAAGGGCGCCATGGCAGAATTCTGCGAAGAACACATCATACGACTCGACCTCGCCTCAGTTGTCCACCCAGAGTCGAACGACCAAGTAGAACGCGCTAATCAGAGCATCCTCCACGAGCTCAAGCCACGACTCCAAGTGCCCCTCGAGCGCACCCCAGGATGCTGGGTCGAAGAGGTCCCCTCTGTAATATGGGGGATCTGCACCTCCGTCAACCGCTCCACGGGGTTCACACCCTTCTTCATGGTGTACGACGCCGAAGCCATAATGCCAACTGACCTGGAGCACGACTCACCTCGAGTCGCCAACTACGTCGAGGTGACAAACGAGATCGCCCGCCAAGACAACATCGACCAGATCGACGAGGCAC
This sequence comes from Avena eriantha, assembly GCA_910589775.1. Lineage (NCBI taxonomy): Eukaryota > Viridiplantae > Streptophyta > Magnoliopsida > Poales > Poaceae > Avena > Avena eriantha. The sequence continues at coordinate 411,187,191 of OU342742.1, forward strand.
GCGACCTGATTCCCTCCCGCACCGCCATCTACCAGTAGGGACTCCGCCGCTACCACTGCTGCCGAGTCCGAACCTGCACCTTCCAGGAGGGCGATTTGGTCCTACGACTGGCTCAAGACAAGAAGGGCATGCAGAAGTTCTCCCCCCCATGGGAGGGCCATTCTCCATAGGGCGAGTCCTTGGCAATGACGCCTACTACCTCATCGACATACGAGGTGATGGCCAGCTCTAGGTCGGGAGGCCATGGAATGTAAACCTTCTCTGAAAGTTGTATACATAGAACTCAAACTTGTACCCAGATGATATATAATGAAGTTCATTCGGACCACACAAATTGTGTCTACTCGCCATACTCTTGTGCCACTTGCACTCGTACATTTAGCAATATGCTACCTACGAAAGTCAACCCTTGGTCGAGCGACCGGCACGGCTAAGTAGTGCGGCCCAAGGGCACCGAAAATATTCAGGCTTTATGTCGTCCACGAAATCGCCAACCCGGAGCCACCATCGGAGTCGCCCAGCTCGACTGGCCCAACGGGCTAAGACGACCGACATACGCTTCTCATAGCGACCTGTCCTTCCCATCCTCGCGCAAAGCGACTCGAACGGTTAAGTACCACGCACGGGGACTTCGCAAACAGAAGCCACCAGGGGAACCCCCACGGGGGCATCATTAGATCTCATTAGACAGACCCATCTCTCACATCATATTAGATCTAGTCTCTCCCACCGCCTTTGGCCACTCCATTGTAATCCAATCTATGAACATATACTGGATTGATAGCAGGATGTAGCGATCATCCACCAAGGGGACGTGAACCTGGGTACATCGTGTGGCAATCTCGCTCCTGGATTCTCCTACGTTGCTGTGCCCTTTCCTCTATGTAAGCTATGTTGTAGCATCTGTCGTGGACAATACCACGACATATTTGCACATCTTTGCAATTATTAGTCATTAGTGGCAAGGTTGAGAGTTTATTTGGCAATTGTTTGACCAAAAATAACGTTTAAACACGGTGGAAGATGGCAAAAATCAGAGCCATTAACTTCCCCAAAGCTCAGACCTTGATCATCCTCGAGCAAGAAGAACCAAAATATCTATAAGGAATTCAGCATTTAAACTTGAAACAATGAGAATAGGAGTTCACTTACAGTAGGTAGTCGTATGTGCTCAGCACTTCATTCATTTGCAAATCTTATCAAAGTTAGAGAGATGACAAGAATACTATACAAGCTTCGGTAAGTCAAGATAATCAAAGTAAAGTTTAATATAAGTATAAATAACTAGAAGTGTAGCAATCAATCCAATTCCTCTAATTAACTCTCAGCTTGCCAAGGAACATTTAAGATGTGTAAATAGCATAATTGAGTTTCATGTCCCAAGTAGAATAACAATGAAGTGTCTTATTTGCACCCACATCAATAGATCAAGTCAATCTAAAACACTTCTAATCCAATTATTGTCTTTCAAGAAAAATTCGTAAAGTAGTAATGAGACCATGCCAAGGACTTGTTACGTGGATCCTCATAGATATCTTTTTCTTTTTTCTTTTTCATCTCATTTTTCAAGGATAACTGTTTGTTTTATTTTTGCTAGTATTTGCACAACCTTTGAGAGTACCAATACTTTTGCCCATACATTGATACAGATGCCAATCATGTCACCAACTCATAGCCGAAATCCGGGGTTATACCATAGATCGTTCAAAAGCTAGCGGAGTTGTTAGCATCCCAAAGGTGTGCGTCAGAGACATGGAACATAGTTGTCTCGCAGCTTTTTTTAAGCTAGAACCACAGTTTGATCCACAAGGTTAGCTTTGGCATGCATCACAATTTCCACTAGACTTTATTTCAATCAAACAATTCCTTTCTTGAGTGTTTTCGAGACTGTCAAAATATCTATGGGGTTAAGTATAATCGAGGGTATACTCTCAAGACAATCATTCATCAAACAAGTCGTAAATTTTTAGACTTTTCTTGTTGTACTTGTTTGGCATTATTATTTCCAAGGCATGAATTGGTTAACTAAAAGAACTAGAGCAAGAGCTTCAACAACTAATCATCATACTAATAAAAAGCCTTACTCTAACCATATTAAATTACTTCCCACTAACATGCATCTTAGCAAATCAACCAACTAAGATAAACAATTCAAACTTCATAAGTGGGAGACATAGGACATACCTCTCATAAGTAACTTCTTGATCCCCTTCCTTATAGGGATGTATTCCTTCAAAACTCAAACACGGTTACTCTCGATGTCGTCGGATTGATGACAAGTACGCCATGAGGGGGTCCTCGAGGCGTGTGGAAGAGAGGGTTGTGAGACGTATGGTATTCCGGGATGGTGGGCACACAAGTTTACCTAGGTTCGAATCCGCCGGCTTTGGACGAATCCTACTCCTGCTAGCAATCCAATAATACGGCAGAGCCGGAATATGGGTTACAAGGGTTTCGCCTGTGCGAGTTGAGATTGTAGACTGTTGTGAGGGTGCCCTAAAGGCGTACCCTAGGAATGCTTATACAGATATCCGTCCTAGGTTTTATCAGAGAGAATTATCCGGTTACGACTAAGAGTCGGTTACAGAGTATATCTTAAACTACAAGTAACTTAATAGGCCTATGTTGGTAAGTCTTCTGGGCCTTTCTGTAGCCGGACTGGACTCCATCTCTTCTCCCTGACTGTGCTACCCGTGAAGCAAAGCTCTAACCCGAAGTGGGCCACCCTGGTCAGTGAGGCATAGTGAGGATACCTGGAAAGTATATCCCCAACAGCATCCCCGGAAGCCTCCAAGATCCAAAGTCGGATTTCATCATCGTTTAGCTTGATCTTCGGCTTGAAGAATCTTGAAGGGTTCCTGAAACTTCAATAGAAAGGATAGGATCCGGATCTCAAATGAGTCGGACTTATGAATATATTATCCGAGTTTCCAGCTCGAAATTCAAACTAAGCTAGAACTTGGTCTCTGACGTAATCTGACATTAGTCATGGTCAAGTCACGTCACTAATAGACATTCCCGTCAGCACGACCGTTGGTGGGTCTGCCTATTGCGGAACCAAGGCATTGTTTTAATGCGTGCGCGGAGATCGAGGTGGCGTAATTATCGTGTGGGGGTTACCCAGCTCCTTCTGCAATGTGTGTCACGGTTACTGTACACATTGCATGAATCTTGGCACGACGAAGGATATAAGGGGTTGATATTCTCTCCCTCTTCTCTTCACCAGCATTTGTGTCGCTTACTTCCTCCCAACACTTCCCATGAAAATAGAGCTCCTCAGCCTCCCCAAAATCTTCCAGTGCCACCCATCTCAGGTCACTGGCCCATGAAAAAATGGCTGCGACCTCATCTTCCAGTGCGGCGACGACGGTAGCGACGGTTTCGGCAGCGGAGAAAGAGAGTCACCGCGGGGTCTGGATCCCCTACGTCTTGGATGACGCCAAGCTCTGCGTCATGGAGAACGAAGCGATCCTCCGCGCCGGCAACTAGCGAAGTGGTTACGACCAAACCGTCCCTACTCCTCGTGCCGACGAGCGGGTGCACTTCGGCACCCACCTCGACAGAGGTCTGAGTTTTCCACCCTCAGATTTCTTTTCTGAGGCTATATATCACTATGGAGTTCAACTCCATCATCTTCTCTTAGAGATGAGCGTGTTTGCTCCTTTGTGCAAGGGGTACCTCGGCAATAGGCTGAGTCTCACTCTTTTCCAGTTTTTTTTCATATCCGGAGAAATTCTATCACTGCCGGTAATCCATACATTACTGGAACCATTAGTTTTTCTGTTAGAAGAGAGCACGTCTATCCTCGGATTATGGCCAGTGAGTCGGTGAAACAGTGGCCGTCCACTTTCTGTTATCACAAGGATATTCCTGCCCCTCGCAAAGCTACTTCTTTCCCGGTTTTATCGACAGTGCCACCATGCCCCAAGAGTCCTGGGACGAAGATGCACCGGCTCTCAATGACAATCTGCTTCTTGCCAAGAGGCGGATCAAGTATTTGATGAACACAAGGGCCTTAAGGGATCCGACTTGGTTCACTGCTGGGTGGCACGCCGGATCCAGCCTCTTCTACATCATGGAGACCGGCTTATGCATTCCATTACGGGGTCCAAGAAAGATACTGTCCGGATCTGCTCCCGCCCTTACATGGATAAGCAATATGAGTCCCTAATCAAGTGGCTGATAAGGGAGCGGATCAAGAAGAAAATCCTGGAGCTGTCTTTGGATATGCATACGGCTGAAGATCCTGTGGTATCGGTAAGTTTCCAGCAGTAACCCGAATTATGTGTTCATTTTTACATTTTTGTTTCTTTTCAAAATACTGACGTATCTCTTCTTTTCAGCTTGCTGACCTCCCCGAGTCGGAGCTTGCTCCTCTCAAGGGATATCCTCCTGAGATTTCTCAGGATGATGGAGAATTTATTCCACTGCTAGAGACCTTTACTCGAAAGCGTAAGGCTCCGACTCTGGCTTTTGGCACGAAGGAGGTGCCCATTGTGAAGAGGTAACTTTCCTCACAAGGTTTTTGTATTTCGTTCGTAATTCTTTCCGAGACGTAATGTTCTTTATTCTATTACCTCCTCAGAGCTAAACAGCTCACCAAGGGCGAGGGGAAAGGAGTCTCATCGAAGCCCCTGCGCCAGTCAAAGCTGAATTTGACTTCTCCTGCCACAGTGCCTCTAACTCCTGCCCCTCAGCCTTCTACGGTGCTAGAGATTACTCCATCTCTGACCATCGTAGAAGATCCGGCTCAGCAAACCAAGCCAGCGATCCTCGGATCGCAAACTGACGTCACCATGGGTGACTCAAGTTTTGATAAGGGTGAACCCTCTTCGGGTAATGATCCCTTGGCAGCGGTCTTCGCGGAAAACCTCCTCAACAATCCAGGTCTTGCCAAGCTTGGTATTACTCAAAAGTCTATGGAGGAAATCCAACGGTTAGCCCAGCAATGCTTGGAGAGCCGGAATATTACTGCCGAGGAGGAGGCACAAGAAGCGAAGGACGTCAAGTACTCCGAACTCCTTGAGCTGATCCGTTTTCATGATGAGGAGCTAAGAACTGGTGTGCTTCCACCACCCCTAGTAATCCTGCTGACCCTCGCCGAGAAGGTTAGCACCGAGGTGTCCATGAGCTTAAGCAAGCTCACCCATGAACATCATGTAAGTCGAATTCCAACTCACATTTTTTACTTTATTTCATATCATATCCTCTAGCCCCCAAGCATGAAGTTGGACAGACAATCCAGATTTATGCTTCCTTAGTATGCCAAAGAATGAACTAGTGTAGCCCCAAGGCTCGTGCTGTTATTAGTAAAAATATTAGCCCGAGTCTTTAGTAGACTTCTGACTTATAAAAAGTTAATTCATATAACCAAGAATTGTTGAAGAATATCTGCAACAAGCGGAGAGAGATTAGAGCTCTCCGACTTGAAAATGCTCAATTGAAAGTGTCAAGGGATGAGGCTGAAGGTAAACATTCCAGTCCTCAAACCTTGCCCTTTATTTCATAGTCAAAAAATTTATTCAACTGTTGTTCTTTTGCCTACAGCACTGGTAAAGCAATCATGTGCTATGATTGAAGAAGCCGAAAATCTGAAGACCCTGGCGGTGGCGAACACCGACTTACATCGGGAGCTGGACAAGCTGAAGGCGGATCATGAACGGAGCATTGCTCAAATTCTTGAATCCTCTTACATGGACATCGATGAACGTGATCAAAGGATCGCGGCCCAAGATCAAAAGGTCTCAGATATTAATGATGCTTTATTCAGAGAGAAGGACATCACCGAGGCACTACGGGCTGAACTCCAGATCCTACGGGAAGAGAAGACCAAAGTTGACGACGTCATCTTCGGTATGTTTCCCTCTTCCTGACTTTTCTGCCTTTTCTGACTCTTTGGAATTCAGATTTATTTTACTAACCTTTTGCATTACATGCGCAGGTCCTCTGAACTTACTGGATTCAGCCTCCACCGAGTCTCGCCCTAGCCAGCTTACCCAAGTCAGCGATTTACTTCATGATTTCCGCCAATCCTTTGAGGATATTGGCGAAGTTCTCAAGGTTCTGGACATGCATAGAATATTCGGCTTTGAAGTGCGAGACAAGTCCAAGGAGATGCCCCAGCTCATCTAGGACTGGAACATGTACTACGCGCGAACCGCAGCGCATAATGCTCTCACCATGGTTATGAGCCACCATGGAAGCATGGAAATCTGGCAAGTAACCAGAGGGTATTCTACTGTGGATGAAGACAGACAGGAGCAGGACATCAAAGCAATCATGGACTCCTGTGCCGGATATGGGTTTCACATAGCTGACTTGACCAGCTACAACACTCCTTTCTTCAGTCGCGTGGAGACGCCTCCTCCGCCTGCCGAAGTAATAGCAGAAGTCTCCGACGATGAACAAGCTGTTTCAGATTTGAATGTCTCAGAAAGATATCAAGGCGAGGCCGATGTATCCAGTGAGCCAGCAACTCCTACCTCTCCTCCTGCATCATAGAGTATCTGAAAACCAATGTGTTATTTTGAAAACAATTTGATTTGTAAATAAGTAGTATAATACTTTTGCTAGTGCTAAGAGTTGTTATTTGTATTTAGCACTTCTGGCATTAATTTTATGTGCCTGAAATGTTTTATATAAGCACTTATGTTTTTTGTCTGTATTTATCGTCTATCTGGTTTTCCACCTCGTCCCTTTCGTGAGCCGGTCAACGTTCAGCACGGAAACTTTGCCGAGCAACAGATCTCAATTTGCTAAACCAGTTTAAACTCAGAAACAAAGCCGGCTTCCATTACCAACAATTCACTACTCGGAAAATGCCCGCATCCGGCAATCAAATAAATAACCAAAGTACAAACTAGAAAATTTAAATTTATACTTAAAGGTATCATTTTTAGAATCGGAAATCCTAACCAGAACAAACATGAGCATAAATTACTTTCAAGTATTCTAGGATTTTCGACTGTGACATGATCATTCAGAAATAAGATGGTAATATAAAACTTCTCAGAAAAAATGAGGCAACCAATACTTTATTTCTCATTGAACATGTACACATATATGATTACAAAGAAATATAAACTAAGAATAAAAGGGACATAGCTGAGCAATATTCCATGGTATGTCTAATTCTTCCGGGTCTGTACTGCCTCCAGCTCTCTTTTTTCTTAGTAGTAGGTCTTTCTTTGACTAGCCGCATATCAGTTAGATAGTAAGAACCAATGTGCAATACTCGGCTGATTAAAAAAGGCCCTTTCCATACTGGGGAAAGTTTGTGCTTTATTTTCTGCACCAGCCAGAGAACCAAATTGCCCTTATTGAAAGACCGGTTTCTGACTCTCTGGCTATGATACTTGCGTAACTTTTGCTGATAGGATGTTGATCTCATGTCAGCAACGACATGAACTTCTTCAATTAAGTCGAGATCATTTTGTCGAGAAATTTTGGCATCCTCTTCAATATACGCATTAACTCAGGGAGAAGTATGAATTAAATCACTCGGAAGAACTGCTTCTGCACCATAGACCAAGAAGAAAGGTGTGTATCCGGTTGACCTGTTCGGAGTTGTTCGTAAAATCCATACCACAGAAGGTAATTCCTCTGCCTAAGCCCCCGCAACATGTCGTAGTGGTGCTTCGAGTCTTGGTTTTAGGCCTTGTAGGATTAAACCATTTGCTCTTTCGACTTGTCCATTAGTCTACGGATGTGCGACTGATGCAATGTCGAGCCGGATATTTTGTTCGTTGCAGAATTCGAAAATCTCTCCCATAGAGAAGTTACTCCCGTTGTCTGTGATAATGTTATGCGGATAACCGTATCGAATTATGACATCCTCAACAAATCTTCTGGCTATTGCTCCATCACAACTAGTGACGGGCATTGCCTCAATCCATTTTGTGAATTTATCCACCATCACTAAGAGATGAGTAAATCCACTTGGAGCCCGTTTAAATGGTCCTACCATGTCAAGACCCCAGACCGTGAAAGGCCATGTTATAGGTATTGTTCGCAGCTGATCAGTCGGAACATGAGCTTGTTGGCCATATTTTTGGCAGCCTTTGCACGTCCTGACCAGCTGTTCGGCATCTGCCTTGGCTGTAAGCCAGAAAAAACTGTGTCGGAAAGCTTTTGCCACTAAAGATTTGGCTGCAGCATGGTGACCACACTCGCCTTCGTGGATTTCTTGTAAGATTTCTACTCCTTCTTCCGGAGATACACAACGCTGAAAGACCCTAGACACGCTCCGCTTATAGAGCTCACCACTAATTATAGTATAGGCTTTAACTCGTCGGACAATCTGCCAGCTCAGAACTTCGTCTTCGGTTAATTTGCCATCTACCAAATAATCAAGGTAGGGTTGAGTCCAGCTGGAAATTACAGCCAGAACTGCTACTAAAGGTGAGTCGGATTTGGTCGGATATTCTTCATCTACTACTGTTATAGAGGGAACTTTGAGGTGCTCCAAAAAAGCGCCATCCGGGTCCTTTTTTCGGTGCAGAGCCTATACGAGATAGTGCATCTGCTTCCTCATTTTCTGTTCGAGGGATGTGTTGAACCTCAAACCCTTCGAACGATTTAGATAGTTCATCCACGACAGCTCTATATGCTGCCATGTGTTTATTCACATTACAGATATCCGACACTTGTTGGGCAAAAAGATCCGAATCTCCATAACACATCAAACATCGGATGCCGATATCCTTAACAATCCGGATTCCATGCAGTAGTGCTTCATACTCGGCAATGTTATTCGTCGCCGTGAAGTGGATCTGCAACACATACAAAAGTTTATCTCCTTGGGGTGATTTGAGCACCACGCCAGCCCCCGAGCCCCCAAGCGCCTTAGACCCATCAAAATGTAAGGTCCAGTATTCCGACTCTAGGAGGGTCATATTTTCCGTTGTCTCTGTCCAATCAGTGACAAAGTCAGCAAGGATTTGGTATTTGATTGCTGTACGAGGTTAATACTCAATGTCGAAAGCTAAAAGCTCTATGCCCCATTTTGCGACACATCCTGTAGCATCGTTGTTGTTAATGATATCTCTCATGGGAGCTGTGCTCACCACGGTAATGGGATGTTCCTGAAAATAATGCTATAACTTACGAGATGCAAAAACACACCATAAGCCAGCTTTTGATATTGCGGATACCGCTGCTTTGATTCAGTTAGGACCTCGCTGAGATAATAAGTCGGACACTGCAGTAGGTATTACTGATTTTCCTCTCATCTCTCCACCAGCATGACGACACTAATGACTCTGTTTGTCGCAGCGAGCTAGAGCAACATCGGTTCCCGTGGTTCCAGTTTACAAGGATAGGAGCAGATGAGAGTACTGCTTTCAGGTCTTGTAGTGCAGCTTCAGCTTCGTTAGTCTAAGCAAACTTTTTGGTCTTTTTCAGGAGCTTATAGAGTGGTGCGGCTCTTTCCCCGAGCCGGCTTACAAATCGACTGACTGTAGCAATGCAACTAGTTAGTCTTTGAACGTCCTTCAGGCGAGTTGGCCTGGAAATATTGAGTATAGCCTTAATCTTGTCTCGGTTCACCTCTATGCCTCTTTGAGACACGATGATCCCTAACAATTTCCTGGCTGGTATTCAAAAGAAACACTTCTTCGGGTTAAGCATTATGTTATATTTTTGTCGATTGGCGAACGTTTCCTCCAAGTCGGAAATTAATGTTTCCTTCGTTTTGGACATCACCGCAATGTTGTCCATGTATGCATGTACATTGCATCCGATTTGGTCATGGAGGCAACGCTGCATAGTGCGCTAGTACATGACTCCTGCATTCTTGAGCCCAAAGGGCATCATAACAAAACAAAAGGTTCTGAAGGGGGTTATGAATGAAGTTTTGACTTTTTCTGATTCCTTCATACGGATTTGGTGATAACCGGAATATGCATCGAGAAAACATAGGAGTTCCGAGCCTACCGTAGAATCAATAACTTGATTAATTCTAGCTAGAGCGAACGGATCTTTGGGACAAGCTTTGTTCAAAGCAGTATAATCAACACACATCCTTAAATCAGTGGTGTCCTTTTTAGGGACCATTAGTGGATTGGCCGACCAATCAGTATGGATGACCTATTCTATGAATCCGGCTAACTCAAGCTGGGCTAGTTTCTTAGCTATTTCCTTATGCTTTTCATCGCCAAAATGTCGTATGGACTGTTTGACGGGTTTAGCATTCAGGTGTACATTTAGAGAGTGCTCGGCAAGTTCCCTAGGTACTTCGGTCATGTCAGATGGCTGCCATGCGAAGATATCTTGATTTGCTTGGAGGAACTTGATGAGCGTGCTTTCCTATGCACTATCTAGGCCTACACCTATCTGGGTCACCTTGGAGGGGTCATCATCCTTCAACGACGTCTTCTTTGTCTCTTCCGATGCCTTGAACTCCGGATTCGGCTTTGTCACCTCCTTCTTCGTCGCGGGCATCTCGGATGGATCAATGGTCTTCTTGATCTCCTGGTACTCCTGGGCGTGCAGCACGGCTTCAGGAAAGGCGGCATTTCTGTCCTCGCACTCTTGCGCCTTCTTCGGGTTTCCTCTGATGGTGATCACACCTTTGGGACCTGGAATTTTCATCATATTTTAAATGTAACACGGAAGTGCCATAAAAGCCCATTAAGCTGGACGTGCAAATATAGCGTGATACATGCTCTTGAACGGGACAACTTCAAAGGAAAATGCCTCCGTCCGATAGTTCTTATGAGTTCCAAAGGTAACATCCAAAGTGATCTCTCCTAGGGAATTTGCTTGCCTTCATGGGACAACTCCGTGAAAGATCATAGAGCTGTGATTCACCTGCGTCTCCGAGATCCACATCCGGCATAGCGTTTCGACAAAATATTGATGTTGTTGCCGCCATCCATGAGAGTCTTGGAAAAACCATAGCCATCAATAACTGGGTTGATGACTAAGGCATATTTTCCTTGCCTATGCAACTTAGGTGGATGATCAACACGGTCAAAGGTGATTGCCACTTTTGACCAGTCCATAAATTGTGGGATAGCCGGAACGGTTGCGTTGAGCTCATGCAGAACTGCCTTCTTGACATTAGTTTGTTGAGATCCGAGGAAGGTGACGTAAGTGTCTTTCTGTGACGTAAGGATGCTGACGTTTGTGTGAGACGAGCCCCCACTGGCATCTAAGTGATGCACACATGGGTTATTGGGAATGTCGGCCCAGGAGTAGGTTTTTCCAGGTTGCTAGTCTCCTCTACCCCAGACTCTTGATGTCCCATGACCGCGTCCGCGGCCACCACCGTGCCCTCCTCATCCTCCAGACCCAAAAGTAGCAGTGACCACTGCCATTTCCGCGTTGGGTTTTTCTTCTGAGGTGTTCTTGTGCTTCTGAGCTTGTTGCTTTGGTTGTTTTGCCGACTGTGGCACAGCTAGGGCGTTCAGTAACCCCTCTGCGTTGTCGTCAGCATCTGCATACTTGCTCATTGTTTCTATCATCTCTCCCAGATCAGTGACATTGTCACACTTCAAGCGATGACGTAGTAAACCAATTGGGAGTACTGCAATGAAAGCTTCAATTGCAGTTTGGTCATTTACTCCTTCACAAGAGTTCTTGGTGTCAATCCATCATCCGAGGTAATCTCGGCAAGTTTCTTTGGCTTTCTGGGTGCAACGCTGTAGGTCTCCTACCATATAGGGCCTTCGATATGTGCCTTCAAAATTCCGAAAGAACGCGCTTTGCATGTCATACTAGTTGTGGATGGTGTTCTCTGGAAGTTCATTGAGCCATGATCGTGCCATCTTCTACAACATAAGTGGGAGATACCGGGTTGCGACCAAGTTGTTTCCGCCTTTGGCGATGCAACAAGCCTGGAAAAAAATCCTAGAGCCAAGTATCTGGCTGAGCCACACCATCGTAGGCTTGGATGTGTCTTGAGATAGCAAATCCTTCCAGGAAGTGTGTTTGTCGAATTCGTGGTTCGGAGCATTTTGGGCCCACGCATATATCATTGTTTTCATAGCGCCGCGTCTCTATGTTGGAGTTAATCCGGTGTCTCGCGTCACTTGGTGATAGGGAATGCCGTCTCGGTTGCTCGCTATAGCTGCGGTGCCTTGGAGCCGGACTTCGGCTTCTGCCACCACCTCCTCCGCCACGACGCCCTCCTTGGCCTCCTTGAGAGCCGTTGTGATGGCTGTTTGGTGGAGAGGGTGGAGCAGGTGGGTTGTTTCCGACTGATCGCCGGCCTCCATCCGGAGCGTCATTATTCCGGTTCCGGGGAGGGTCTTCATTGCGATGAGCCCCCTGTCGGCTTGACTCGGCACGGTGTCCGTCGTTCCTTCGTCTGTCACTCCCACCGTGATGGGGTTCAGACGGATGGCTTGTATGTCTAGGAGGTGGCATTCTTTGATGGTCCTCCTCCCGACGTTTCTCCTTGCCTTCTTCCCTACGATCGTTCGACTCTTGCCGGGGAGGATTTCTCAGATACAGTGCACCAATTGCCTCTTTCTCTGTGGCCCGGGCAACGTTGCGCCAGTCATGTGCAGTTCGGTGGTGCTGCCCTAAAGATCCGGTTCTTGAGTAGTTGTCTTCCTAACGGTCGGAACGGTGATGCTGCTCCGGAACCCGTTGGGGCCTTACGTCATTCCAGGCCAGATCCGTGTGGCATTGGTCAGATTGAGAGACTAGTTTTCCGCTTCCAGACTTCACGATGTTCTGCTGCTCCAGACCCTTGGTGACTAGCTTAATGTCCAATCAGACTTGTTCTAGGCCTGGATTATTTGCCAGGATATCTCGAGCTGCGGCGGTGTTTTGTACTGGTGTTGGGTACACCAAATCTCCCTTATTGTCAAGTCAAGGCATCCCTGGATCTCCCTCAAAGAGAACCTTGTGGATTTCCAGAAATTGATTGTCACGTGTGTGTCATTTCTGGGTCTTCTGATGCTGTAGAGAGATATACTTCTCCGCAGTAGCTAGGTGCTTCTTCTCTTCCTCGATGTTGTTGGCTTCATCCAGGAGTACTTGGCGATGCGCTTCTAGGGCCTAAGCCCTTTCCTCCAACTCTTCAGCAGTAAGTTCTATAGCTGTAGGGATAGGTATAGTTAGAGCAGCATCGATGAGTTTACGGGCACCTGCAGTGACCACGTGTCCATCCACCGAAGCTTCTTTGGGATCGTCTGGGATAAGTGCTCCATCTGACTCTTCCTCATATTCCTCAGCAATCACTTCCGCCATTGGAAGTTCCTTTGTCGGGGTCTTGTTCTTCTTCTTTGCCTTCTTGGCAGCGCCGGTAGCAAAGACGGCTTTGGGTCCATTTTATGGAGTCAAGCTCTGAGCGGTACTTTTGAACATCTGGACGTCAGGATTATCTCCAAGATCCATGTCATCCTACACTTTTGGAGAGTTTTCTCTGGATCCTTCATCCATGGCTTCTCCTTCTTCTGCAGCTTGGAGTTGAACTCCTCTTCATATTCCGCGGAGAACTTTTGGGAATCTGCCGACGTCATCGAGTCATCCGAGGATGCGGGTAAGTCGGTGTTTGTTCCGATCGCCTCCAGCACCGAGTCTTCGTTGTATCCAGCATCGGTAGAGCCAGATCCGGATCCAACATATCCGACAAAGTGTGACGTGTGTGTCCTGAGGTAGTTGTGGCTTTCCTCGTGGGCTTCCTCGAAAATCCTGATGGTCTCGAGAACCTCATCCACATTTGCGCCTTGCAGCATCATGCGCCTCAACATATGCCTCAGGAAAGGTTGGTCTGTTCCGACGTTAGCAGAGCTGGAACCAAGATTGTTGTCCTGCTCCTCCTGGATTTCGACCTCAACGGGTAGATCGATCTAGGATTTGGCCTCGCTAGGGAGATCCACTCTAGATTCGACTTGAACCGCAAGATCTGCTTCAGGTTTGGCTTTCTCCACTATCTCCACAATGGGTGCAGGCTGGGTGGGATTAGGGTTTTCTGAGATCCGGAACTCTGATGCCTCTGCGAACAAAGTGGACCTAGAGATTTCTTTTGCCTCTATCATCACCGCTGGGGTGGGTGGGACAAGTTCAGTGAAACCGATGTACACATCGATCTCGCAAAAAGACATGATGGTGTAAGCAGTCACGGTCTCCCTAACCGGAATCCAAGTCTCGTCGAGAACGATGAGAGGGACGTCACTGGCGTAGAGGACGCGACATACGGCGATGGTCTCGCCAATTCCGATTCTTGCAGATTTCGCTCGGAACGCAGATCCAAAGCTCACTTGCCCCACGGTGGGCACCAACTGTCATTGGATTGATGAAAAGCACGCCATGAGGGGGTCCTCGAGGCGTGTGGAAGAGAGGGGTGTGAGACGTACGGTATTCCGGGACGGTGAGCACACAAGTTTACCTAGGTTCGAATCCACTAGCTTTGGACGGATCCTACTCCTGCTAGTAATCCAGTAATACGGCAGAGCCGGAATATGGGTTACAAGGGTTTCGCCTATGCGAGTTGAGATTGTAGACTGTTGTGAGGGTTCCCTAAAGGCTTACCCTAGGACGTCTTATATAGATATCTGGCCTAGGGTTTACAGGAGAGTCCTATCTAGCTACGAGTAAGAGTCGGTTACAGAGTATATCTTAAACTACAAGTAACTTAACATGCCTATGTGGGTAAGTCTTCTGGGCCTTCCCATAGCCGGACTGGACTCCGTCTCTTCTCCCTGACTAGGCCGCCCATGAAGCAAAGCTCTAACCCGAAGTGGGCCACCCTGGTCAGTGAGGCCCAGTGAGGATACCCGGAAAGTATATCCCCAACACTCGAAATGATATCAAAGCAAAGAGGCAAAGTATGAATCCACGTTTACGAAAAAAGGATAAACGGAAAAATCTTTTTGTATTTTTGAGGATAGGATTTAAAGAATAGAAAAGAACTTGCCACCAAGCAAGGGCTAAAATACAAACAAAATAAAATAAATAAACTAAAACGAAAGAAAATTTAAAAAGAAAAGGAAAAAAGCAAAGTGTTGGAACAAGCCAACACGAGTGTTTCAAAGCTCACAAGGAGTAGGAGTACAACCTCGTTATTACACAAATAAATTTGCTAGGGGAACACATCCCCAAGCTCAAGCTTTTGCAAGTCCCTTTGTTGTTCATTGTGGTGGCAGTGGATAGTCTCCCACGTTCCATTGGCTGCTCCAATCATGGAACTGGGTGGCGAGGCTCGCAGTGGCATCTCGAAGGTTAATGGAGAGGTTGTTCATGGTGGGAATATTTCCTTCGAGTGCATAGATATCTTCATAGGTGGTGTAGTAGTTTGGTGGCTGCACATCATGTTCGGGTCCTTCTTGTTCTACTTCTTCATCTTCTCCTCCTCCCACATGTATTTTTTGTTGGGGTAGGTTAGCTTCGACCTACGCGTCAAAACGCAAATGTCCATCCTCGATAGAGAATAGACCAATAGGCAAAGGAGCAGGGATCAAGTGATCCGCTCGAGGTATATCGAAGAAATATCTACCATGATTTTCAGAAATCATACCACATGCTCTTAGAGTAGATGGACCGAGACGGTTACTTCTAGTAAATGGTTGGATGTTACCTAGGTTGATGTGAAGTGCGCGTGCAAGAACGGTCACAACTCCTCCTCCGCATATGGGACCTCGAGATTGAAGAGCTTGATGCTTAAGATAAAACACAAGTAAAGCGACCAAATTTGGCGATGAATTACAACTGAGAAGTGCAGCTTTTGCAAGGATCAACATGTCCTCCTCATTGACTCTAGTAAACTCACCACGTGACTGCAATGTGTTATCAATAACACAGAACAAATATCGAATGGAAGGATGATCAATTTGGTTCCCCTTGGGTGTGTTTCCACAAATTCTCATCAACTTAAAGTATTGTGAAGGGGCGGATCTAAAACAAAGGTAGTTGTGCGTACATCGGTGTTGTTGTTGGTAAACCCAAAGCATTGAGTCCATTGGCTGAGTGTCAAAGTATACTCATAGTTCATAAGGCGGAATTTGATTCGATCAACTCTAGGCATTTGTTTCTCGGAACAACCATAAGGATCCACCGTGTGTGTCAAGGTGCTGAAGAACTCAAGTGTCAAGCAGCGGTATGTTGCGACATCCTGAAAGACAAAATTGTACAAACCAACATTGTTGCAAAGTAAATCGAAATCAGCACGAATGCCAAGTTGGTTGAGGATATAAGGACACACCCGCTTGGTGGACTTGATCTCTCGAATCTTGAGACGATAGATACGAGTAAGATGGAATTCCTCGGTGAACTCAATGCCAAGTGACTCCGGGGTTAATGTATCAACGGGTGGTGCAGAGGATTTCGCAGCCATCTCACGTATACGACTCCTCGTATTCATCTAATAAATAAAAACAAGACAAAGTAAATAAAATTGCTAATATTTTTTTTGGTCCAATAGAAACATAGCATAAGTGATTCTCTACACTAACTACAAAATAAGTTTCCTCTAAAAACAAAGCTAAGCATACTTAGTACCAAGATTGAATCTAGAACAAGACATATGTCTAGATTGACAATGATGAATGACTAAGCCAAGCTTTGCACAAATAAGTTGGGGATCGGAGGAGAATCATACCTCAGATCGAGTGAGTGCGAAGAATCGAAGAAAGATTGGGTAAATTTGAAGATCCAGTGGAGGTGGTTTGAAGGTTGGAAGAAGACGAAAGAAAAATAGATGAATTGGGATTTTCAGGTTACCTCCTCGGGCACATTATGGCGTCCACGTACGTGGTACAGGCGGGCGGTATGGCCGGAGCCCGCCCATACCGGGTGTCTAACCTTGGGAGCGACGATAGCTCCCAGGCGGTGCACTTTGTACGGGCGCGCGGTACGGTCGCGCGCGCCCTTACTGCTGGTCATTATCTATTTGGAGACTTTGATTAAAATCTGATGTTTTCTCGGGGGTACGGTATGGGCGCGTGGTACAGGCGTGTTCGACCGTACTAGTGGTCATTATCGCCACAAACTGCTTCGGCAATCATCAAATTTTCTATCCCCCTTTGCCTTGAGGTGGTACGGGCGCATGATACGGGCCACTCCGGCCGTACCAGTGGTCGTTATTGACTCTGTGAACTAGAATAAACTCAAAATTTCATTAGTAGCTCCGTGCGCATTTGCACATCTTATCAAAGGGTTAGATAGCAGCAAAAAATACAAACTAATGATCCATTAATACTTCTTAGACCACGTGTTAGTAAAATAGAGGATTACCTTATTTCTTCTCCTCTTTCCATAGGTCTTCTTGAACACTCTTTATTAAAAAGCAAAACAAAACAAAACTAACACGAAAATAAAACATAATAAAAACTTAGAGAAAATTTATTTCACATGGGTTGTCTCCCATGAATCGCTTCTAGTTAAGGTCAATTATCTTCACCTTGATGGTGGTCACTTAGGTTTGGGAGTGGAATGCCCACTCCAAAATAGTTTGCTTTTAAAGTAATCACACCATCATCATCATTAGGCTTGGCTTTCTTTTTCCTAGGGAAGTGGACTATAAACGGATCTCTAGATGGTAGCCCTATCCTTACATTCCCTTCATGTAAATTAATCAAAACTTTAATAGTTCTTAGAAATGGCCTACCTAGAATTATAGGTGCTATGGGATCTTCAGGCATGTCCACAATAACTAGATCAATAAGAGCGGGACTTCCTTTAATTTCAACAACTATATTTTCTTTGATGCTAACTACTTGTTTATAAGTTGAATCAGCTAGCTAGAGTTGATGAGCCACAAGTATAGGGGGTGTATCACAGTATTTTCGATAAGTAAGAGTGTCGAACCTAACAAGGAGCAGAAGGTGCTGGCTAGTGGTATGGATCAGGAATTCTCTGCAAATGCTTAGCAAACGGATTTTTAGGGGTTTTTGATAAAACAAGTAAATAAAGTATGAGTAAATAAAAGACAGTAGGAATAAATGCAGCAAGTGTCCCAATCCTTTATCCAGCAAAGGACAAGCCAGTTGTATTACTTAAGATGACCAAACGTTCTCGAGGACACATGGGAAGATTGTCAAGTGCTTTCACATCATATAGTTGATTAATCTTCTTTAGCTTGCTAAGTGTTGTGTGGGTGAACCTGTGCTAATGTACCGACCTTTCTAGGACTAATACATACTTGTGATTATACCCCTTGCAAACATCCGTAAGTACAAGAAAGTAATTAAGGTAGAAACCTAACCACAACTTTAAACTCTAAGACCCTGACGTCCCTTGTGCAATGGTTTCCTAACGGGGGTTCAGGTTTCTATCACTCCGGCAACCCCTACGATTAGTAGCCAAATACACAATGCATTCCCCTAGGCCCATATAGGTGAAGTATCATGTAGTCGACGTTCACATGACACCACTAGAAGAAGTACACCACAACTTAAATATCAAACTATTGAATCTTTCTCAACACAACTCCACTACTAACAACATGACTTCTCCCATGTCCTCAAGAACAAAACGAACTACTCACAAGAAATCAATATGGATCATGATCAGAGATGGAATAATGATGTATAACAATCTGAACATAAACAATAATTCAGTGGTTCACTCAATAGCATCAACTACAAGGAGTAATCAACACCGGGAAAGTTTCCCCTAAGAACTATGCAAGATTCAACCCAATTGTTACAGCGAGATGATGGTGGTGATGATGGTGCTGATAGTGATGATGGTGGTGGTGGTGATGATGATGATCCCGATGAAGTCCAGCTTGATGGTGGTGTTGATGGCGACGATCTCCCCACTCCGGGAAGGAATTCCCCGGACATAATTCTGTCTGCCAGAGAGATCTTTCTCTCTCCATGTTTTCCGCCCCGTAGAGGCGGCAAAATCTTTCTATGGTCGCTCCCTGAGTATTAGGGTTTCAGGAGGATAATATACGCCGGAGGGGAGAGCTAGGGGTGGACCAGGGCGGCCACACCACCTGGTGGCGCGGCCTAGACTGGCCCGCGCCAGGGGGTGGTGTGGGCCCCCTATGGCCCATCTCCACTCCTCCTTCTGGCTTCCTTCGTCTTATGGAAAAATAGGATTTTCCGTATATTTTCCTGGATTTTCTGATCTTCGTGGATTTTGCCTCCAAACAGCACCTTTTCCATCAGAATCCTGACTGCAGTGGTCCATGCTCCAAAAGTCAGCAACCTTGCAAAAACAGATGAAATTGCATAAGTATCATCTCTTAATATGAAATATATCAATGAATAACAGTGAATTATGATATAGAATAGTGATGCAAAATGTACGTATGAACTCCCACCAAGCTTAGACTTCGCTTGTCCCCAAGCGAAACTGAGCTCAATAAACATGGCCTCAGGTTTATGGAGTGAAGAGTCGATAAAAGAATACGGACAAGAAGCATCACATTCATCAATACATAGATCATAATAGAAGAGAACTCACTATTATATAACTTAACTTGCAATAAGTAAAGGAAACACAATAAAGATACATAAAGTGAATCATAATTGGTAATGGCAAACTTAGCTCTTGGTCGAAGAATAGTGGGTAATTTGCTGGAGTTCACAAATAACTGATTTTCAATGATAGTTTTCAAAGTAGTAATCACCAAGATAAGAGCAATGTGCAAAACAAGGAACATAAGAAACATGATTGAATAAATCATCATATGAATGAATGAAACACAACAACTCAAAATACTTGCTGAGATAGAAGGGAATAGGTTGACTGACTCAACTAGAAAGTAAAAGAAAGGCCCTTCGCAGAGGGAAGCAGGGATTGCAAGTTTCAAAAAGAGCTTCCAAAAATTATTGTACTTATTAGCTTTCAGCTCTCATTGCCCCTATCATAGGCATCTTTTGGTGATTAAGGTTAAAGTGACACAACTAAGATGATATGCTTGACAAGTTATAAATTGAAGTCCCATGCCCTTACTTACGAGGACCGAACCTCATGCTACTCAACTTCAGTCACGAGTAAGCTCTTGTCATTGTAAATACATGTGTATCATAGAGAACCACCAACGGGGTACCCCTTGCACATGACACAGGAGCTATCCCATAATCAAAATGACAAGGCAAGCAGACAATGAGCATCTCAGCGATCTTTTTATTTGCTATTTGCATAGGTTTTTATTGAGGATGCTTCATAGAATGCTCACTATAGTGATGCTACAAGATTCCACCATGATTAGGCATGGCTTAAGCTAGCGGCCCAGGCATTTCTCTAACACACATACAAACTCCATGATCTTACAAGTTCCCCTTTTATTTCACACCGCCGGGATCCATAGGCAAAAGAAACATGATATCAACTAGGTACTAAGTACCAATGCAGTGTTGAAAGCGTTCCCCATGATACATGGTTCTGCTAACTTCAACTCATAAAGCGCAAGCATATACGCAACAAAGAAGGACCCAATGGTTCAGGTTTATTAAGTGCAAGAAAATAAAGTGTGCCATCAAGTTCGTGAGAGCTTTAATTACTAATTTTCACATAACAAGTTTAATTTGGAAGGTAGATAAAAACAAGAATTTACTTGGAATAGCAATAATGCTAATAGGTAGGTATCGTGGACACAAATGGCATAGGTTTTGGTTTAAGGATCGGATGCACGAGAAGAATTCCCTCTCGGTACAGGTTTTTGGCTAGCAAGGCTAGGTCGGAAGTATAATAATTTGAAGGAAACAAACATACATACAAGTGATAAAACAAACATGCAATCTTCCTTGGAAGCACAAAAGATCTTAACCAGAGAATACTAAACTTATGAGCAAATCAAGAAAGAAAGATGATGAAATTATATTTCTTTAGAGTACTTTAATCTTTTCATTCAATTCTCAAAAATAGTGTTGCTACTGACCAAGCCAGGTTTGCCAAAACCAACTAAATTAACTCAATGATCCCAAAGTGATACCAATACTAACAACAAGATCAATCATATAACCACGAATTAAAAATTAATATACGATATGCAAAAGAGTAAATGATAGAACTTCTCATTAATATTCCATGATGGCAAATCACACCAAGGGATACATATCTAACGAGAGAGGGGACACTTACATAATGCAAACCATCCTACATGATAACTTCTCTATTCATGATATGACTCTACTAAAAAGGTAAAAAGGTAGAAGATAGTGATGTGATACCGCGTCAGTCCCCCAAGCTTGGAATAAACCAAGGGGATGCCAAACCTGATGATGAATTACTCCTTCGGTGGTGGTGGTATCCTCTCAATGAGCTTTTTGACCAATTTCCCCAAGTCCTCAATCTCGAAGGTGAGAGTACGAATCAACTCCGAGTTGTGCTCGATGCGGTGCATGATCATGTCAGGTTGTGAATCCCAGCTCTTGCGATTCTTTCCCCACTCTCCTTCCTTGCGGTCTTCGTTTACTGCATGGTTATGGATAAAGGTATGGAAGGGACTCTTGGTGCTTGGAGAAGGTGTCCGTGGTGCCAAACAGTGATGCGGAGGCTTCCCTCCAGTTGACGTTCGTGCAGTCCTTCTGATCCTGGCAGGGTTCGCCACCACTCCAATGCTTGCAACGGTAGTGCCGGTGTGCTTTGCCTCCTCTTCACCTTCACTCTTAATCTCCTTCTCCTACCCGGGGTCTTGGAGATCCTCCTCCATAGGCTACTTTCCCTTATCCTTGGCAAACACCATTGTGCTTCTAAATAGAGCGAAAGGGGATTATATATTACGAAGTTTCACAACAAAAGAAAGGTACTGGAAGAAAACGGGTCGGAGACGGAGGCCGAGGTGGCCACACCACTTGGTGGCGCGACCAGTGGTGGGCCCGTGCCACAGGGTGGTGTGAGCCACCCTGGCTCTGTTTCCGTCCCTCTTTCGCTTCATAACTTTCCTTACTGGACAAAAACTGCAAAAATATAGTTGGATAGTATTTTCGCGGAACTTTTCTTACCAGAATTGTTACCTATTTCAAAACGGACTCTCAGGTCTCTCAATTTGGTCCTAGTAGATTCTTCTGGAGTCACCACTTGAATAACATCAATACCTTCATCTTCATACACTTATTGCTTGAGTCATGAAACCTTTCACTTCCTTACTACACCATTATCTCCACTACCTGGAAATTTCTTTCACACAAAACTTCACACAATTCTCATTAGCAACATTAGTATAAGTGAAGTGATAAAACCTTTTTAGTCCAATTTCAACTGAAAAACCATGAAAACTTAAGCTACTGTATCAACTTCTTCCGAAAACCCAAAAATAATTCAAAAAGGAAATCGATTAAAGAAGCAAATGCAAGAGTGGCAAAATCTGTCAAAACAGACCAGCAGATAAAAATCAATTTTTTCGAAAATCTTCTGTTGCTCAAATCAAAAAGTGCAAAACTAACAAAAGTTAAATAACAACCTGGGGCAAAAGCACAAAACATTACAGGTCAATCCGACATACAGAGATCTCTCACAAATCTTTACGGTGAGGCACAAAAATCTGTTTCAGGACAACAACTTCCCCAAATCTTACTTCTCTCTCATTAGAGGTTGATCTTGACACAAATACCAAACAAAAAGGATAAGGAGCGGTTATTACCGAAGTAATAACTTCCAAGACTCAAAGAAAAATAAAAACAAACTGAAAACAAAAATAAATTGGGTTGTCTCCCAAAAAGCTCTTCCTTTATGGCCATTAAGATGGGCATGATAATTTTGAAAATGCTCACATAGGAATATGAATTAAAGTGAAAGAGAGCATTAAGAAGCAAAAATACACATGTTTAAGTCTAACCCACTTCCTATGCAAGGGAATTTTGTAAACAAACAAGTTGTTGAAACCAGAGGCTACAAGCATAGGAAGGCAAAAGAAGTGCAACATAAAAACTTTCAGCATAAAACGAGGAAACTTGATATTATTGAGATACATAAGAACACTTTTCCCTCTCTCATAGTAGCTTTCAGTATCATGCATAAACTTAAAAATATAACTATCACAAGTACCATTGTAACAATGATCACTTATCCTAACAGAAAACACAGGAATACTAGCTCTCATAACACTACTTTGTGAGACAATATTAGAGGTATCCTTACAAAGGATAGTGTGTCCCTCTTCTACATATTTAGTAACAAAGTCCTTCACATTTTCTATTGTAGGTTCATCATCCATTTGTTTATCAGGTTCAACAACTTTACTTATACTTTCACTAACCATACTAGCTATCATAGAATGTTCCTTTATCTTAACTAGGAAAGGCATTTTCTCAATGTAAGGTTCAGGTAAAACATGATTAGTAGTATAAACTTCAGTATTTCTTGCAAGATCACTCTTAGCAACATCTTTATAAGGTTCATGATACTTATTCCACTTCTTTTTAGGCACTTCAATGTAGGAAGCAAAATCCTTAAAATAAGAAGCAATAGCTTGAGAGTCTAGACCATAAGCATTTCTAATATTTTGAAAGTCATCAGTTCCCATAAAAGATTCAATGGATTCATAATCATAATTTATACCTGACTTTCTACCTTTGTCATTCTCCCAAGCTTTAGCATTATCTTGAATACGGTCCAGAAGATCCCATTTGGCTTCTTCTTCCATGCGAGTGAATGATCCAACACAAGAAGCATCCAATAAATCCTTGTCATGAAGAGAAAGCCTTCCATAAAAGTTATTGATAATAATATTGTTGGGGAGCTCATGAATGGGACATTTGAGCATTAGTAACTTCAATCTCCCCCAAGCTTGAGTTGTACTCTCTCCATAAAGAGGCCAAAAGTTGTATATTTGATTCCGATCTTTATGAATCTCACTAGGAGGATAAAACTTTGAATAAAAGAGAGGTACTATTTCCTCCCATTCTAGAGCTTGACCATTCTTCAGCTCTTCCTTTTAGTGATAATGAGAATAACTTCTTCTTAACTTGATCTATAGTAATACCTGCACACTTGAACAACCCGCATAATTCGTGTATAAAGAGCAAATGATCACCGGGATGGACAGTTCCATCCCCAACATAGTAGTTATCCATAACATGATCAATAATTCTTGTAGGTATTTTAAAAGCATCATTGTCAGCAGGTGGTGGTTCATCTACTACCTTAGCAGTGGTAGTAGCATTACCAAATAAGAAACTCAGCGAATTATCCATAATGAAAATAAAGCAACTAACAGAAGTAAACAATACTCACAGTAGAAGTTTCCTTTACCAGTTCCACTCACCAATAGCGCTTCACTCCCCGGCAATGGCGCCAGAAAATAGTCTTGATGACCCACAAGTATAGGGGGTGTATCGTAGTATTTTTGATAAGTAAGAGTGTCGAACCCAACGAGGAGCAGAAGGTGCTAGCTAGTGGTATGGATCCGGAATTCTCTGCAAATACTTAGCAAACGTATTTTTAGGGTTTTTTGATAAAGCAAGTAAACAAAGTACGAGTAAATAAAAGACAGTAGGAATAAATGCAGCAAGTGGCCCAATCCTTTATGTAGCAAAGGACAAGCCGGTTGTATTACTTAAGATGACCAAACGTTCTAGAGGACAGAAGGGAAGACTGTCAAGTGCTTTCGCTTCATATAGTTGATTAATCTTCTTTAGCTTGCTAAGTGTTGTTTGGGTGAACCTGTGCTTGTCGGGCGGATGATCCCCAGATACCCCAACCAGACAAGAAACACACAGTCGGATCGCGTCCGGCTGACCAGATGCAGCAGGGACAAGGCAAGCCAGGCCGACTACCACATGGTAGCCGGATCAACAAGAAGCAGCCGGCTACGGCGATGTAGTCGGAACCAATCAAGGAGACTGGACGATGTGCGTATAAGTGCATAGTACGCCCTGTACGATGACAAGACCGGCCATTACTCGGCCATACCGAAGACTTTGCGAGGATGACACGGGAACAGTGGCCCGGTGCTGATGACATGCTCGCACGGCATCCACTGTGCCTACGACAGCCATACCGCTCGTACTCCGATGCGACATACCATACCGGATACTGTAGATGACCAGCCGGCTGGGACCCGCCTGTGGGGCCCGCCAGTCGGACTGGCCAGTGAGACCGTTGCCTCTCTGCCTATATAAGGAGAGACAAGGTCTCAGTAGGAAGGGTTGGTCTCATTGCATTTAAGGCAGTAGCTAGAGAATATAGCTCAAGGAGCACTTGTAGTTCGTATATCCCCCATATTCAGATCCGGCAGGAGTAGGAGTTTTACCTCATCGCGAGGGCTCCGAACCTGGGTACTTCCTGCGTCCCGTCACGCTTGCTTGTACCCAATCCCGCATGTGGACGCCGTCGATAGCTTCCCTGCTAGTCCCCACACCTCTATCTAACCTTCTTAGGTACTGCCGTTCCAAATACAATAACAGTTGGCGCGCACCGTGAGGCTAGATGGCTTTGACCGGAGTCACGTTCCGCACGGGACCCCGCACTTCAGCCGGTGAGCGCGTGGCCTCCGGCCTGGTGCTCACGCTTGGCAAATTTGACTGCGTCATCGACAACACTTCCTGCTTCGCCAGAACCTCCTTCCTGGCGAACATCACCATCCTGCTATTCGGCGACCTCCCTGTCTACGTTGCCACCGTCCGGAGCATTTACCTAGGGAAATCGTCTCTGTCGCGGAGCTGCCACATCCGGGCGGTAGCGCCTCCGTCGCGTCCCGCGGCGTGGAGGTAATGATGGCTGGCTCCAGCTCCCACCCCCGCCAGCCGCGGGAGCAAGGCACGAACAAGGCACGAACTGCAGCCTCGGAACCCGTTGGAGGATGCCATTGATCGGCTCCTGACGCCGGTTAACCTCGGGGATAACCCGGAGGAGGCGGAGGACAACTTCGCCATGGAGAGTCAGATCCTCCTCCAAGAGGCTATGGAGCTGGCGGCAACCTGCAAGCAACTCGAGATCACCCGGCGCGAGTATGACCGTGTGCACGGCTTCACTCCAGCTACCGTGGAGCCGAGCTGGCGCGGCCAGGTGCGGTGCCGGGACGGCGAGCTAGGCGGTAGGATGGAAAAGGATGGGGAGCCGGATCCCGTGCCCGCCCTCATCCGGCCCACCTACAGCACGCCCATCAAGAACCTACGTGCGGCGCGAGCCGCGGTAGAGGAACTGCCCAATCTGGAGGGCAAGGAATGAGCCCGCCAGCACGCTCGCGTGTAGGAGCTCCTCCGCATCACAGACGAGCAGGCTGATGCCAACCAGCAGATGCAGGAGGACCCCAGCTACTCCAGGGGGAGCAAGCTGCCTGTCAACAGCAGGGGCGCGCCGCGTGACACCCAGCAGGCATCCTCCCCTCAGCCGGCTAAGGCCCGCAGCAGGCGTCGCAGCTCTAGCAACAAGGGCCAGCCGCGCTAGGAGCAGACGGTGAGCAGCAACCTGCCGCCTCCCCCTCCACCAACCGGAGAGCACAGACCCGCCGGTTCCCGTCTCTCGGGCCAGGTGGGAGCGCCCAACCCAGATTGTCCGGATGCCCGTGACCGCATCGAGCTCCTCGCTCAAGCGTGCGTCACTGAGGAAGAAGATTCTACTGGTCCGGTTTGTTTCGGACCCCGCATCCGGAACGAGCCGTTTCCGGACAAGTTCTCCCTGCCCAGGGACACCCCCAAGTACGACAGCAGCATGAAGCCGGAAGATTGGATGACCGACTATGCTACGGCAGTCGGCATCGCCCATGGGAACAAGCGCACAGCCATGCGCTACGTCCCCCTTATGCTAACCGTGTCAGCAAGGACGTGGCTCAATAGCCTTGTGCCCAACAGCATCAACGCCTAGCCAGACTTCGAGAAGCTATTCGTCCGCAACTTCAATGGCACGTACAAGCGTCCGGGGCGCCCAGACGACCTGGCCTTGTGCGTCCAGGGTGACCGCGAGACTGACCGCGAGTACCTCGCCAAGTGGACGAAGCTACGCAACACTTGTGAGGGCATCTTGGAGAGCCAAGCCATCAGTTTCTTCATCGGGGGTTGCCGAGAAGGCACCATGCTTCGACACCGGCTACTGTGTGACGAGCCGAAAACCATGGCGGAGCTCATGACGGTTGCGGACCAGTACGCCACAGCGGATGCCGCCATGAAGAAGCCCCTCCGAGTAAATGCTGACGGGCGTCCGACTCCTATGGAGCCGGCTCGCGGCCGTCCAAGCAATCCGGCTGGAGAAGCCGGATCCTCCAGGCGCCACGGCAACAACAACCGGTTCCATGGAGACCGCCAAGCCAGGCAGCAGAAGCCCCGCTACCACGCGCGGCAGGTCAATGCTGTGGAGGGTGCGCCCGACGCACCAGCTAACGATGCAAGGAGGCAGAAGCCACGGCTCACCTTCGACCAGATGTTTGACGGTCCGTGCAAGTGGCACAGCGGTCCCTTCAAACCGGCTACGCACACCACTCAGAATTGCAGCTGGACCCGCCAGCTAAAAGACAAGGGTAACCAGCCTCGTGTCCCCCCACCCCCTCCTAGTGGACCACCACCACCGGCTAGGGGAGCCGGCAATGATGGTAACGGCGGCAACGGAGGCAACAACAACAACGGCTACCCTCAGCCGCACGCCGCCTACCACATCTTCGAGACGGAGCTGGACGACAAGCACAGCCACAGGCGACGCTCCAAGGAGGTCAACGCCATCGTCTCTCTGGTCCCCTAGTACCTGAACTGATCGGAAACCCCCATCACTTGGAGCCGCGCAGACCAGCCGGAGCAGCTGCCGACTCCCGAGGGCTACGCCATGGTGCTCGACCCCCTCATCGTCTCCAACGTGCGCACCTGCCGATTCTCGCACGTCCTCATTGACGGAGGCAGCAGCCTCAACCTCCTCTACCAGTCCTCACTGGAGAAGTTGGGCATTCGTGAAAGCGACATGCGCCCGACTACCACAATGTTCCACGACATACTGTCGGGGCCAGCCTGTGCCCCGCTGGGGAAAATCCAGCTGGACCTCATCTTCTGGACTGAGGAGAACTTCCGTCGTGAACCAATCTGGTTCGAGGTGGTAAACCTGATGAGCTCCTACCATGCTCTCCTCGGACGCTGATAACCCACAAGTATAGGGGGTGTATCGCAGTATTTTCGAGGGAAGTGAAACCCAATTTATTGATTCGACACAAGGGGAGCAAAATAATATTTATAAGCCTTAACAACTGAGTTGTCAATTCAGCTGCACCTGGAAACAATCTTGCTCACAGCAGTTTATCAGTAGCAACAGTTTTGTAATAGGAATAGCAAAGTAGCAACAGTAGCAAAGTAAAGACATCAGTAACAAAAGCAGTAAACAGTGGTATTCGAGTGCGGTAGGCATAGGGATGGATGGAGGGCTTTGCATGGAAAAGACATTTCACATAGCAATCAGAACATAGGGCACTTGCAGATAAATAAGATAAAGCATCCAAGTACTAGACAATCCTATGCATGTGTTCCATATATAGTCATACGTGCTCGCAATGAGAACTTGCACAACATCTTTTGTCCTGCCAGCCCTCTTACAACGGGGCCTCTAGGGAACTATTGGCAATTAAGGTGCTCCTTTTAATAGAGCACCGGAGCAAAGCATTAACACTCCACGAACACATGTGATCCTCACATCAAAGCTATTCCCTTCCGACTATCCCGATTTCTGTCATTTCGAGGCCATAGGTTCCGGACAACAACGTGTTTATACAACTTGTAGATAAGACCAAAAACAATACTATCATAATGAATCAATAACATGTTCAGATCTGAAATCATGGCACTCGGGCCCTAGTGACAAGCATTAAGCACAACAAGTCGCAACAAAGTCATAAAGCACTAATAAAAGATACTAGGCACCATGCCCTAACAATCTGATGCCATTACATGAACGATCTAATCCAATCCCTACCATCCCCATAGCCTACAACGGGGGATTACTCACTCATAGATGGGGGAAACATGGATGGTCGATGGAGAAGCAATGGTGATGATGATGGCGATGATCTCCTCCAATTCCCCGTCCGGCAGGGTGCCAGAACGGAGTTTCTGGTGCTGTTTCGTGGAATCTGGTGGTGGCGGCGGAGCGGAACTCCTTCTGGAAAAACGTCGAACCCCCCAAAGTTTTTAGGTCAGAAGGCTCCTTATAGGCAAAGAGAGAGGCCGAGGGGGTGCCTGGGGGGCCCACACCACCCCCTGGCGCAGCCTGGCCTAGCTCGCACCACCAGGTGGTGTGGCCACCCCCTGGCTCTTCTCCGTCTCATATTCTGGCTCCTGGAGTCTTCGGGTGAAATAGGATTTTTGGCATATTTTCTGGGATTTTTCCTGATAGTTGATTTTCTGCACAAAAAGTAGACACCAAGGCAATTCTACTGAAAACAGCGTCAGTTAGTTGCATCCAAATCACACAAGTATAGAGGAGAAACAATAGCAAAAGTGTTCGGGAAAGTAGATACGTTTTGGATGTATCAACTCCCCCCAAGCTTAGCTTATTGCTTATCCTCAAGCAATTCAGTTGAAAACTGAGTGCGATAAAAGAACTTTCACGAACACATTGGCTTCATATGATGTAAATATTCTCAGCAATGTGATCAACTACTTAGATAGTTCATAATAAAGAGTATGCAACTGAGTCTACTTAATAGTCATTGTAAGCTATGAAGAGATTCCAACTCAAGAATAATAAGTAGCACGAAGCACAAACATAAGCAACATTACAATGCTCATAAAAAGGTATGATAGAGTGGTATCTTGATTGCCCTTTGATTATGAATGTCAAGGCACCTCTGAAGTTCAAGTGATGACTAGAAGTAAAGATATCAAGGATACAAGCATCAAAGTCATAACACAAATAATCAAGTAATGGAACAAACACAAAGAATGACAACTATGCTCTCAAGAAAGTGCTCAAAGAATATGTGGAGACTCAACGAGTAAAAGAAAAGGATTTGAATAATTTGAAAGGCTTCCAAATGCTGAAAGTATGGTACTCATTAGCTTTGAGATCTCATTGCCCCTATCATAAGCATCTTTAATGTGGTTAAGGTGAAAGTGAGGTCCAATCTGAGTTATATGCTTGACAGACTATAAACTGAAAATCCCAAGTCCCTTGAGTACGAGGGCCGCTCCTCATGCTACTCAACTTTAGTTACCGGTAAGTTCTTTTCATCGTAAGTATGTGCGTATCATTGAGAACCGCCAACGGGGTACCCCTTGCCCGATGATACGGAAGAATCCCCATATCAAGATGACAAGGCAAGCAGACAATGAGTATCTCAGGAATCTTCTTATTTACCATGGGAAAATGGTGCTTTTTTCTCTCTTTCCTCTTTTCATAAAACTCTTTTTTTTCTTTTTTTCTCAATAGCCATCTCTCTCTTTTTTATTAGAAGAATGCTTCATAGATATCATTATGGTTACGCTGCAGGTTTCCACCATGTCAGCATGGATTAGACCAGCGGCCCAGGCGTTTCTCTAACACACATACATAACTCCATGGACTTACAAGCTCCCCTTTTATTTCACACCGACGACATCCGCAAACAAAAGAGCAAGGTATCAACTGGGTATATATTTACAAGTGTTGAAAGCGTTCCCCGTGACAACACGGTTCTGCTAATCCCCAGCCTATAATTTGCAAGCATATTCATGGAGAGTTCACAATGGTTCAGGTTTATTAAGTGCAGGAAATAAAGTGTGCCATCAAGTTCGTGAGAGCTTTACTAACTAATTTTCTCATAACAAGCAAACATTTTATTTGGAAGAAAACAAGGCATAATGAATATGCACAGAAGTAGCAAATGATGCTAATGGGTAGGTATGGTGGACACTTTGGAAATATTTGGTTTAGGGAGTTGGAGACATGAGTAAAACACTCAGTGGAAGTGAAGGCTAGCAATAGTAAGGGAGCGACAAACGAGAGAGCAATATCTGTCATTATCATGCTTGCAACAAAACAAGACTACTCATGGCATGAAAGTGATTCAAGATCCTCAAGGCAAAATAATTCATCAAGGCTTAACTGATTATCACAGTCATGTGCATGTGTGAGCATGTGCCAAGTCAATTCAAATGAAACATTCAGAGGAGGATACCACGGTGTCATACCAATTTATGAATAGAGCAATGCAAGCAAACATTCATAGGACGTACTACAAACTATTAGCGAGCTGGAGCTAATCATAAGAAAGCAAGAACTATTAAGCATCCAAAAAAACATACACTCTACACGAACGGACTAAGCATGCTCACAGTGATGAGTATATGTACAAAAATGAAGACAAATAGAGTTCGTTACCAGCCTCTTACCACGCCTCAAGTTGTCATTGATCCTCATTATTGCTCTTCACTTGTGTGGCTTGAATAATAATTATGAAACCAATATCCACTGAGGACTGCCGAACCCTATAGCAAACTCACAAAAACCAAAGAAGAACGACAAATATTTTTGGTGTTTTCGATTTTTAAATAAGAACCAAAAGAGAAAAACAAGCAAAGCAAAATCTTTTTGGGTTTTTCGAATAGTTCAAACAAAGCAAAAAGGGAAAACAAACCAAGGCAAAAAGAAGAAGAAAACCAAAGAGAAACAACAGAAATATTTTTGGTCTTTTTGTGTTTTAGAAACCAAAAGCAAAAGAAGGACGAAAACTAAAAAGAGAACGAAAACATGAATATACAAAGTACCAACGCAACATGATATGGAGATGAGTGCGGTGTCGGCGTACCTCCCCCAAGCTTAGGCTTTTGGCCTAAGTGGGTATGAATCCCAAGCTGGCCAGGATGAAGTGTCACCCTGGTACGACGAAGAGGCCCCCTCATCCTGGTGCGAGCTCGAGTACGTCCCTCCGTAATGCGCTGGGTAATCATAGGAGGGCACATCCTCCTAGTGCTGCTCGTGGAAACCCAGCAAGCGAAGCTGCTCGTCCACCTCCTCCTTGGAGCGCGACCACGATCTCTTGTGAACACTAAACAAAGCAGGCTATGGCAAAAGGATCTCCCTTTCATCCCCGTCAGTGAAAAGCATCCTATATACTAGATTATTCAAATCAGAGGTAGCAGTGACAAAGTGATGAGCCTTCATGTCAACAAGGTCAAGCCTCTGTGGTGCCAGCATAGCATCATGGGGATCCACTGAAAGACCTAATGCATTGACTATGCGCGATGCAATGATGCCCCCATATATAGGCCCCCTAGCAGCTAGGCGGCGAGCAATAAGCGAGCCAAGATTGTACCGAGTATCACTGTTAAGTAGCAGCAAGGAATGCTAAATTATAGTTGGAGATATTACTTGTGTTCTCCCTACCCAGTACACTAGTAGCAAGATAATATGCAAAGTATCTAAGAGCAGGGAGTTGGATATTTCTTATCTTTCCGCGCTGCACCACGCGGTCATCATCATTGGTCACCCCTCGGTAAAGCTCCAACAAATCAGCGGGTCGCTCTTGAATTTTCTTCACGGTCCCTGTCATACGCACACCTACAATACTGCAAAATCTCTCCAAAGGCATGGTGAAGGGCAGATCATAGATTTTAAAAGAGACAGTAGATTGATAGGGTGTGTTAGTAAACATGAAGCTCTCAACAAAAGTTTTGGTGAACAAAGCGTATTGTGCACTCTCGTCTTGCATATATGAGGTCAAACCAACCCTCTCAATCAGTAGCAAGAAATCATCAAGAATACCTGCAGCTTGTAAGAAAGTAAAACAAGGAAAAGAGGATGGGTGAGCATCCCCATCATCTCTTTCACTGCCAATACGAGTTGCAATGAGATCTTCATTGTATGATGGCCTAGCTTGAGAGGCTGTTCTTGAGGGCCTCGACCTCCTAGGTGCATCACTCTCAAATATCTCTCCAAAAGTATGGTTGTTCATGCTTGGTATTCTGAAATTTAAACACCTATTAAACAAGTGATTGCAAAGTAAATATAATGAAGGATTCTACTCATAGGGACTTGCAAGAGGCCTAAACATGCATCAAAACTATATCTCTAAGCATCAAACAAGCTTACAAGCTCTCATAACCAGTCACCTACAGCAGCAAAATACTCAACATATAATCCACTAAACACAAATCTACTTGGACAAGGGGAGGAGTCACATACCTAGGAACAAATGCTCCAAATTTCAGCAAGAAAGATGGGCTGAACAAGGAGATCGAAAAAATCGAGAGAAAGGACAGCAAGAACGCGAATTTGAGATATGAACTGGAGCTTACTCGGGAGAGAGAAGAAAGTGGCAGGTGAGAGAGTTAGTAGGGGGCCAGGGTGGCCCACACCAGGGCATGGCGCCACCCAAGGCTGGCCGCGCCACCATGTGGTGTGCCTGCCTGGTGGGCCCCCCTGGTACCTCCCAGGTACTCCTCTGCCCCTTTTTCACGTAAAAATTTAATATGAATTTTATGGAATTTTTCGAGACACTTTATTTTTGGGCAATTTTCAGAAATAGAAGAATGATTTTTCTGACAGACAGATTTTTTTTCTTTTCTTTTTGAAACATGATACAAAGACAAAACAAGGCTAGAACTACAAAAGTTCTAACATGCAAGCAACTAACAACACAAAGAAAACTAAATGAAAGCAAAAACTAAAATGCAAAGGATAGAAATAAACGGAGATAATCATAATTTAAACATTGTTTTGTTCAATGGAATCCTTTTGTTAACAAGGTTGATCAAGTCTTTCTACCAAAACAATTGCATATGAGACAAAACTTTGTACTCCACTAATGATTATGTTACCTTAACCTTGATAGAAATGGTCCCAATCACAATAGTTTCAAACTTTTCTCTTGGTATGGCACAATATATTTCTCCAACTTGAACGCCTTCAACATGTTCAATTGAATTCAAACCATAAGTCCTTTCAATCTTCTTGGGGAAATAGACAGTATGTTCCTTGTCATTAACATTTAAGGTCATAGTTCCTTGATTACAATTAATAACAACTCCTGCAGTATTAAGAAAAGGTCTCCCAAGAATAATAGACATATTATCATCTTTAGGCATCTCAAGCACAACAAAATCAGTTAATATCAAGAAATTGTGAGCCACCTGAATAGGTACATCCTCACATATACCCACAGGAATAGTGGTAGATTTATCAGCCATTTGCAAAGATATATTAGTTGGTATCAATTTTTCAAGCTGAAGCCTCTTATAGAGTGAGAAAGGCATAACACTAACTCCAGCTCCCAGATCACACAAAGCAGTTCTAACATAACTATTCTTAATAGAGCAAGGGATAGTTGGAATCCCTGGGTCTCCAAGTTTCTTAGGAACATTACCATTGAAGGAATAATTAGCAAGCAAAATAGAAATTTCTTCATTAGGGATCTTCCTTTTATTCGAGACAATGTCCTTCATATACTTTGAGTAAGGGGGCAATTTAATAGCATCGGTCAAAGGAATTTGTAATAATAAAGGCTTCATACACTCACAAAACTTATTATAGTGTTCATCTTCCTTTGACTTGTGTTTCTTATCAGGGAAAGGCATAGGTTTTTGGACCCAAGTTTCTCTTTCACTACCATGTTTCTTAGCAATAAAATCTTCTTTGGTGTATTTACTATTCTTAGTGTGGTTTTCAGGTTCTTCTTCAACTTTTTCTTCATTAGGAACAACATTTTCTTCATTACCACTTTCAGTTTCAGCATCAGAAATAGATATACTATTAGGATCTATAGCAGGTTCAGAGGGTTCTACAACAGTTTTATGTTTCTTTTTTCCGTTTCTTACGAGTAGAACCACTATTTTCAGCTTGTTGAGAATCCTGCTCAATTCTTTTGGGATGCCCCTAAGGATATAGAGGATCCTGGGTAGCAGCTCCACTTCTAGTTCTAATTTCATAAGCATGTTTTTCTTTAGCAGCATTTACTAGCAAGTCGTTTTGCACTTTAACGAGTTGATCTATTTGAGTTTGAACCATTTGAAAGTGTTTAACAATCATTTTAACATCATTAGAGGTTCTTTCCACAATATCTTTCAACTCAACAATAGCTCTAGTGTTTTCCATTAGATGATTTTGCACCTTTTTATTAAAGTTATCTTGCTTAACAATAAAGATATCAAATTCTTCTAAGCATTGATCAGGAGGTTTAGAGTAAGGGATATCACCTTCATCAAAGTGTTGGAGAGAGTGTACCTCAATAGTGGATGAGTAGGGAATAGGCTTACATAATTCTTCTATAGGAGGTAAATTCTTGACATCCGCAACTTTAATTCCCTTCTCCTTAAGACATTTCTTAGCTTCCTTCATCACTTCATCATTTAATTCAATAACTCCCCTCTTCTTTGATGTTGGAATAGGCACAGGAATAGATGGTTCAGGTACAATTACTTCAGGTATAGCTTGTTTAGGAGGAGTCCAATCTTCATAATTCTTGCTTATTTTAGCCATTAATTCTTCAGCTTCCTTAGGAGTCCTATTCCTGAAAACACAATCAGCACAACTATCTAGGTATGTCCTAGATTCCTCGGTTAGTCCATTATAAAATATATCAAGAAGCTCATTCTTAGGTAATGGACTTTCAGCCCATGAATGAATCAAAGCACAAAACCTTGCCCAAGATTCGAGCAATACCTCTTTTTCTCCCTGTTTAAAATCAAAGTTCCTGCAAAATAGCATGTGTAGCACTGGGAGGAAAATATTTCTGCAGGAAAGTACTAATCAAGCACTCAGGGCTATCAATAGATCCAGGAGGTAAATTACTAAACCAAGTTTTAGCTTCTCCTTTCAGTGAAAAGGGAAAAATCTTAGCAACAAAGTAAGTACGCATCTTAATATCATCAGAAAACAAGCCACTCATGGTAAAAAGTTCATTCATATGTGCTACCGCACTTTCGTTCTTAGTTCCACAAAAAGGTTCTTTCTCGACAATAGCTATGTAAGATAGATCGAGAGAGAAATCATAATCTTCATCTATAATGTTTATGGGAGAAGCAGCAAACTTAGCAGCAGGATATAATTTGGGTCTAATAGTACGCCTCTCAAGGAGACTCTTAGTAGCGCTCCTATCATGGGTGTTCTTACATTCTTTAATAAATTCATCAGTCATCTCAACATAACCATCTTCAATATCATAACTTTCACTAGACTCAGGTGAACTAACAAGCGTGGTAGTGTTTTCTTTAGGAGTTTCGGTATTTCCAGCTATAGTTCTAGCAATCGTAGCATCTAGGAAAGGACCTAATGAACCACTCTTATCAAGCACAGTAGAAGCAGCATCATAAGCATCAGAAGTTTCAGATTCAGCAGTAGTAGCAGTGTGTGTAACATGTGTATGTGGTGGAGTAAGGAACTTACTCAAAACAGACGGTGAATCAAGAGCAACAGAGGTGTTCAGAACCGTACCTCTTCTTGTAGTGGATGGTAAAATAGGAACCTTACCATCACGAGACTTACCCATGATAGATGGATCGCAGCGAACAATAGAGAATCCAAGTGAACTTGATAAATAAAGCTATGGTCCCCGGCAACTGTGCCAGAAAATAGTCTTGATGACCCAGAAGTATAGGGGTGTATCGCAGTATTTTCGAGGGAAGTGAAACCAAATTTATTGATTCGACACAAGGGGAGCCAAAGAATATTTATAAGCCTTAACAACTGAGTTGTCAATTCAGCTGCACCTGGAAACAATCTTGCTCATAGCAGTTTATCAGTAGCAACAATTTTGTAATAGGAATAACAAAGTAGCAATAGTAGCAAAGTAAAGACAGCAGTAACAAATGCAGTAAATAGTGGGATTCGAGTGCGGTAGGCATAGGGATGGATGGACGAGCGTTGCATGGACAAGACAATTCACATAGCAATCAGAACATAGGGCACTTGCAGATCAATAAGATAAAGCATCCAAGTACTAGACAATCCAAGGCATGTGTTCCATATATAGTCATACGTGATCATGGTTTGGCCGTATCTCCGTGATGATATCCTTTCTTCCGGTCATATGACTCGTGCAACCGCTATCGAGTATCCATTTAGAACCACCGGAAGCATAACCCTACAAGAAAATTACTTCTTGGTTTTAGGTACCCATTTTTCAATGGGTCCTCTCATGTTAGTGACAAGGGTCTTGGGAACCCAAATAGACCAAGGAATGTAACAGTCATAAGGCCCTACATAACTAGCATAAACATCACCATAATAATCGCAATATAGTTCAAAGTTAGGATTGTTGATCCCTGCAAAACCATCATATAGTCTTGTCATTGGTAATGTTGCTAGTCTTTGGTTGAGCAGTCTTGCTCTTCTTCTTCTTCTTCTTCTTCTTCTTCTTCTTGTTTTTCTTGCTCTTTGTCTTGGGTATGTAACCAAGACCTTCTTTACTATTGTTTGTCATTTGCCTGCTCAGTATCTCATCAATAACCCCTTTACCTTTGTGTTGAGAACTTCTTGCAAGGTCTTCTTTTCCATAGGATGAAGTGGAGGTACTTGGCACATCGTACCGTTTCGATTGAGTTTGGAGTTGATCATGAGACTCATTTAAAGTAGAATGATCACTCTTCAATGCCATGTGAGCACTTTCAAGATTATCAAACTTCTCCAAAAGTCTAGCATGAATAGCCCCAAAGTCAATCTTTTCTTTCTTTAGTTTCTTTACCTTGGCAAGAGCATGGTCACGTTCTTTAATGAGCTGAGCTACAGCTTCTTCTTGTGACTCCTCAAAGGATTCGAGTCTTTCTTCCAAAGATACTCGAGCTTCCTCTTCCTCTTCTAAGGCATTCTTCAAAGAAGCTATCTCTAAGGCATCTTCTCTTTCAATTTTGCCCTTTTCTTCAAGAAGATCTTCGGCTTGAGCAAGTTGACTCATAAGAGCATCAGAATGGAGTTTGTGCTCACCTTGTAGGTTAGTGAAAAAAGTATCCAAAGCAATAACTTCTTCTTTCATTTTAAGACTGTCATGATCATCCATATCCAAAATTATGTTAGTCTTAGGAAATGAAGAGCTAGAAGTTGATACCTCGGACCCTCTTGCCATTAGGCAAGTGGCATTGTTGTTGATGACGTTCTCGTTTGGCGAGTCGAAGAGAGATGAGGGAGCCGATGTGGTGGCTATAGCAGTCACCTCGCGGGAACTATCATCATCCTCTTCATCTTCACTTGCGGAGGAGTATTCCTCTTGAGCAACCAAGACAATCTTGGGTTGCTTCTTGAAAGGGTCATTCTTCTTAATAAATGGCTTCTTCTTAGGTGCTTTAGATTTCTCTTTAAGAATGAGTCTGCCACCATTGTCTTCTCTATTTTGATATGGACACTCGGCTACAAAGTGCATTCTATCTCCACAGTTAAAGCAAGTTCTCAATCTTGGGCCACTTTCTCTTCTTCCATTTGACCCGTTCTTGCGCTCAAGTTCAGACTTGGCTTTGGCAGGGTCCTTCCAAAAGTTCTTTGCACAAAATGCATGTACTCACCATGAGCACGTTTGACTTCATCGGGGAAGTCCATGGATACCCCCTCAAAAGCTCCTTCATCTTCCTCTTGCTCAACAACATTGGCTTTGAGAGCCACATTGACACCCTTTTGCATTCCAATGGCCCGAGCACGGGCTTCTTCAGCATTCTTTGCTGCCACTTTGAATGACGCCATTTCTTGCATGACTTTGTTGGATGTCATTTGATGATAGTTATGTCTACCTTGCAGGCTCTTCAAGTCCATTGGCTCGAAAGGAATTAAGGCACTCACATATTTTCTTTTTATCCATGCATCATCAATGTGAGTGGCCCCATGCTTCCGAAATGTTGTTGCGATGCCCTTGAGTCTTCTATACATGTCCTCATGGTTTTCACCATCCAACGTAGAATCCCTCAGCTTCGTTACTAAGGGCATCATACCGGTTTCTTCTCATGCTTTCATTTCCAACAAAAAGGTCCGTAAGAGCATCCCATGCCTCTTTAGCTGTGTTGAGATGTTCAATGTGTGGCATGTCCTTGGGACCCACACCCAGCTGTATCATGTGGAGAGCTGTGGCATTCAACTGGCTATCCACAACTTCCCTTCTTGTTAGATTGGTTTGATCTCCAATATGAAGACCTTCTTCAATAATCCTCCACAATTCAATAGAGGAGCTGCAAACATGAGATTTCATTAGAAATTGCCATTGGTTAAAAGAAGATGCAGTGAGCTTGGGTGGATCACCCCTATTGTTTATATGAGGATGAGGGATAGGTGGGTCGGGGGAATATACGTGGTGAACCTCACTATATTCCTCCTTACCACTTCCCTTTTTGGAGGTGGAGCCATTTAGTTTTTCACCTTCCACATCATCATCCTTGGATCCGGTGTTACCCTTTTCCTTAGATGATGGTGTGGGAGCCTTAGAGGAGGATGGAGATGGGGCTATGGATGATGTAAGGCGAGCAATCATTTGATTCATCTCCTCCATCTTGGCCTCAAAGGATTTCAACAAGGTTGTTTCCAACGACTTGAGATCATCCATTGTGACCTTATCCACAGCCTCATTTCCATCATCCTTGGTACCCATACTACTCTTAGGCGGTTAAGCCCGAATTAAGAGCCGGGGCTCTGATACCAATTGAAATGGATCGTATGGGCATCTAGAGGGGGGGTGAATAGGTCCTACACCAATTTTTAATACCTTTTCAATTTTAGGCTTAGCACAAAGGGTAAATTCTCTAGATAAACTAATAGGTGGAATTTTCCCAATATGCAAACCTATCTACTAGCGATAAAGAGCGAGTGGGAGAGGAACGGGTAAACCGAAGTGAAGCACGCGGAGACATAGGATTTGTTTGACCGCAGTTCCTTCCTTGTTAAGGGAAGTACATCTGTGTTGGAGGGGTGGGCGGTACTAAGACCACCACGCCACAAAAGGCCTCACTCTGTTCTCCGATGGATCTCTCCACCAAAGGCCTGGTCCACCTTTCCACTATAGGTACCCTTCGAGGCGGGCACCGGCGCCTTTACACAACTAGCAGGGCAACAACTCCACAACAACTTGGAGGCTCCCGGAATGACAACAAGCTACCACAAGAACAAAGTTATCAATTAGAATAAACAAGATCTAGGTATTGACAAGAATACTAGATCAAGGATTTCTCCAAGTGAATGGAGAGGAGTTGAAGCGCTTGATTCTTGATGATGATGATGAACTTCTCCTCCTTCAATTCCCCCAAAGATAAGGACCTTCGGGTGGTTGAAGTGGGAGATTGAGAATGAGAGCTCTTGCACAAAGTCTGGACAATTTCGAATGAATCAAGAGTTCTGAACGTTGGGGGAGAAGGGGTATTTATACCCCCTTCAGAAACCAGCCGTTGGACACTTTGGGGGCTGGATTGTCCGGCCCAAGTGAGGGCCGGATTATCCGGTCTGGGGAAAACACCGCCCCAGACTCAGAATATCCGGCAGATAATCCGCCCCCTATCAGAGCATCGCACCGAGCTTGCCCTTGATCAACTTCTGGGGGCCGAATTATCCGGTCCTATGTGAGGGCCGGATTATCTGGCCTGGGGAGGAAAAACCGCCCCAGTTCGGATTTTTCAGGAGAAAATCCGACCGGATACCGAGCGACGCGCCTTGGCTCCTTTTGCTCGAAAACTGGGGGCTGGATTATCCGGCCCATGCGACAGCCGGATTATCCGGCCTGGGGAGGAAAAACCGCCCCAGTTCGGATTTTCCGGGAGAAAATCCGA
This sequence comes from Avena eriantha, assembly GCA_910589775.1. Lineage (NCBI taxonomy): Eukaryota > Viridiplantae > Streptophyta > Magnoliopsida > Poales > Poaceae > Avena > Avena eriantha. The sequence goes on from OU342742.1 coordinate 411,227,654, forward strand.
CCGGATACCGAGCGACGCGCGTTGGCTCTCTTTGAGCAAAGAGGTAGGCCGGATTATCCGGCCCTTGGTGGGGCGGATTATCCGCCCCCCCTCAAAGCTTCCTGCACACTTAGCGCACATGCATAATATCCATAGTATTGTTATCTAACACGCAAAACATAGGAAAAGATGAAATGTTCTTTCAGTAGAGCGAGCGCATTTTCTGTTAGTTCCTTGCGAAGGAAAACTGTAGGAAGTGCCCTCATGAGCCGCCCGTAAGTCCCTTGTGGAGGAGACCGTAGGACTAGTCCATTTCCTGTTAGCTCCTCGAGGAGGAATCCATAGGACTTACACGAATTTAAGCTACTTGAGGGGAAGTGCCCTCGTAAGCTGCCCCATAAGTCCCTCGTGGAGGAGATCGCAGGACCAATGCATTTCCTGTTAGTTGCTCGAGGAGGAAGTCGAAGAACATGCATGAATTTAGGATTCTTGAGGGGAAGTGCCCTCGTGTGCCACCCCGTAAGACCCTCGTGGAGGAGACAATAGGGAAAATGCATTTCCTATTAGCTCCTCGAGGAGGAAGCCGTAGGACTTGCATGAATTTAGGCTTCTTGAGAGGGAAGTTCCCTCGTGAGCCGCCCTATAAGTCCCTCATGGAGGAGACCGTAGGGAAAATTCATTACCTGTTAGCTCCTCAAGAAGGAAGCTGTAGGACTTGCATGAATGCTTGACATGCATTTATTTGTTTCCACATATGTGTCATACAAGGTTTTCAAGCACCAAGAGCCCTGGGTGAGGTGACTTTGTCGCTGGAGCTAGTCTACAAGTCAGAGCTCGACACTTTAGGCCTCAGCGTTGACGAGGGGTGGCTTAGTGATGAAAACCGTGCCTAGCCCCTGCTAGTATGGTACATATAGGAGAACTTATGAATGCACAGAGAGAAAACAAACTCAGGGCAAAAGGTTAATAGCAAGGTTGGCACATGGCACAAAATTGAAAAACAACCATAGAGGTCAAAGCTTAGTATAATGCCATAATGATTAAGCATAGGGTCTCACAGGAGACGAGTCTAAGGATGATCAAGTTCAGGTGTCACCTTCAAATAATTAGGGTTGGTAGGCTGTGCCGCATGGAGAGGTTTGTCCACCTCATTGGCGCCTAGCGCTGCTTCTTGATCTAGAGGTTGTTAGATGGTGAGGGAGAGGCGCTCGGTGCTGACTTGGCGCTGGGAGCAGTTATCGGTGGTGTCAAAAGCCCCTGAATCCTCATCATTCCCTTGAGCTCTTTTAGTAGTGACGAGGCCTTGAGAAGATGGTTTTGGCCTCCTCCCGTCACCCTGGGTGCTTCCTGCAACGCGATCCTTGACGAGGAGGCATGACGCAACAACTACTCTTTTTACCTTGGTATTCTCCTAAGCCAGCATCTGGTTTTCCTCGCGGTACCTCCGACGTAGTCAAGGACGTCCACACCTTCTGGGTATGTAGTGGTCACGGCCTTGTAGGCATTCTCGAGGGAGCGCAGGGCCTCCTTCTATGTGGATGGTGATAATGTCTCCATTGCCACCCGACATCTTGACGATGTTTTAGGCATGGTGGGTACTTGCCATGAACTTGCCCAGTACGGGGTAACCCAGGATGATGTTGTAGGGGACGCTGTTGTGTGCCAGATCAAAGTCGATGAGATCAGTCCTAGAGTTTCTACGGGACCTGAATGTGATGGTGAGGCATACCTGCCCGATGGGTATGGTGGTTCCGTTGGTGACCCTAGAGAATGGCATGGTGTGCATCAGCATGTCGTACGACACTTATAGCTAGGCGAACATCTCGATGGATATTACGTTTAGTCCAGCGCCGCCATCGATGAGCGTCTTGGCCACAACAATGTTGTTTATGGTAGGGGTGCAGACCATGGGGAGGGTACCCACAGCTCTGGTGGATGTGGGGAGGTCACTGGCATCGAAGGTGATGGTGTACTAGGACCACTTGTGATTTGGGGAGGGACCCCCGGGCGAGCGGCGGCGACCTCACAAGTGAGCTGCTTGAAGTATCGGTTAGACGCGGGCGCCTAGGAGCTGTCGAGGATCCAGGCGATGGCGCCCCTTGGCTCCTGGTGGCCCCAATATTATCCTTTGTAGGGCCTTGATATATTGCTAACGTATCTATAATTTTTGATGTTCCATGCTTGGTTTATATCTACTTTCTTATGTTTTGTCCACACTTTGGAGTATTTTTATACACTTTCTTGGCCTAACCTATTAACAAGATGCCATAGTGCCAACTGCCTATTTTCTGCTGTTTTTGGTTCCAGGAAAGTCAGAAAATGAATATTCTCGAAATTGGACGGGACAAAAGCCAAAGTCAATATTTCACCGATGGGGACAAGAAGCCAGAAGACGAGATGGAGAGGGGCCAGAGGCTGGCCACACCACCTGGCCGCGCGGCCAGGCCTGGCCCGCACCAGGGGGTGGTGTGGCCTCCTAGGGCACCCCCTCGGCCTCCCCTTTCTCCTATATATTGCCTCCAATACAGAAACCCTAAGTACCTGATCAAAATTCCACGAAAGAGTCTTTAGCCGCCGTCATCTCTATCCCTAGGTCGGGAGGGATCTAAAGCTCTTCCCAGCACCCTGCCGGAGGGGAGAATTCACCCTGGAGGCCTTCTTCATCACCATGCAAGCCTCCAGTGTGATGCGTGAGTAGTTCATCCTTGGACTACGGGTCCATGTAGTAGCTAGATGGTTGGTTCTTCTCCTTTGTGCTATCATGTTTAGATCTTGTGAGCTCCGTTCATGATCAAAATCATCTATTTGTAATCATACATGTTGTGTTTGCGAGGATCCGATGGATATTGAGATGCTATTTCAGATTGATTATTGATTCTATCATGTCTTTATTATTTGTGATTTTGCATGCTTTCCGTTGTTAGTAGCTATCTTGGCCGAGTAGATGCTAGCAACTCCAAGAGGGAGTATTTATGCTCGATAGTGGGTTCATGCCTCTAGTAATCTGGGGAAGTGGCAGAAATCTCTAAGGTACTAGATGTGTTGTTGCTACTAGGGAGAAAACAGTAATCCTTTGTTCATAGAACAATCGTATTGTTTACTTTACATGCAATGATTAATGCAATTATCTGTTGCTTGCAACTTAATACTGGAGGGGCTTCGGATGATAACCTGAAGGTGGATTATTAGTCATAGATGCAGTTGGATTACGTTCTAGGTATAATGTTGTAATGCCCAATCAAATCTCATAGGAGTCAAGATGATTAGTATATGCATGTATGCTTTCTCGATGTTTGTCAATTGCCCCGCTGTAATTTTTCACCCAACATGTCATCTATCTTAAGGAGAATCACCACTAGTGAACTATGGAGCCTGTTCCTTTCTTTTACCATCAACCTACACCTGTTTACTGTTTTCTGTTTACTTTCTTCAAGCTATTACTATCTTCCACACAATACGTTTAATCCTTTGTTTTCAGCAAAACCGCTGAGATTGACAACCTCACTGTAAGTTGGGGGCAAAGTTATGTGGTTGTGTTTTGTAGGATTCTAAGTGGGAAACAACACCTTGGAGGTGTTTCCTTGCTCGTACTGGTTCGATAACCTTGGTTTCATAACTGAGGGAAAACTTGCTACTGTGCTCATCATACCTTCCTCTTGGGGTTCCCCAACGAGCTCGATATATTTTGGGCCATCAGGCCTCCCTTCGTGGCACTATGGTGCTTCTAGGTAGCATTAGCTTGATGGCTTTGCTGATGGTTGCCACTGCCATCATGGTTGTTGTTCCAGTGCCCTCCTCCTTGGGGGCCACCACGGACGTTATTCCACCCGCCACCTTGCTTCCCCTTCCTCTGTCTGTTATGCTCATTCCATAGCTTCTTGAGTTTGTAGTAGTCATCCATGACGTGTCCTTGTTTCTTGTGGAAGATGCAGTACGGGCGATCATCATGCTCCCCTTCCCCATTGCTTCTACGTGGGCTCTTTCTCTTAGGCTCCACCACGAGGTCAGCTGGGGACTTGCGTTTGGCATCCTTTCTCTTTCTTTTGGAGGTGTTTGAGGACTTGGGCGTGGTATCATACTAGGAGAGGCTGAACATACATGATGCCTCTGCCTTGGCGCACTTTTTTGCCATGACGAAGAGCTCCGCCACTATGGTTAGGTTCTCCCCGCGGATGCCGATTTTCACCTGCATCCTGACATCCTTGAAACCCTTTGAGAAGGCACTGATGATGTTGGAGTCAGAAATCTTGGGTCTTTTGTTGCAGACTTGGCTGAACTGCTACATGAACTTGAAGAGGGTCTTGTCAGACTGCTAGCGGACTTGGCGGAGGTTGTAGTAGGAGAGATGGAGCTTGTAGGACCCCCTGAAGTTGGCGATGAATAGTGTGAAAAAGGTGGGCCACGAGCCGATGGATTCCTCAGGGAGGTTCATCAGCCAGGTACGAGCCGCATCATTCAGTCCCGTGGGAAACCAGTTGGCCATGACACAGTCATTGCTGCCGACAACCTCGATGTCATGGTGTTGAGTTGCAGGAACTCTCCTTTGTTGGCAGAACCGTGGTGGCATCTCCAGCCTGAACTTGTGTGGCCACAGTACGCGATGCAGATCCTTGGTGAACGCGAGGCATCCGTTGCTCTGCACCTCCTTGCCATTGGCATTGGTGGACCAGCTTTGTCGATGGTCAAGGCGACCTCCTCGACGACGCGGTCCTCATGTCCATGACGGGGCACCATGGCCGCATGAGTGACTTCTGGTGCCAGAATGAATTGGCAGTTGTTGCCGCGGGGATAGAGAGCAATGTCGGTGCCTTGGTCCTTTTTCAAAGGCGGAGGCAGGGTCACAGCCCACGGGGCGGCCTATTCAGCCCAAGCCCTCAGGGCTTCTTGGTTCGGAGAGGAGACATAGATGTTGACAAGCTCGGCAAGGCATGCATGCCACTCCCGCGACGGGTGGAAGGGGGAACCTTGTTCGTCCTCCGTCCATCGGGTTTGCTCGAAGGTAGTGCATCGGGGAGCAGGCAAAGTCTAGGCCTTGCTCGCTGCACATCGAAGGGAACGCTCGGCCTGAGTCTCGTTGCGAGCTACCATGCCGATGAGGTTGAAGAACACCTTGAAAGCGCATCTTAGCCCCTACTTGGCACACCAAATGTCTTAGATTAATGTCCAGCAAAGGAACATGGGTACCAACAAGCCTCGTATTCGCGAGGGGACTGAAAACACGTTTAGGTCTCCTTGACGCCGATGGTAGCAACAGATCTCGCACACGACAGAGAGTTGACACAGTGGTTTTTTACCTAGGTTCGAGACCCTCGTGAGGAGGTAAAACCCCTACTATTGCTTGGTTGTATTGCTCATGGTGCTTCGCGAGGGCACAATGGAGAGTGAAGGCCTAAGGTTTTTGATCGTAAAGATCCACCCCTTCTAAGGTTGGGGTGGCACCCCTTTTATAGTGGCATCGGTCCTCTTCCCCCAATCCACTGGTAGGGAAGGCTTACCACATTGCCGCCCAAGGGGAACGGGTCTAGCATACTAAAATTTACATGGACTAGGTCTAAGATCTTCAGGGGTGCCAGTCGAGCATAACGGTCGCGATCGTCGGTGACGTATCCCCGCAGCACGACGTCGTCCACTACTTCCTTGCACCAAAGTGGCAAGGAGGAAGCTTAGATGATGCCCGTTTCGTCAGCCCTTCTTTTGCACCAAAGAGGCTAGATAGTATCTCCTCTTTACTAAGGCGGACCATGCAGTCTGTGCGATAGATGAACTGCCCGTTGAGCTTGTCGTGTTTCTCATTGTAGAGGAATTACGAGCATGCCCTTGATGCACATTGGGAGAGGATATGATGTTCTCTAAGTGGAGGACCACCTCCCTAAGAGGGCTTCCTCCAAGAGGGAATCCCGCGATAATTTCCCACGGAACGAGCCTCGCGGAGGGCTGCTCATCCTGCCTCGGGTACCAGACTAGGTGTGTTGAGGGGATGCAGCCATGCGAGGCCACCATTATCCCGGTAGTGGGTCTGGCTACCAGTGGGTCTGGGTACCCTAGGTGCGAGTGACTCAACATGCCCCATAGCCAAGGGCCACCGTAAGAGAGGGGGTCATTTCCATGCCCTCTTGTCGTCGATCTTCCCAGAGAAGGACCTCCATGCCATACGCCATTCCCCCAATGCTCCAACGCACCGCTACAACCAGAGACCGATGACCATACCATGTTGGAGATCCACCATGCTGAGGTGCCTAGCAGCAACATCATACCCAAGCCAGGTGAAGATGGCCCACCTGATTTCCTCATGCGAGGGGACAAGGAGGCCTCCCCCAACCACCAGTGGCAGCCAAACTTTGCCCGGCTGCGTCCTGGGCAGCGGAGGGGAGGGGCGATGGCTATGTTTTCCCCTCTCATCGCCTCACGGGGACGAGAGGAGTAGGAGACACTTTGAACTGTGAGGCTAGTCAAGTGAGTTAGTTGTCGAAGATAGATAAAATAAATTGTAAATTTATACGATGTCATGTACCTCGAATCGAGGTACTAGCTACCAAATAACAATTTTTCACATCTGAACATTGTACACATACCTAAAGAAAAATGAATTATTTTTAGTAGGATTTTATTACCTTTTTCTTGTCTTTGACTTGTGTGTAGGTGTTATGGACAATCATGGATAAAAGGAGACAAGAAGATTCAATATGGACAAGTTATAGGCGCCAGACTTAGCCATGTGAGATGTGGAAAAGTCATACATTTTCATCATACCATATTGTTGATCCAAGACAATTGTGTTGTAGCCCTCGTTCATATGAATCCAACGAGCCAAAGAACACCTCAATCGGAGTCTCAATTAAGAAACGGCGGCCAAAACACTACAACCATCAGAGGGTTTAACAACCACTGGTACGGGCGGAGCTTGTCCATACTGTACAGTCGTACCGCCATCTGACGGCTTCATTACATCAAACAGAACAACATTTTTGAAGGCCCAATAGTCATATTCGGTCCCGAGCTCCGTCGGTTTGCAAAACCGACCTCCAAAATGTTTATTTAAGGAGAGGAACCCTAGATGCTTCCAACATCATCCATCCACGCCTCAGGGGCGGAGCCCTGCCATGCTGCCGCCTCCATAGCCACTGCACACAACATCTCTACCACCACACCACTCAAGGGAAAGAGGAGACTGGCATCTTGCAGGGCTACACATCGATCTTCATCGCCATCTTTATCAACATCGTCTTCCACATCGATCCACTTTGTTTACTTTGTTGTAAACCAATCTCTATTGTGGATTTGTACTAGTATTCAATTGTACCTTCATATTTCATCCATATTATTGCCATGATGTTGATCCTCTTCATGTATGAGTAGTCGCCTTGTTCTTGGGGAGATCTGGTGAAACCCTCATATTATTATGCATTGAAATAAAGATGATCTATAACTTTGGTCTTTGATCTATTGATTTATGATGTTCTGTTAGATCTCTCTCTTTAGATGGTATGTAAAGTCGGACACATATCATTTGCCTTCAATAATAAAGAGAGGGAGATACTCTTTGGACGTGTATGGGAGTATGTCCAGTGCTACTTTTGTGACTACAAACATTGGCTTATAACCTGCACGGTCAAAGGGGAAATTGAGAGAGACTCACTAACCTTATTACGATATTCATGGGGAAACCCTTAATTGTGGGTTTGTAAGAGTGATTGCTCGTAGGCATCGTAGTGGTTATTTAGAGATGACCTCATTACCGAATTTAAAAAAGCGTTCACCCATGAGTCGTGTAGTGAACATCTTATTATTGAGCTCTCTGCACACTTATCACGACGAAAGACATAGATTATCCTAATCATACATGATTCTCCCATGCTAGTGGTGAATCCTACACTCCTTGAGAACCCCTCAAACACATTACACAACACTTCATAAAACCCTATCTAGCTTTAGTTTACTTTTGTTATTTACTTTGTTATTAGTTACTTTAAACCTCACTTGTTAATTGCCATTCTAGCAACTTATAGTCTAGACTATTTCCAAACACGGTTTTGGGTGCGAACGTGGCTGCACTGACAACGTGGCTGCGGGGTTGTGTTGTTGCCATTTTCAAATATTTCATGGGACGAACTTTCTAATAAATAGTTGTTGCTACAAGTACTATAGTTACCCTGTTGTTGATCACAGGAAGCCAGCCATCAACTTGGCGTCGTTGCCGGGGAGCATAGCATTTGGTTATTACCTACCCATTCACATACAGTTTATTTCCATTTTATGCTATTTTACTGCTTTTACTTATTCGAAAAGAACCAAAAAATTATAAAACCAAAAACCCATAAAAAATTATTATAAAAATCTATAAAAACATTTGCTACTAATCATGTCTTTCGAGATTACTCTTTTTGAATAGATGAAGCTAGCAATGAAGGAGACATGGTTCGGAACTTTTGGATATTATGTTACGAGGCAAGATACATTATAAGAATGGTTGAAATGGTTGAATGATTATTCCTCCATATTATGTGCCTCATACAAATTTGTTTGTGAAAATTGCGGATCCATTGATCATATTAATTATTAATGTGAGTGTAGCATTAATACCACATTAGCATCTTACAATGAAAGTGATGAACGCTTTGTTGATGTGGAGGTTTTAGAATATGTATTTTTTACTGGTTGTTGTGAGTTGCTCGTTCGCATGAGAAATATAAATGAAAAAAGATAAAGCACTAGATAGAATCTATGGAGTAGTACATCATATATACTCTTATTGTTTTGATAACTTCAGTAGTAATGCATTATTGACCACTTCTGCTGTGAAAGATACTAACCTTTTTGCAGGACTCTTAGAAGAAAGAATAAAAGGATGTACACCACAGTGAACATACTACTGCCGATGGTATGTATTTGTTTAACTTGTACGATCTGTTAGATGGTTATGCAAAATTATTTTGTAATTCATATCATGAGATTTGTGATAAATGTATGGCAATTGGCCACCTTAGTTTTCAATGTTCCATTACTCTTGAAGAATCCCTAGTATCTTACACTAGAGTTCAAGTCTTAGAGTATTTGGTTTATAAATGTGTCCATGATCTACTCTCAAAAGATTCAATCATGAGAAATAGTAGTGATAGTGTAACACCCTCAAATCGGCCTTGTGTACATTTTCGCGATCCCCGCCAAACCTGCATAGAAACGATTCGATGATGCCCACCAGGCACTTGCGTGCGGGTGGAAAACAAAGTAATTCCATTACACAATAGTTCAGGGTGGAACCCACAAAACATATATATACAATAACGACTGAAAGAGCCAAGAATATAGATATACAGTACAAAGATCCAAATCCCCTTGAAAATGATACAACATTCGAGTACGGATAAAATGCAAATGGGGCTCAGATCCCTAAAGAATAACCAATAGTGTCCATAACCCTACCCAGGGCAAGTCAGAAGGGTAACCCTACTAACGTCATCGAACTTATACTTGTTAAACAAAAGGTTTGCTAACAAAGGGCAAAGGAAAAAAGGGAGCGGTCAGTACTGAGGCCAGTACACGACGAGTCTTATAATTTGGTGGCTCTCACCTACATAGGTATGGTGGACTAAAGCGGCAGCGAAGCATGCACTAAATAGCCTATAGAGACTAGATACATATGCCAGCTATCAGAGAGGGATAAGAAAGACCTATTCGGAACCAACCTGATACTAACACCAAGCATACCCATCTTGGTATTTCCCCCTCGAGACCAAACAAAGAAGTCAATCTGAGGAACTCACATAGTTGGCAGTTTTATTAATCATTCCATTGTAGTTGCAACACTTACTAGTCAGATATAGATAACATGGACATTCCAATATCACCAACTTTTGGCACTTTTAATTAACCATTTTGTTGTAGTTGCAATACTTACTAGGCAAGTATAGATAACACGAGACACCCCAATTACATCAGTTGTATGCACTTTTACTTATTCATTCCATTGTAGTGGAGCTGATTACTAGTCATGCCAGAGTCCGATTTATATCACTACTTTAGTTATAGTTATCTATGGCCAAGACACTGTGCTCCAAGTAGTCCATAACAGTGGACATGCCTTTTCGAAAAGATTTACCCTACAAGGGTGCACAAATAGCAACACACACACACGATCAACCTCGGAAAAACCAAATAAAAACGCAACAAGGCATCAGGACAAAGCATTCATAGGATTCAAAAATAATTTCAGGGGGCCACCCCACTAAGCTACCCGCTACGAAGTCGGCCGGCTCCGCAACAAACCCAGGGTGTGTGGCGATAATTGTAAATGACTAGGAACCCAAAGGTGTGACTAGGCTTGTCGATACAGCGGAAATGTGGCATAGGGTTCCTAAACAGTACAGTAGTAAACGTTCTCCACAAGCAACAATAGTAAATAAATTAGTAAAGCATGGCATAAGTACAGGATAGTAGTAAATTCCCAAACTAGTTTGTGGCCCCATGAAATAAGATATGAATCAAGCTCAGGCTAAGGGGATTCATGGTCCCACATACGGATAGTGCGATAGTCAAGGAACAGGCATCAAGTACTCAGGGTGCTAGGGGACACAAGTGAGCAGGTAAAAACCAAACAACATCTATTGTCCATTGGTGCCTCTGCATTAGTTATATCTATTCCCAACATTTTAATTAACAAGTTGTAATTAAAGCCATGATCATCTCCACCATTAAGCATGTGCCAACCTCCCAATAATGGTGGAACAACAACGATACAAACCAGCACCTGATCAAGCAAATACAACTCACAAGGCCGACTATTTATCAAACAACAGGCAATAGGATGTGTCCAAGGCGATATAGGATGCAGGGGATATCAATGGTACATAAAACTAAAGAATTGATAACAAAGATAGCAATAGATCAACAGGAGGAACTAAAGATTATAAATGCAGAATAGGTAGAAACGGGGAGAATGCTCGCCTGAGAAAGATTGTCGAAGATATATTATCCGAAGAACTTGTCGATAACTCGCATCAACTCAATGGCCTAATCCGTGAAGAAGCAAACACTAAAATACACATCGGATGTACTATTTATTACTACGACATAAGATTGGGCATGATGCATGACATGGCAAAGATACGATGGAACTAGGCAATATTAAGCGGAATTGAGATCCCAACAATTAAATAGAAGGTTCATGTTATTTAGGTACCCTGCAATTTAAATGTTGTTTTAACAAGGCAAAACATGGCATCGGTTCGCTGCACAAATTTGAATGAAGCCAATATGAGACTAGAATAGCCCTTGTATAGTCTCCATATTTAATTATAAGGTGAACCGGCTAAAAGCCCCCAAACCACACGATGAGATGCAAGCATGAATGATTTAAGTGCAACAAGATATATGTCATATATTATAAAAAATAGGGGTCTCGGACAGGGGTCACACATTGGGGGGGTCGGCAATCTTGGGCTCCAAGGGTTTGACGGGGTTCAGGTTCAGGCTTCAGATCCTCCGGATCAGGCTTCAGGGTCTCGGCCATCGGATCCGGGAAGGCGATCTTGGTGTACCGCGATGAAGATCTTCCTGTTTGGTGTCCGTGGGTAACTTGCGTCGATGGTCTTCGGGATCATCTTCGTCTCCATACTCGAGCACACAAGTGATTGATCTTGGGTTGATACTGTCTTCAGGTGGCATCATATTGCGATTGAGAACTTGTCAATGTTTCGCATATTGTCAACACCCAGATTTTTAATCCCAGATGCCTGTTATGCCATACCTCGCAATCCCAAGATTACCATTTTTTCGAGACATAATAGATTGATATCACAGTACATCATCCATTACAAACTATAATAAGGTCTTACAAAATAAAGGATCTCATGATCCAGTCTTAATACAATCAAGCAGTAGAATAATAAGCATAGTAGTGGGCTCCATCTTCAGGTCACAGGCAATGCTGACGATGGGACATGATCCCACGAGGTGGACACACATTAAGAGGTAGCCTCGGCTCAAACCTCTCCCGCGAGGGAACCCATAATAATGCATATAAACTTCCGGCTAAGCCCTACCCAATTCAGGTATTGTGGTTGTATGGTAAAATTGAATGGGATCGCATCCGAACCCAACCATCAGTTTTTATAAAGGGCTAAGCTCATGCCTCAACATTTTCATCATCAAACCACTGTGTTTCTCAACACATGTCAAAACATCTCAATATAATGAAGCATCATTCCAAGGTTTTCATAATCATTTTCACCAAGTTTTCCCATCTAAAGTGATCCACTTTTATGCTTAGCACTAGCCACTAAAGTTAAGAGTGTTCACTAATGAGGGGTGCTAATCTTCAATCTCCTGCCATAGAATGACATCTAAGTATAACTAGTTAGGGCTAGTTTTATACTCTTTCTTCCATCTATACCATTTCTCCAAATACTCACAAAGCACTAACTAAAAGTAAAGAACTTTGGTAAAGTAAAAGAATAAAGCTTACAAGTAAAACTTGGGATTGGTATAATCAAAGTTGTATAACCAAAGGATGCCTAATGCATCTTGCTTAGGTTATGCAAAAATTTGCAAGTGGTAGCTTGCATTGTTAATGATGGCTTGCCTTGAGTAGTGCAGTGATTGAAGTATTCTTCTTCTTCTTCTGGGTAGAACTCCTCCTTCTCGTATCCGAGGTCGGTACTATCGTCTATAAAGGAATACGGGGTACACAATCACCAAACAATACTTAACTACTTCTGTTTAGCACACTAAGGTTCACACTTGATGATCTAGCATCATCACAATCATCACATGAAATAAAGACTTAGTCTTATTTATCTTATTTTAGAAAAGTAATTTCTACTCATTAAAATTAATTAAGATTTAATATTCTCCAATTAAAATATGGCATCATGTTGACACATGTCATCACCACACATTCTAATACATGGGAATGTGATTTAAAGTGTTGATTATATTTAATAAAGTTTAAAATTATTATTTAATAGATTTAAAGTGACTAGAAATGCCTATATAGCATTATTTTGGTACTAGTCCAAAGTCACTGCATGCAAACCTAAATATTTTTACATATTCAGATAGATCCTATCAAATGTGATTTTTGAGAGTTGGAATCAACTCAAAAGCATTTATGGTTGATTTTTGAAAAATGTTTGAATGTGAAAAAGTCTATGTCTTGTTATGTTTGGTATAGATGATCTATAATTCCAATTGAATTGAATCCAACGGGATTGGATAGATAATTTAAGTATATTTCTAACAAAATTGGAATCATGCAATTTGGTTTAGTAAAACTCTCTAGACAGAAACTAGTTTTAACTAAATTAGAAAATATTTATTTGAATCACTGGGCTACGCGCGGGAAAATAAACGGGTTGGCCCAACTGCACTACGCAGCGCAGCAGGCTGCTGACTGAGGGGGTCCACTCGTCAGCGAGTCTATCTACGCGAAGCAGTATCTGCGAATCTGAGCCCTACGATCAAATTCTAATCTAACGGCCGAGGGTCATCGTCGACGATGAACAGCTCCAGCGAGGAAATTAACCTAACGCGGTGGGGGGGTCCGGCGAGGCTCACCTGTGCTCCAGCTAGGGTCGGCAATGGGGGCGAACGGCGTGGTCGTGGACGGCGGTTCGAATGGTGGTCGTGGCAGCTCCTGGGGAGGCTCCTATCGACGGCGCCCTTCTCCTCCAATAGCGGCAGGCTCCGGCCAAATTCCAGCGAAGAAGAGCTTGCCTTGCTCCGGGAAGAAGTGTGGGAGTGTCAGTGAGGAGTGGTGAGGGTGTTGGTGTGGAGAATGGAGGCGGGGGAGGCCTCTAATTATACTGTGGCGAGGGGACCAAACGGTGTGGGCTCGGGTTCATCGGTGACGACGCTACAGGCGGCTAGCGGTGTGGCTGAGGCTAGGGGACGGTGCGTGGTTCCCTGGCGATCATCGCAGAAGCAATGGCACGGCATGGGTCGGTGTGGATTGGTCGGGAGCATGCGGCGCTCCACGCGGACGCATCAGTGTTTGCGACGGCACACGGGAGCTACGGGTCGCGTGGCGGCGAACGGGGGTGTCTGCGGGGTTGTGGTGATCATGCCGAGCTAGTGCACGCGAGGCGAGGGTGAGGCGCGGTCTGTGCGAGCTGGTCAGGCACGGCATGCTGGCGTGCTCTAGGCATGGTGCAGAGACTGTGGGTGCGGTGTAGCTAGGGTGGTCCAGGGCTCTCCTATGGCCGTGGCTTGAACAGGGGGTGGCGGTGGATTGTCGCGTGTCTGGTGCGCGTCCTGGGTGAGGGCGGCGTGGCTTCTGGCGCGCTGTCCATGGTCGGACGGCGATGACCACATTTGGGCGGCGCTCCACTGGTGCAACTATTGGGGATATACTTTCCAGGTATCGTCACAGTTCCTCACTGACTAGGGTGGCCCACTTCAGGTTAGAGTTTTGCTTCACGGGTGGACCAGTCAGGGAGAAGAGACCGAGTCCAGTCCGGTTACGGGAAGGCCCAGAATACTTACCGACATAGGCCCATAGTGTTACTTGTAGTCCAAGATGTACTATGTAACCGACTCTTAGTCGTAGCCGGATAGATCTCTCCTGTAAACCCTAGGCCGGATATCTATATAAGCCGTCCTAGGGAGAGCCTTTAGGGCATATAACCTACCTAGAAAATAGTCTACAATCTCAACTCGCACAGGCGAAACCCTTGTAACACATATTCCAGCTCTGTCGTATTACTGGATTGCTAGCAGGAGTAAGATCCGTCCAAAGCCGGTGGATTTGAACCTGGGTAAACTTGTGTGCTCACCGTCCCGGAACACCGTACGTCTCACACCCCACTCTTCCACACGCCTCGAGGACCCCCTCATGGCATACTTTTCATCAATCCGACGACAGTTGGCACCCACCGTGGGGCAAGTGAGCTTCGGATCTGTGTTCCGAGCAGAATCTGCAAGAATCGGAATCAGCGAGACTATCGCTATTGGTCGCATCCTCTACGCCAGTGATGTCCCACTCGTCGTTCTCGACGAGACTTGGATTCTGGCTAGGAAGGCCGTGACCACCTATACCATCATGTTTTTTGGCGAGATCGATGTATACATTGGATTCGCTAAACCTGCCCCACCCTTCCCAGCGGTGATGATAGAGGCAGAAGAAATTTCTAGATCCCCTTTGTCCGCGGAGGTGGCAGAGTTCTGGATCTCAGAGAACCCTAATCCCACCCAGCCCGCACTAGTTGCGGAGATAGTGGAGAAAGCTGAACCTGAAGTAGATCTTGTAGTGCAAGTCGGATCTAGAGTGGATCTCCCTAGCGAGGTCGAATCCTAGATCGACCCACCTACAGAGGTCGAAATCCAGGAGGAGCAGGAAAACAACCTTGGTTCCGTCTCTGGTAATACCGGGACTGATAGACCTCTCCTGAGATACACGTTGAGGCACATGATGATGCAAGACACAAGCATGGACGATATTCTCAAGACCATCAGGTGTTTCGAGGAAGCCGATCGTGAGAGCTGCAACTATCTCAGGAGGCATGCATCGCACTTCGACAGATATATTGGTTCCGGATCCGGCTCTACCGATGCTGGGGACAACACCGACTCAGTGCTGGAGGCGATCAGAACAAACGCTGACGTACCCGCATCCTCGGATGATTCGATGACATCGGCAAATTTCCGAAAGTTCTCCGCGGAATACGAAGAGGAGTATAACTCCAAAGCTGAAGAAGAAGGAGAAGCCATGGATGAAGGATCCAGGGAAAACTCTCCCAAAGCACATGATGACATGGATACCGGAGATAATCCCGAGGTCCCGATGTCCGAAATTATCGATCAGAGCTTGACTCTAGGAAATGGACCCAAAGCCGTCTTTGCTATCGGCGCTGCCAAGAAGGCAAAGAAGAAGAACAAGAAGAACAAGACCCCGGCAAAAGGTCTTCTGGCAGAGGAGGTGATTGCTGAGGAATACGAGGAAGACTCGGATGGAGCGCTTAACCCAGACGAGCCCAAAGAAGAGTCGGTGGATGGACACGTGATCACTGAAGGTGCGAGTAAACTCATCGATGCTGCATTAACCACACCTATCCCTACAGCTGCAGAACTTACTACTGAAGAACTGGATGAAAGGGCCCATGCCCTGGAAGCGCATCGCCAATTACTCCTGGATGAAGCTAAAAACATCGAGGAAGAAAAGAAACGCATGGTAACTGCGGAGAAGTATATCTCTCGGCAGCACCAGAAGACCCGGAAACGTGACACGCATGACAATCAATTTCCGAAAGTTCACAAGGTTCTCTTTGAAGGAGACCCAGGGATGCCTTGACTTGACAGTAAGGGAGATCTGGTGTATCCAACATCGGTGCAAAACACTATTGCATCTTGAGATATCCTTTCGAACAATCCAGGCCCAGAACAGGTTCGATTGGGCATCACGCTACTCACTAAGGGTCTGGAATAGCAAAGGGCCGTGAAATCCGGAAGCGGAAAACTGGTCTCCCAATCTGACCAATGTCGCACGGATCCGGCCTGGAATGTCATAAGACCCCAACGTGTTCCGGAACAGCATTACCGTTCCGACCATCGGGAAGACAACTACTCAAGAACCGGATCTTCAGGGCCGCATCATAGAACAACACAAGAGTGGTGCAACGTTGCTCCAGTGGCTGAGCAATAGGCAATTGCTGCATTGTATCCGAAGAATCCTCCCTGGCGAGAGTCGGACGATCGTAGGGAAGAAGAGAAAAAGAAACATCAGGAGGAGGACCGTCAAAGGATGCCACCTCCTAGACCTACAAGCCGTCCGGCTGAGCCCCACCATGGTGGGAGTGACAGATGAAAAAACGA
Organism: Avena eriantha; assembly: GCA_910589775.1. Taxonomy (NCBI): domain Eukaryota; kingdom Viridiplantae; phylum Streptophyta; class Magnoliopsida; order Poales; family Poaceae; genus Avena; species Avena eriantha. The sequence continues at coordinate 411,244,436 of OU342742.1, forward strand.
TGGATACCATGCTGAGACAAGCCAGCAGGGGGCTCGTCGTAATGAAGATCCTCCCCGAAACTAGAATAATGACGCTCCGGACGGAGGCCGGCAATCAGCCAGAAACAACCTAGCCGCTCCACCCTCTCCACCAAGTAGCCATCACAACGGCTCCCAGGGAGGCCAAGGAGGGCGTCGTGGTGGAGGAGGTGGAGGCAGAAGCCGAAGTCCGGCTCCAAGGCACCGCAGCCATAGCTATCATTCGAGATGATATTTATCCCCAAATGACGCAAGGCACATGATCAACTCCAACATACAGGCGCGGCGCTATGAAAACAATGACATATACGTGGGCCCAAAATGCTTCAGACCATGCATAAGAGCTACAAAATTCCCGAAAGGATTTGCTATCTTAAGACACATTCAAGCCTACGACGGTATAGCTCGGCTAGGTACTTGGCTCCAGGATTTTTTCTAGGCTTGCTGCATCGCCAAAGGCAGAAACAGCCTAGTCGCGACCCGATATCTCCCACTCATGTTGCGGAAGACGGCACAATCATGGCTCAATGAACTTTCGGAGAACACCCTCCACCACTGGTATGACATGCAAAGCGCGTTCTTTCGGAATTTTGAAGGCACATATCGGAGGCCCTGTACGGTAGGAGACCTACAGCGTTGCACCTAGAAAGCTGGAGAAATTTGCCGAGATTACCTCAGACGATGGATCGACACCAAGAACTCCTGTGAAGGAGTAAATGACCAAACTATGATTGAAGCTTTCATTGAAGGACTCCCAATTGGTTTACTATGTCATCGCTTGAAGTGTGACAAGGTCACCGACTTGGGAGAGATGATAGAAACATCGAGCAAGTATGCAGATGCTGACGATGATGCAGAGGGATTACTTAACGCCCTAGTTGTGCCGAAGTCGGCAAAACAACCAAAGAAACAAGCTCAGAAGCACAAGAACACCTCGGAAGAAAAGCCCAACGCGGAAACGGCAGTGGTCACTTCTACTTTCGGGTCTGGAGGACGAGGAAGGCGCGGCGATGGCCGCAGACGCAGTCGTGGGACATCAAGAGTCCAGGGTAGAGGAGACCAACAACCCGGCAAAACCTACTCCTGGGATGACATTTCCAATAACCCATGTGTGCATCACTTAGATGCCAATGGGGGCTCGTCCCACATAAACACCGAGTGTCGTTTCAATGACGACATCAAGAAAGATGATACCGCTGGCTACAGGGCTAAGCGGAAGAAGGGAAAGAAGAATCCTGAAAAAGATAAAGAGACCAAGGATGATTCCGACATGGAGGAAGCCGATGCTTCAAATCCTAAGCAGGAAGGTAAGAAGAACTTTTCGACAAAGAAAGACACTTACGTCACCTTCCTCAGATCTCAACCAACTAAGGTCAAGAAAGCAGTTCTACATGAGCTCAACACAACAGTTCCGGCTGTCCCTCAATTTTTGGACTAGTCGGAAGTGGCAATCACCTTTGACCATGCTGATCATCCGCCTAAGTTGCACAGGCAAGGAAAATACGCCTTAGTCGTCAATCCACTTATTGATGGCTATGGTTTCTCCAAGAGTCTCATGGACGGCGGCAGCAACATCAACATTCTATATGTCGAAAAGCTACGCCGGATGAAGATCTTGGAGACCCAGCTGAACTACAGCTTTGTGATTTTTCACGGAGTTGTCCCAGGAAGACAAGCAAATTCCCTAGGAGCAATCACTTTGGATGTTACCTTTGGAACTCCAAAGAACTATCGGACGGAAGCACTTTCCTTCGAAGTGGTCCCGTTCAAGAGCGCGTACCATGCTATATTCGGACGCCCGACTTACTGGGCTTTTATGGCTCGTACGTGTTACATTTACAATATGATGAAAATTCTAGGTCCCAGCGGCATGATCACCATCAGGGGAGACCCGAAGAAGGCGCGAGAGTGCGAGGACGGAAATGCCGCCTTCGCTGAAGCCGTGTTGCATGCCCAGGAGTACCAGGAGATCAAGAAGAGCATAGATCCGTCTGAGATGCCCGCAACAAAGAAGGAGCTGACAAAGACGAATCCGGAGTTCAAGGCATCAGAAGAGACGAAGAAGACGCCGTTGAAGGATGATGACCCCTCCAAGGTGACCCAGATAGGCGTAGGCCTAGATAGCGGATAGGAAAGCGCACTCGTCAAGTTCCTCCAAGAAAATCAAGATATCTTTGCATGGAAGCCATCTGACATGACCGGAGTACCTAGGGAACTTTCCGAGCTCTCTTTAAATGTACCCCCAAACGCTAAACCCGTCAAACAGTCCCTACGACGTTTTGGTGATGAAAAGCGTAAGGCAATAGCTAAGGAACTAGCACGGCTCGAGTTAGCTGGATTCATAGAAGAGGTCATCCATACTGTAATGGTCGGCCAATCCTGTAATGGTCCCTAAAAAGGATACCACTGATTTAAGGATGTGTATTGATTATACTGCCTTGAACAAGGCTTGTCCCAAATATCTGTTTGCTCTGCCTAGGATTGATTAAGTTATCGATTCTACGGCAGGCTTGGAACTCCTCTGTTTCCTCGACGCATATTCCGGTTATCACCAAATTCAGATGAAGGAATCAAATAAAATCAAAACTTAATTCATAACCCCCTTCAGAACCTTCTGTTTCATTACGATGCCCTTTGGGCTAAAAAATGTAGGAGCTACGTTCCAGCGCACTATGCAGCGTTGCCTCCACAACCAAATCGCACGCAATGTACACGCATATGTGGATGATATTGCGGTGATGTCCAAAAAGAAGGAAACCCTGATTTCTGACTTGGAGGAAACATTCGCAAATCTACGAAAATACAACATAATCCTTAGCCCGAAGAAGTGCTTCTTTGGAATCCCAGCCGGAAAATTGTTAGGTTTTATCGTGTCTCAAAGAGGCATAGAGGTAAACCGAGACAAAATCAAGGCTATACTCAATATTTCTAGGCTGACTCGCCTGAAGGACGTACAAAGACTAACTGGTTGCATTGCCGCAGTCAGTCGGTTTGTAAGCCGGTTCGATGAAAGAGCCGCACCACTATATAAGCTCCTGAAAAAGACCAAGAATTTTGTTTGGACCGACGAAGCTAAGGCTGCACTACAAGACCTGAAAGCAATACTCTCATCTGCTCCCATCCTTGCACCACTGGAACCACAGGAACCGATGTTGCTCTATCTCGTGGGACAAACAAAGTCGTCAGTATCGTCATGGTGGTGGATAGACCGGAGGAAAATCAGGAACACTTGGTGCAGCGTTCGACTTACTATCTCAGCAAGGTCTTAACAGAATCAAAACAGCGGTATCCACATTATCAAAAGCTGGCTTATGGTGTGTTCTTTGCATCGTAAGTTACGGCATTATTTTCAGGAACATCCAATTACCGTGGTAAGCACAGCTCCCATGAGAGATATAATCAACAATAGTGACGCTACAGGACACATCGCCAAATGGGGAATAGAGCTCTCAGCTTTCGACATTGAGTACAAACCTCGTACAACAATCAAATCCCAAATCCTCGTTGACTTTGTCACTGATTGGACAGAGACAACGGAGAGTATGACCCTGTCAGAGTCAGAATACTAGACCTTGCATTTTGACGGGTCTAAAGCGCTCGGGGGATCGGGGCTGGCGTGGTGCTCAAGTCACCCCAAGGTGTTTAACTTTTCTATGTATTGCAGATACACTTCATGGCGACGAACAACATTGCCGAGTATGAAGCACTACTGCATGGAATCCGGATTGCTAAGGACATTGGCATCCGACGTTTAATGTGTTATGGAGATTCGGATCTTATTGTTCAACAAGGGTCAGATATCTGTAAGGAAAACAAGCACATGGCGGCATATAGGGTTGTCGTGGATGAATTATCTAAATCGTTTGAAGGGTTTGAAGTTCAACACATCCCTCGAACAGAAAATGAGAAAGCAGATGCACTATCTCGAATAGGCTCTGCCCGGAAAAAGGTCCCGGATGGGATTTTCTACAGCACCTCAAAGTTCCCTGCATAAAAGGAGTAGATGAGGAATATCCGACCAAATCCGACTCACCTTTAGTAGCAGTTCTGGTTGTGATTCCCAGCTGGACTCAACCCTACCTTGATTACTTGGTAGAAGGAAAATTACCCAAAGACGAAGTTCTGAGCCGGCAGATCATTTGACGAGCAAAAGCCTATACTATAATTAGTGGTGAGCTCTATAAGCAGAGTGTATATGGGGTCTTTCAGTGCTGTGTATCTCCAGAAGAAGGAATGGAAATATTACAAGAGATCCACGAAGGCGAGTGTGGTCACCACGCTGCAGCCAAATCTTTAGTAGAAAAGCTTTCCAACACGATTTTTTTGGCTTACAGCCAAGGCAAATGCCGAACGGCTGGTCCAGACCTGCAAGGGCTGCCAAAAGTACGCCAAACAAGCTCACGTTCCGGCTGATCAGCTACGATCAATACCTATAACATGGCCTTTCACGGTCTAGGGGCTTGACATTGTAGGACCATTTAAATGGGCTCCAAGTGGATTTACACACCTCTTAGTGACGGTCGATAAGTTCACCAAATGGATCGAGGCTAAACCCGTTACTAGTTGTGATGGAGCAACAACCAGAAGATTTGTTGAGGATGTTATAATCCGATACGGTTATCCGCATAGCATTATCACGGACAATGGGAGTAACTTTTCTATGGGAGAGCTTGCTGAATTCTGCAATGAACAAAATATCCGGCTAAACATTGTGTCATTCGCACATCCACAAGCTAATGGACAAGTCGAAAGAGAAAATGGTTTAATCCTACAAGGCCTAAAACCAAGACTCGAAGCACCACTACGACGTGCTGCAGGGGCTTGGGCAGAAGAATTACCCTCTGTAATATGGAGTTTACGAACAACTCCAAACAGGTCAACCGGATACACACCTTTCTTCTTGGTCTATGGCACATAAGCAGTTCTTCCTAGTGATTTGATTCACACTTCTCCTAGAGTGGCCACGTATATTGAAGAGGATGCCGAAATTTCTCGACAAAATGATCTTGACTTAGGCGAAGAAGTTCGCGTCGTTGCTGAGATGAGATCAACAACCTATCAGCAGAAGTTACGCAAGTATCATAGCCAGAGAGTCAGAAACCAATCTTTTAATACGGGAGATTTGGTTCTCCGGCTTATGCAGCAAAGAAAGCACAAACTTTCCCCAATATGGGAAGGGCCATTTTTAGTTAGTCTAGTATTGCACAATGGTTCATACTACCTAACGGATATGCGGCTAGTCAAAGAAAGACCTGCTACTAAGAAGAGAAAGAGAGCTGGAGGCAGTACAAACCTGGATGAGTTAGACAGACCATGGAACATTTCTCAGCTACTTCTCTTTTATTCTTAGTTTATTTTTCTTTGTAATCATATATGTGTACATGTTCAATGAGAAATAAAGTCTTGGTTCCCTCAAAATATTTCTGAGAAGTTTTACCATCTTATTTCAGAATGATCATGTCGTAGTCGAAAATCCCAGAATACTTGAAAGTACTTTATGCTCATGTTTGTTCTGGTTTAGATTTCCGATTCTAAAATTGCTACGTTCGGGTATAAATCTAAATTTTCTAGTCTAAACTTTGGTTATTTGTCTGATTGCTGGATGCAGGCATTTTCCGAGTAGTGAATTGTTGGTACTGGAAGCCGGCTTTGTTTTCGAGTTTAAACTGGTTTAGCAATTGAGCTCCGTTGCTTGACAAAGTTTCTGTGCTAAAAGTTGGCCGGCTCACGAAAGGGATGAGGCAGAAAGCCAGATAAACGATAAGTGTAGACAAAAAACACAAGTGCTTATGCAAATATTTCAGGCATGAAAATTCTAAAGCCAAAAATGTTGAATAGATAAATTAAAACTTATCACTAGCAAAAGTATATCACTACTTATTTACAAACCCAATTTTTTTTCAGAATAACATATTGTTCTTCTGATACTCTATGATGCAGGAGGAGAGGTAGGAGTTGCCGGCTCGCTGGATACATCGGCCTTGGCTTGATAACGTTCTGAGATGTTCAAATCCGATATGGATTGATCATCATCGGAAGCTTCAGCTATTTCTTCGGAAGGCGGAGGCGGCGTGTCCACGCGGGTGAATAAGGGAGTGTCGTAGCTGGTCAAATCAGCTACATGACACCCATATCCGGTGCAGGAGTACATGATGGCCTTGATGTCTTGCTCTTGTCCGTCTTCGTCCACCTTGCAGTACCCTCTGGTTACTTGCTAGATCTCCATGTTTCCATGGTGGCTCATAACCATGGTAAGAGCGTTTTGCGCTAAGGTTCGCACGTAGGACATGTTCCAATCCTGAAAAAGCTGAGGCATATCCTTGGCCTTGTCTCGCACCTCAAAACCGGACATGCTATGCATATCCGGAACCTTGAGAACTTCGCCAATATCTTCGAGGGATTGGCGGAAGTCATGAAGCAAATTGATACGTTGCAAACCTATCCATAATTTTTGAAATAATTTTTGATGTTCCATGCTTGGTTTTATCTACTTTCTTATGTTTTTTCCACACTTTAGAGTACTTTTCATATGATTTCTTGGACTAACCTATTAACAAGAGCCATAGTGCCAGCTGCATGTTTCTTGCTGTTTTTGGTTCCAGGAAAGTCAGAAAATGAATATTCTCGGAATTGGACAGGAGAAAAGCCAAAGTCATTATTTTAGCGAGGGACACCTGGAGCCAGAATACGAGATGGAGAGGGGCTGGGGCCCAGCCACACCACCTGGCCGCGCCAGGGGGTGGTCTGGCCGCCCTATACACCTCCTCGGTCTCCCTTTTCGCCTATAAGATGCCTTCTGACCTAAAAACTCAGGGGGTTCGACGTTTTTCTAGAAGGAGTTCCGCTCCGCCGCCACCACCAGATTCCACGAAACAGCACCAGAAACTCCGTTCTGGCACCCTGCCGGGACAGGGAATTGGAGGAGATCATCGCCATCATCATCACCAACGCTTCTCCATCGACCATCCATGTTTCCCCCATCTATGAGTGAGTAATCCCTCGATGTAGGCTATGGGGATGGTAGGGATTGGATGAGATCGTTCATGTAATGGCATCAGATTGTTAGGGCATGGTGCCTAGTATCTTCTATTAGTGCTTTTTGACTTTGTTGCAACTTGTTATGCTTAATGCTTGTCACTAGGTCCCGAGTGCCATGATTTCAGATCTGAACATGTTATTGATTCATTATGATAGTATTGTTTTTGGTCTTACCTGCAAGTTGTTTACACACGTTGTTGTCCGGAACCAATGGCCCCGAAGTGACAGAAATCGGGATAACCGGAGGGAATGGCTTTGATGTGAGGATCACATGTGTTCACGGAGTGTTAATGCTTTGCTCCGGTGCTTTATTAAAAGGAGCACCTTAATTGGCAGTAGTTCCCTTGAGGCCCCGCTGCAAACGGGCTGGCAGGACAAAAGATGTGGTGCAAGTTCTCATTGTGAGCACGTATGACTATATATGGAACACATGCCTAGGATTATCTAGTACTTGGATGCTTTATCTTATATATCTGCAATTGTCCTATGTTCTGATTGCCATGTGAATTGTCTTGTCCATGCAACGCCCGTCCATCCATCCCTATGCCTATCGCGCTCGAATCCTATTGTTTACTGCTACTGTTACTACTGTTCTACTTTTACTATTGCTATTACTCTGTTGTTACTTTACTATTGCTACTACAAAACTGTTGCTACTGATAACCTGCTGTGAGCAAGATTGTTTGTAGGTGCATATGAATTTACAACTCAGTTGTTAAGGCTTATAAATATTCTTTGGCTCCCCTTGTGTCGAATCAATAAATTGGGTTTCACTTCCCTCGAAAATACTGCGATACACCCCCTATACTTGTGGGTCATCAAGACTATTTTCTGGCGCCATTGCCGACAAGCATAGCTTTATTTATCAAGTTCACTTGGAATCACTATTGTTCAAGCTTAGTTTATTTCCGCCTTGTTTGCTTGTTTCTTTATCCAAAATACAAAAAAATTAGTTCCTACTCTAGTTGTTATTTTCGTTGGTCTGTTATTGTCTTGCTTTATCATGCTTTCTATCAATGGTTGTTTTCTTTGAAACTGAATCTTATTGGCAAGGTGGGTTCATGGAAGATCAAAAATATTATTATAAGGAACACCGCTTGTCACAAAAAGGGAAACACTTATGGGAACAAATTGATAAATTGTATACCATTGCTAGAAACGTGTGCTCTACTTATAATGTTACTTATTGCTTTGATAAATCTTGTTGCTATAAGAGGTATAAACACCTACCTTTTCAATGTGAGTATAATGATAATGTTACCATATCTTCTTATGTTAAAGGAAATTATGACTTTTATGATGTGGAACAAATTGAAGAATTAATTTCTTGGAAGGGTGCATTTGAACTTGCTAGTTTGCTTGAAAATATTGATGATTCACCTTATAAATATGAGGCTTATGATATACTTAGATTTTTCTTTGATAATTACAAGGAAGAAAATGGCTATATTCTTGAATATATTAATAGATGCTTTCCAGAAATGGAAGAGACTAATGCCTTGCAGGATCCTATGGAAGAAGAAATTGATGAACCTGAAAGCTCATTAGATGAAAAATAGGAGGAGAGTGATGAACAAAAGGAGGAAGAATGGATTAGCTACCCATGCCTAACTTCTAATAAGAGTAACTCTTTATCCCTTACATTATTTGATTGTCCTCCATGCTTACCAAAGGAGGATGAATGTTATGCTCATGTAATCTATGATAATCCTTTATTTGTGCCTAACTTCGAGATGCATGGTACTAAAGAGTTTTGCTTAGAAATTGTTTATGATAAAGCTCTAGACGATGGTCCTATATTGAATGATCAGTCATCTTGTTATAGAATTGTTAAAAGTGGGTTTGAAGGTTTTAATCCCACTATTTTTGAGCTTGATAAAAATTATGTTTTTGTAGAACATGAAAAGCATGCTTTATGTGATAGTTATATTGTTGAGTTTATTCATGAGGCTACTGAAAATTATTATGAGAGAGGAAAATATGGTTGTAGAAGTTTTCATGGTATTGAAACACCTCTCTATGTGCTAAAAGTTTTGAAGTTACTCTTGTTTTATCTTCCTATGCCTGTCACTTTGTTCTTTGTGAATTTATTTGCATACAAGATTCCTATGCATAGGAAGTGGGTTAGACTTAAATGTGTTTTCAATTTGCTTCTTGATGCTCTCTTTTACTTCAATTCATATTTCTTATGTGAGCATCCTCTCAAACTATCATGCCTAACTTAAAGGCGTTAACGAAAAGTACTTATTGGGAGATAACCCAAAAAATTAAGATGAGTCTTGGAAGTTATTACTTTAGTAATAACCACTCCTTATCCTTTTTATTTGCTTTTTGTGCCAAGAGTAACCTCTAATGAGAGAGAAGTAATGGTTGGGAAAGTTGCTCTACCGAAACAGATTTATGTGCTTCACCGTAAAAATTCATGTAAAATCTATATACCGTTGTTTTGAGGCGTGCATTTTTGTGCTTCTGCCCAAGGTTGTTATATAACGTTCGTTAGTTCAACACTTTTCGATTTGAGCAACAAAAGGTCTTCGAAAAGATTCGTCTTTACCTGCTGGTCTGTTTTGACAGATTTCTGCCTTTATTTGCATTTGCTTCTTGTTGGTTCCTTTTTGTGGCACCCCGCTAAAACCACTACTAAAAAATCGCTGTGTTTTTGTGCATTGCATCATCATGACTACATGCTCATGTCATCATGCCACATTGCATTTGAGCATTGTCATCATTATGCATGGTTTTGCCTAAACCTATTTTCGTAAAGCCTACCTTTGTTTTCTAAATACCCCGTCTTCATTTCAAATTAAAACCCCGGCCTCTTCCGGATATTTTCTTTTGTCTAAAAAATATTTACAAAAGTCTATTTCAGACAAAATAAAAATAAATAATACTATTTCTTTTCAGACCGGGGAGGCATCCCAGTCGTTAGGCTAGGCCACCTACTACCCGGCCCGTATAACAACCCAACCCTAATCCCCAGCCACACCCCACCTACCCAAACTAGTAACCCACCTGCCCTAGACACACCACCTACTCCCTCCCCAACTCCTTCTGCCGCCGCCACCCTCCCTGGTGCGCACGCCACCGCAAAGCCACCCGACCGCGCCCTTCTCCCTGCCCCTAATCGATCCCTCTCCACAACCATTCCCGCCTGGCCCACCCACCGACACAACCCACCACCAACCATCGCCAGCCACATGCACACAACATTCACGCACGCAACCCTCCCGCATGGAACCTCCCCCACCTTCCCCGCTTCGTCCTCCCCGCTCGTGGGGCTCCTCCGCCCGCCGCCAGGAGCTCAAGGCCCCTCCCTCGGCGTCGTCCCGCCTCGTCGGACCGGCCTGCGTCACCTCGTCCACGAGCCGCCCCCGCCGCTGAGCTTCTCCCCGCCTCCCCGAGAGCTCCCAGAGCGCGCTCCTCTTCTCCCTTTCGAGCTCGCCGTCCTCCGCCCAGGTGCGACCTTGCCGGCACCGCTCCGCCGTGGTTCTCCACCCCGCCGTCCCCTGTGACCACCGTCTACCTCGCCCGCTCTAGCGGCCTTCTCCTGAGCTCACAAGCACCACGCGCGAGGCTGCCTCGCAGAGCCGTCACCGTCCCCGCTGCACCCCGCGGCGTCGCGTCCTCCTCTGAGCCGCCACTGGCCCTGCTCGCGTGCGCTGCCTCACACCTAGAGCCACGCATCTGGATGCCCTGCAGGTTATCTCTTTCCCCTTGGTGGCAGGCAGCAACAAGTTTGGCTCCACCTTGTGTTGTTTGACATGTTGGGCCTCGTCGTTGTTCTGTAGATGGTGCGCCGTCTCGGCCTTGGTGTTTGCTCTGGCCGGTAGAAGTGTGTGTAGTTGTACCCCGTGAACACTGCAGGATTTTAGAGGCCGAAGACTACCTAATCAAGTTCTACGCTGACATCAAAGCCAGGACAGGATCTCCGAGACCGACACAAGGATGATGCACTAAGACGATCTGTAACCCTCACAAGTACATCGTGCCACCGCCAAAGTCTCCCGATGAACCATCGGTGCCCATTCAAGTTCGACACGAAGTCGGGTCCCCAAGCATGCCAACATGGGACCATAGATGTCGGTACGCCAAGATCTTATTTACGGACGCCAAGACCTCATTGCCAGAGGCGAAGACCGATCCCGTCGAGACCGAACCCGAACCTCCCGTCGAACCCTCGGCATCCAAGATCTCCAGAACCGACATGTGTGACCCCTATCTAACCTGACCCTATTTTATAAATTGACATTTATATATATCTTGTTGCATTAAATCATTCATGATCGCATACATATTCATTGGGTTGGGGGCATTATGTCGATTCACTCTTAAGTAAATATGGAGGCCATATGTGGGCGAATCTAGTCTTATATTGCCTCCATTTAAATTGGTGTAGCGAACCGATGTCATGTTTCGCCCTGTTAATACAACATTTAAATTGCGGGGTTTCTAAACAACATGAACCTATTGATTAATTGTCGGGACCCCGGTTACGCTTAATATTGCCTAATCGCACCGCATCTTTGCCATGCCATGCATCATATCATAATCATGCCGGATCTTCTACCGTAGTGTTAAATAGTGCATCTGTTGTTTCTTTTAGTGTTTGCTTCTTCGCGGATTAGGCCGATGAGTTGATGCGAGTATCGACAAGTTCTCCGGATATGAACCTTCGGCAGTGTTTCCCAGGCGAGCATTCTCCCCCTTTCTACCTATTTTGCATTTATAATCTTTATTTCCTCCTGTTGATCTATTGCTATCCGTATTGCGATGCTTTAGTTTCCGTGCACCATTTATATTCCCTGCAGCCTCTATATTGCCTTGGACACATCCTATTGCGTATTGTTTGATAGATAGTCGGCCGTGCGTGTCGTAGTTGCTTGCTCAGGTGATGCTTCGCGTCGTTGTTGTTCCACCGTTATTGGAAGGTTGCCACATGCTTAATGGTGGAGATGCTTAATGGTGGAGAGGATCATGACTTTAAAAACAACTATTAAATTGCTGGGATAAATAATGAAAGAGGCACCTGTGGGCAATATATGCTATTTGGTTTTCATGTCCACTTGTGTCCCGTTGGCCCCGAGTACTTGATACATGTTCCTTGACTATTCGCACTATCCACATCCGGGAGAATCTATGAATCCCCCTTAGCCAGAGCTTGATTCATTTCTTATTTCTCGGGGCCACAAACTAGTTTGGTGCTTTATTACTATCCTGTACTTATGCCATGCTTTACTGCTTTATTTACGATTGTGCGTGGAGCACCTGTACTGTTTAGGAATTGTGGAGTGTTTTCGCGGTATCGACAAGCCCAGTCACACTTTCGGCTTCCCAGTCGTTTACAGCCATTGACGCAAACCCTGGGTACGTCTCGGAGCCGGCCAACTTCGTTGCGGGTAGCTTAGTGGGGTGGCCCCCTGAAATATTTTATGAATCCTGTGATTGCTTTGTCATGAAAGCCTCGTTGGGTTTTGATTTGGTTTTTCCGAGGTTAATTGTGTGTGTTGCTATTTGTGCACCCCTGCAGGGTAAATCTTTATGAAAGCCGTGTCCGCGGTTATGGACGACTTGGAGCACACTATCTCGGTCATAGACAAGCATAACTAAAGTAGTGCTATAAATTTGACTTAATATGTGACTAGTAATCAGCTTCACTACAATGGAATGGATAATAAAAGTGCCAACAACTGGTGGAACTGGGGTGTATCGTGTCATGTTATACTTGCCTAGTAAGTATTGCAACTCCAATGGAATGAAATAAAAGTGCCAACAACTGCTGGGTTTGGGATGTCACATGCTAATTGTGTCTGACAAGTAAGTACTACAACCACAACTGAATGGTTAATTAAAACTGCCCACTACTTATGCTATCAGGATGACCCATGCTATCTATATCTGATTAGTAAGAGGTTCAACTATAATGGAATGAATAAAACTGCCAAATATGTGAGTTCCTCGATTTGACTTCCTCGTTTGGTCTCGAGGGGGAATACCAAGATGGGTATAATTGGTGTTAATATAAGGTTGGTTCCGAATAGGTCTTTCTTATCCCTCTCTAATAGCCACCAGTTTTACTGAGTCTCTATAGGTTGTTTAGTGCTGCTGCGCTGCCGCTTCAGTCCACCATACCTATGTAGGCGAGGACCGCTGAATTCTAGCCTCGCTGTGTACTAGCCTCAATACTGACGCTCCTCTTTTTCCTTTGCCCTTTGTCGGCACCCCTTTTTGTTTTAGCAGGTTGAGATCGACGTCGTTAGCAGGGTTACCCTTCCGGCTTGGCTTGGGCAGGGTTATGGACGCCATTGGTTATTCTTCAGGGCTCTTAGCCCCATTTGCATCTTGTCCGTACTCGGACGCTGTAGCGATTTCAAGGTGATTTGGATCTTTGTACTGTATATCGGTATTCTTGACTCATGGAGTCGTGTTGTATATATATATCTGTTATGTGGGTCCCATCGAGGGCTGTTGTGTAATGGTATTACTTCGTTTTCCACCCGCACGAAAGTGCCTGGTGGGCGTCCTTGGATCGTTTCTATGCGGGTTTGGCAGAAAAGGGCTAAAACTTGCATAGGGACGATTTGAGGGTGTTACAGAGTGGTATCAGAGCCCAGCAGTTACGATACCCCACTGGTCTAGCCTGTAGGATAACATAGCTAACGGCCGATGTAGAGTGTCAAAACTATTTTCAAAATCAATCAGATAGATCGAAGTAGGTCTGTTTTTACTCCTTGCCCCTATGCTATTCTCCTCTTACCTTTGCGAGTTTTGAATCTTCTCTCTTAACCTTTCTTTGAGTCCAAGGTTTCTCGTGGTTGGGTTTCCGTCGTACCTTTAGGGTTTCGTTTCCTCTTGTAACGGTGTTGCTACCTCCGGTCTTCATGCTATCTGAGAATTGTTTTCCTCTGTGTACCCTCCACTAGATCAAAATCCACTGAAATCTTTCTTTGTATCTTTTGGTGTTTTTCAACGTGACAACATCGTCTACGCCAGATCCGATGAAGAGTCTGCATCACTCCTTCGTCTCCGGATATCGATAGTGAAGATCTTCAGTCTAAATTCCGAGAGTTGGTTGCATAATTCTCCTATTCATGTACAAAGCAATGCTCTGGGTGCACGATGGACTGATCACCATCCGACTACTCTTATCATTTGCTCTTGTACATCGAATCGGAGAATCAAGCAATTTTACTCCGTCCTTGGAAGTTAGAGGTGGCTTTATCTTCTGATGCCTCTACCTTTGTCCTTGTTTCTCTAGAGTGTTCTCTCGATGATCATGGACAACGATCTCTTGTTAGTGGTGTCGCAAGGATCTAATTGAAGCGAGAAGATTCAGACCGTCGGCCTTCTTCCCCGTACCATGATGCAGATCTCGAGGGCGAGATCCATTGTTAGTGGTGTCGAATTGTGGCACACCGCTAAAACCACTACTAGAAAATCGCTGTGTTTTTGTGCATTGCATCATCATGACTGCATGCTCATGTCATCATGCCACATTGCATTTGAGCATCGTCATCGTTATGCATGGTTTTGCCTAAAACTATTTTCGAAAAGCCTACCTTTGTTTTCTGAATACCCCGTCTTCATTTCAAATTAAAACCCCGGCCTCTTCAGGATATTTTCTTTTGTCTAAAAAATATTTACAAAAGTCTATTTTAGACAAAACAAAAATAAATAAAACTATTTCTTTTCAGACCGGGGAGGCATCCCAGCTGTTAGGCCAGGCCACCTACTACCCGGCCCATATAAAAACCAGACCCTAATCCCCAGCCACATGTAACACCCTCAAATCGGCCCTATGCAAGTTTTAGCCATTTCCGCCAAACCCGCATAGAAACGATTCAAGGACGCCCACCAGGCACTTTCGTGCAGGTGGAAAATGAAGTAATACCATTACACAATAGTCCTCGATGGGACCCAGAGAACAGATATTTATACGACACGACTCCACGAGTCAAGAATACAGATATACAATACAAAGATCCAAATAACCTTGAAAACGATAGAGCGTCCGACTACGGACAAGATGCAAATGGGGCTAAGAGCCCTGAAAAATAACCAATGGCGTACATAACCCTGCCCAGGCCAAGCCGGAAGGGTAACCCTGCTAACGACATCGATCTCAAACCTGCTAAAAAAAGGGTGCCGACAAAGGGCAAAGGAAAAAGAGGAGCGTCGGTACTGAGGCCAGTACACGGCGAGGCTAGAATTCGGCGGCTCTCGCCTACATAGGTATGGTGGGCTGAAGCGGCAGCACAGCGGCACTAAACAACTTATAGAGACTCGATACAACTGGCGGTTATCAGAGAGGGATAAGAGAGACCTATTCGGATCCAACCTGAAGCTAACACCAAACAAACCCATCCTGGTGTTTCCCCCTCGAGACCAAACGAGGAAGTCAGACCAAGGAACTCACACAGTTGGCAATTTTTACTTAGTCCGTTATAATTTGCAGCAATTACTAATCAGATATAGACAGCAAGAGTCATCCTGAAGCATAAGTAGTGGGCTGTTTAATTACCATTCCATTGTAGTTGGAACATTTACTAGTCAGATATTATTGTCCTGAGGAATCCCAAACCCAACAGTTGTTGACACTTTTATCACATTCCATTGGAGTTGCAATACTTACTAGGCAGGTATAGCATGTTGCAAAACAACCCAGATCCACAGCTGTTGGCACTTTTAATATCCATTCCGTTATAGTTGCATCTGATTACTAGTCACATATTAAGTCAAATGTATAGCACTACTTTAGTTATGCTTGTCTATGATCGAGATACTGTGCTCCAAGTCGTTCATAACCGCGGACACGTCTTTCAGAAAGTTTTACCCTGCAGGGGTGCACAAATAGCAACACACACTCGATCAACCTCGGAAAAACCAACTCAAAACCCAACGAGGCATTCACGACAAAGCGATCACAGGATTCATAAAATATTTCAGGGGGCCACCCCACTAAGCTACCCGCAACAAAGTTGGCCGGCTCCGGAACGGACCCAGGGTTTGTGTCAATGGATGTACATGACTGGGAACCCGAAAGTGTGACTGGGCTTGTCGATACCGTGAAAACATTCCACGATCCAAAATAGTACAGGTGCTCCACGCACAATCTTAAATAAAGCAGTAAAGCATGGCATAGGTACAGGATAGTAATAAAGCCCGAAACTACTTTGTGGCCCCAAGAAATAGAAATGAATCAAGCTCTGGCTCAGGGGGGTCCACGGCCTCCCGGATGTGGATAGTGCGAAAAATCAAGGAACAGGTATCAAGTACTCGGGGTCCTACTAGACACAAGTGAGCGTGGAAGAACCAAATAACATCTATTGCCCATCGATGCCTCTGCATTAGTTATATTTAGCATTTTAATAGTTGTATTTAAAGTCATGATCATCTCCACCAATAAGCATCTCCACCATTAACATCTGCCAGCATTTCAACAACTGTGGTACTTGACAACACGAGATCACACCTGAGCAAGCAACTACGACTCGCAAGGCCAGCTATCTACCAAACACGGGTAATAGGAGGTGTCCAAGGCAATATAGAGGTTGCACGGGATATAACTGGTGTACGGAAACTAAAGCATCACGACACGGATAGCAATAGATCAACTTGAGGAAATAAAGACTATAAATGCAAAATAGGTAGAAGGGGAAGGGATGCTCGCCTGGGAAACACTGCCGGAGATTCATATCCGAAGAACTTGTCGATACTCGCATCAACTCATCGGCCTAATCCGCAAAGAAGCAAACACTAAAAGAAACACCGGGTGCAAGATTCAATACTACGGCAGAAGATCTGGCATGATTATGATATGATGCAGATGCGGTGCAATTAGGCAGTATTAAGAGGAACCGGGGTGCCGACAATTAATTAAACGGTTCGAGTTATTTAACCACCCCGCAATTTAAATGTTGTATTAACAAGGCAAAATAGGTCATCGGTTTGCTACGCAATTTAATGGAGTCCGGAATAAGACAAAGATATCCCGCATAAACAATCTATATTTAATTTAGGTGATCCGACTACTTAACCCAACCCACCAGATGACATGTATGCAATCATGATCAATTTATATGCAACCGTTTATATATAGCATTTATAAAATAGAGGCTCGGAAAGGGTCACACATCTGGGTCCGGGAGATCTTGGGTTTCAGGGGTTCGGGGTTCAACAGGGTTCGACGAGGATCGGTCTCGGCGGAACATTCTCGGACAACGGAGTAGATCTTGTCGCATCTGGGAAGAAGGACTTGGCGTTCCGGGAAGAAGCTTGGTGGTCTTTGGGTACGGACTTCGCCTCCGGGAACGGGGTCTTCGGATCCGGGAAGCAGAACTTGTCCGTGAGGGATGTCTTGATGGCGGTTTGTCGAATGCCACCGGGTGCGGGCTTCGGGACTGCGTGGCCAACCTTGTCGTCTCGCAGAATCTTCGGCTCTCTATCGATGAACTTGAAGTTCCAACTTGGTTGCCGATGGAGAACTTGAGCTTTGAGGGTCGATGTCGGACTCGATGTGATCCACGGCCTCGGACGGCCTTGTCGAACTTGTTTTTCCTAGACGGTTCGGAGGCTTTGCCAACATTGCCACAATCCGCCACACACCATCTTCACCACAAGTTGCACATCTCGCCAACATCTCTAAAACAGCAACGGTATCCCACCAACAACATCAGACACCCCTAGGACGAAGAAGGGCCAAGCTCGGGCTATGCAGGGACAGCCGCGCGTGTGGCGCACTTGCGGTGGGGCGCAGCGAGAGACCCAGGGTGACAAGGGACTGCATGGGCAGCGGGCGCCAGGCGAGGGGACAGGGCCCACGCGTTGGACGAGGACGCGTGCAGCGCGGCGGCTAGGCTTAGGGCGGCCGGTCGCAGAGGAGAACAGGACCAAGCTCCAGCATCGACAGCGCTCAACGGGAGGCGGCACGGCAGGCGGCGAGGCCACTGCTGGAATGTTGCGGGCGAGGAGGAGGCCGGGGAGGAGGCGGCCGAGGTCGCGCTCGACGGGGCCGAGGTCGAGGGCGCGACGGAGGGGCGCGGGCCGACGACAAGGGAGGAGGCGATCGGCAGTGCGAGGAGGCCGACGGGGCGGTGGAAGCGTGGCCGCAGGTAGCGGCGCTCGCGGGAAGGCGCGAGGTCGAGCGGAGGCAGCAGAGGCGCGACGGCGAGGGGAACGGCCGAGGGCGCGCGAGGGCACGGTGGAGACGCGGGAGCTCGCCGGCCGGAAGGAGCTCGGGCCGGTGGCGTCTACGTCAGGGTGGTGGCGGCGCCTGGGTCGGCGAGGAGGCACCGACGGCGGTGGATGGAGGACGGGGGCTGGAGGGTCCGGCCGGCGGCGGTGTCAGAGGCCGGCGCTAGAGGAGACAGCGAGGCCAGGGAGGCCTTGGGCCCGAGGTGGCGGAGGCGGGCTTGGTGGGGGCGAGGACCGGAAGGCGACGGGGATGAGCGAGGCGAGAGAGAGAGGCGAGGGGAGAGAGAAGGAGGCGCGGTGCGCGTGTCCGTCGCGCAGAGGGAGAGAGGGCAGGCGCGGGGCGTGATGTAGGGTGGGGCTGGGGTGTGGGAGTGCGTGCTGTGCAGGGCAGGGATACAGGCGCGGGGATCGGGGTGGTCAGCCTGGGGTGGGATCAGTGCGCGTGTGGGGGTGGGGACAGGCGGCAGTGGGTGAGTGGGTGGGGATTAGGCCAGGGGTGATGTGGCGCGATGTGATAGGGCGGGGTGAGGTGGAGGGGGCTGGGTAGGATTAGGGGTAGTGTATTTGGTAGAAAGGGTTTGGGTGGTTCTGGTTTTTGTACTAGGGGTGGCCGGCTGGGTCGGATCGGCCCGGTTCGGTTGCCCCCTAAAAATAAAATAACTATTTTATTATTTAAAACGGGGCTTTTGAAATCCGTTGGTAGACGAAACAAAATATTCCGGAGACCCGGGTTTTATAGTTTGAATAAAAGACGAGGCGTTTAGAAAACAAAACCAGACTTTTTGAAATATAGTTTTAGACAAAACCATGCATGATGATGACGATGCTCAAATGCAATGTGGCATGGTGACATGAGCATGCGGTCATGATGACGCAATGCACAAAAACACTGCGATTTTCTAGTAGTGGTTTTTGCGGGATGCCACACCACACCCCACCTACCCAAACTAGTAACCCCAACCTGCCCTAGACACACCACCTACTCCCTCCCCAACTCCTTCTGCCACTGCCACCCTCCCTGGTGCGCACGCCACCGCAAAGCCACCCGACCGCGCCCTTCTCCCTGGCACTGATCGATCCCTCCCCACAACCACTCCCGCCTGGCCCACCCACCGACACAACCCACCACCAACCATCGCTAGCCACACGCACACAACGTTCACGCACACAACCCTCCCGCATGCAACCTCCCCCACCTTCCCCGCTTCGTCCTCCCCGCTCGTGGGGCTCCTCCGCCCGCCGCCAGGAGCTCAAGACCCCTCCCTCGGCATCGGCCCGCCTCGTCGGACCGGCCTGCGTCGCCTCGTCCACGAGCCGCCCCTGCCGCCGAGCTTCTCCCCGCCTCCCTGAGAGCTCCCTGAGCGCGCTCCTCTTCTCCCTCTCGAGCTCGCCGTCCTCCGCCCAGGCGCAACCTTGCCGGCGCCGCTCCGCCGTGGTTCTCCACCCCGCCGTCCCATGTGAGCACCGTCTACCTCACCCTGCTCCAGCGGCCTTCTCCTAAGCTCGACAGCACCACGCGCGAGGCCGCCTCACAGAGCCGTCACCGCCCCCGCTGGACCCCGTGGCGCCGCGTCCTCCTCTGAGCCGCCAATGGCCCTGATCGCGTGCGCTACCTCACACCTAGAGCCAGGCATCTGATGCACTGCATGTTATCTCTTTCCCCTCGGTGGCAGGCAGCAACAAGTTTGGCTCCACCTTGTGTTGTTTGACATGTTGGGCCTTGTCGTTGTTCTGTAGATGGTGCGCCGTCTCGGCCTTGGTGTTTGCTCTGGCTGGTAGAAGTGTGTGTAGTTGTACCCCGTGAACACCGCAGGATTTTAGAGGCCGAAGACTACCTAATCCAGTTCTACGCCGACATCAAAGCCAGGACAGGATCTCCAAGACCGACACAAGGACGATGCACTGAGACGATCCATAACCCTCACAAGTACATGGTGCCACCGCCAAAGTCTCCCGATGAACCATCGGTGCCCATTCAAGTTCGACACAAAGTCGGGTCCCCAAGCACGCCAACATGGGACCATAGATGTCGGTACGCCAAGATCTTATTACGGATGCCAAGACCTCGTTGCTGGAGGCGAAGACCGATCCCGTCGAGGCCGAACCTGAACCTCCCGTCGAACCCTCGGCATCCAAGATCTCTAGAACCGATATGTGTGACCCCTATCTAACCTGACCCTATTTTATAAATTGCCATTTATATATATCTTGTTGCATTAAATCATTCATGATCGCATACATATTCATTGGGTTGGGGGCATTATGCGGATTCACTCATAATTAAATATGGAGGCCATATGTGGGCGAATCTAGTCTTATATTGGCTCCCTTTAAATTGGTGTAGCAAACCGATGCCATGTTTCGCCCTGTTAATACAACATTTAGATTGCGGGGTTTCTAAACAACATGAACCTATTAATTAATTGTCGGGACCCCGGTTCCGCTTAATATTGCCTAATCGCACCGCATCTTTGCCATGCCATGCATCATATCATAATCATGCCGGATCTTCTACCGTAGTATTAAATAGTGCATCCGTTGTTTCTTTTAGTGTTTGCTTCTTCGCGGATTAGGCCGATGAGTTGATGCGAGTATCGACAAGTTCTTCGGATATGAACCTTCGGCAGTGTTTACCAGGCGAGCATTCTCCCCCTTTCTACCTATTTTGCATTTATAGTCTTTATTTCCTCCTGTTGATCTATTGCTATCCGTATTGCGATGCTTTCGTTTCCGTGCACCATTTATATTCCCTGCAGCCTCTATGTTGCCTTGGACACATCCTATTGCCTGTTGTTTGATAGATAGTCAGCCTTGCGTGTCGTAGTTGCTTGCTCAGGTGCTGCTTCATGTCGTTGCTGTTCCACCGTTATTGGAAGTTTGGCACATGCTTAATGGTGGAGAGGATCATGACTTTAAATACGCCAAGATCTTATTACGGATGCCAAGACCTCGTTGCTGGAGGCGAAGACCGATCCCGTCGAGGCCGAACCTGAACCTCCCGTCGAACCCTCGGCATCCAAGATCTCTAGAACCGATATGTGTGACCCCTATCTAACCTGACCCTATTTTATAAATTGCCATTTATATATATCTTGTTGCATTAAATCATTCATGATCGCATACATATTCATTGGGTTGGGGGCATTATGCGGATTCACTCATAATGAAATATGGAGGCCATATGTGGGCGAATCTAGTCTTATATTGGCTCCCTTTAAATTGGTGTAGCAAACCGATGCCATGTTTCGCCCTGTTAATACAACATTTAGATTGCGGGGTTTCTAAACAACATGAACCTATTAATTAATTGTCGGGACCCCGGTTTCGCTTAATATTGCCTAATCGCACCGCATCTTTGCCATGCCATGCATCATATCATAATCATGCCGGATCTTCTACCGTAGTATTAAATAGTGCATCCGTTGTTTCTTTTAGTGTTTGCTTCTTCGCGGATTAGGCCGATGAGTTGATGCGAGTATCGACAAGTTCTTCGGATATGAACCTTCGGCAGTGTTTACCAGGCGAGCATTCTCCCCCTTTCTACCTATTTTGCATTTATAGTCTTTATTTCCTCCTGTTGATCTATTGCTATCCGTATTGCGATGCTTTCGTTTCCGTGCACCATTTATATTCCCTGCAGCCTCTATGTTGCCTTGGACACATCCTATTGCCTGTTGTTTGATAGATAGTCAGCCTTGCGTGTCGTAGTTGCTTGCTCAGGTGCTGCTTCGTGTCGTTGTTGTTCCACCGTTATTGGAAGTTTGGCACATGCTTAATGGTGGAGAGGATCATGACTTTAAATACAACTATTAAATTGCTGGGATAAATAATGAAAGAGGCACCTGTGGGCAATATATGCTATTTGGTTTTCATGTCCACTTGTGTCCCGTTGGCCCCGAGTACTTGATACATGTTCCTTGACTATTCGCACTATCCACATCCGGGAGAATCTATGAATCCCCCTTAGCCAGAGCTTGATTCATTTCTTATTTCTCGGGGCCACAAACTAGTTTGGTGCTTTATTACTATCCTGTACTTATGCCATGCTTTACTGCTTTATTTACGATTGTGCGTGGAGCACCTGTACTGTTTAGGAATTGTGGAGTGTTTTCGCGGTATCGACAAGCCCAGTCACACTTTCGGCTTCCCAGTCGTTTACAGCCATTGACGCAAACCCTGGGTACGTCTCGGAGCCGGCCAACTTTGTTGCGGGTAGCTTAGTGGGGTGGCCCCCTGAAATATTTTATGAATCCTGTGATTGCTTTGTCGTGAAAGCCTCGTTGGGTTTTGATTTGGTTTTTTCGAGGTTGATCGTGTGTGTTGCTATTTGTGCACCCCTGTAGGGTAAATCTTTCGGAAAGCCATGTCCGCGGTTATGGACGACTTGGAGCACCAGTATCTCGATCATAGACAAGTATAACTAAAGTAGTGCTATAAATTTGACTTAATATGTGACTAGTAATCAGCTTCACTACAATGAATGGATAATAAAAGTGCCAACAACTGGTGGAACTGGGGTGTATCGTGTCATGTTATACCTGCCTAGTAAGTATCACAACTCCAATGGAATGAAATAAAAGTGCCAACAACTGCTGGGTTTGGGATGTCACATGCTAATTGTGTCTGACTAGTAAGTACTACAACCACAACTGAATGGTTAATTAAAACTAACCACTACTTATGCTATCAGGATGACCCATGCTATCTATATCTGATTAGTAAGAGCTTCAACTATAATGGAATGAATAAAATTGCCAACTATGTGAGTTCCTCGGTTTGACTTCCTCGTTTGGTCTCGAGGGGGAATACCAGGATGGGTATGATTGGTGTTAGTATAAGGTTGGTTCTGAATAGGTCTTTCTTATCCCTCTCTAATAGCCGCTAGTTTTACTGAGTCTCTATAGGTTGTTTAGTGCTGCTATGCTGCCGCTTCAGTCCACCATACCTATGTAGGCGAGGACCGCCGAATTCTAGCCTCGCCGTGTACTGGCCTCAATACTGACGCTCCTCTTTTTCATTTGCCCTTTGTCGGCACCCCTTTTTGTTTTAGTAGGTTTGAGATCGACGTCGTTAGCAGGGTTACCCTTCCGGCTTGTCCTGGGCAGGGTTATGGACACCATTGGTTATTCTTCAAGGCTCTTAGCCCCATTTGCATCTTGTCCGTACTCGGACGCTATAGCGCTTTCAAGGTGATTTGGATCTTTGTACTGTATATCGGTATTCTTGACTCATGGAGTCGTGTTGTATATATATCTATTCTATGGATCCCATCGAGGGCTGTTGCGTAATGGTATTACTTCATTTTCCACCCGCACGAAAGTGCCTTCTGAGCGTCCTTGAATCGTTTCTATGCGGGTTTGGCGGAAAAGGGCTAAAACTTGCATAGGGCCGATTTGAGGGTGTTACACTTTTTGAGTTATTTTGGGGAATTAAGCTTTTTGAGGGAAGTCCGACAGTATCTTGTGTTTTAATGGAAGTTTTATTGGTGTTGTAACTGAACCTAAAGACTTATTATCTTGAGTGCACTAATGTTGCTAATAAAAATTGTGTGAAGTTTTGTATGTAGGAAAATTTCCAGGTGTGTGGAAGGAATGAGTAATGAGATGAAGGATGGACTAAAGCTCAAGCTTGGGGATGCCACGCGTGTCACCCCAAGAAATATCCAAGAAGTACAAGCGTCAAAGCTTGGGGATGCCTATGGCATCCCCCCTCTTTATCAATAAAAATCCCAGGTTTCTTCGAAACGCTTCATTTTTATTGTTTCATGCAAAGTTTTGTTGTTCTTGGAGCATCTTCTCTGTCGTTTTCGTTTTGGTTTTTCATTTGCTTTGTTTTCTTAGTTTGCTAAATAAATTGTTTGGACCCCCTCTTGCATACATTGGTTTTCAAATAGTTTGGTTTGGTTTGGAAAAGAGTAGGAAAGTTCATGCGTAAGTGGTAAAGAGAGCTTGTTTTTGACTGTGGCTTATGCTTTGTCATGCCATGCTTGATATTGTTTTGGCTTTATGCTTAGTATTCTTTGCTGTAGCATGACTTGTTATAAACAATTGAGATTGCTTAATGTGCCTTGGATGAATCATGCGTTGTTTTAGCATATTAAAGCATTGTATTGTGGTATTCTCCCTTGATGCTTTATTTGGGTTGACTTGGCACATGCTCACACCATGTTATGACTATCCCAAGTCACCATAGCCTTTATGATCCTTTAGTTTTAAACTTGTAGTATCACTTTATGCTTTGATAAATGATGGTTTGTCGCTCTGCATGATTATGGCCATTATTGCTCTCTTAGTTTGTCGCTCCCAGTCTTTTGCTAGCCTCCACAACCAAGTATGAGTTCCACTCATGCATCCAACTCCCTAAACCAAGTTATTCCAAAGAGTCCACCATACCTACCTATTAGCATATGCTATTCCAAGTATATTCATGTTTTTATCTACCTTCCAAATTAAACTTGTTATGAGAAAACTAGTGATTAAAGCTCCAATGAACTTGATGGCACACTTTAATTTTCTTAATTTAATAAACTTGAACCATTGGGTCCTTCTTTGTTGCGTATATGCTTGCGCTTTATATGTTGAAATTAGCAGAACCATGTATCATGGGGAACGCTTTCAACATTGCACTTGTACTTTGTACCCCATTGATATCATGTTCTTTTGCTTATGGATCCCGGGGGTGCGAAATAAAAGTGGAACTTGTAAGATCATGGAGTTTGTATGTGTGTTAGAGAAACGCCTGGGCCGCTAGCCTAAGCCATGCCTAATCATGGTGGAAACTTGCAGCATCACCATAATGAGCACTCTATGAAGCATCCTCAATAAAAACCTATGCAAATAGCAATTAAAAAGATCGATGAGATGCTCATTGTCTGCTTGCCTTGTCATTTTGATTATGGGATAGCTCCTGTATCATGTGTAAGGGCTACCCCGTTGGCGATTCTTTATGATACATATGTACTTACAATGACAAGAGCTTACTCGTGACTAAAGTTGAGTAGCATGAGGTTCGGTCTTCGTAAGTAAGGGGCATGGGATTTCGGTTTATAACTTGTCAAGCATATCATCTTAGTTGTGTCACTTTAACCTTAATCACCTTCAAGATGCTTATGATAACGGCAATGAGAGCTGAAAGCTATTAAGTACCATAATTTTTGGAAGCTCTTTATGAAACTTGAGTCTCTACTTCCTTCTTTGAAGGCCTTTCTTTTACTTTTATCTTGAGTCTCCACCTTCTATCTTTATGCACCTACTTTGAGAGCATAGTGGCCATTCTTAGTTCTATGTGCATTGTCCCAAGACTTGTTGATTGATGCATAGCTTTGATATTGCTTGTTTTAAACTATTTGTATCTAGTCACTCTTATGAACATTCAAGGTGTCCTATGCATTTATGTTTGCTACTCTATGAGGGACAAGCTGAATACCACTATGCTATGTTTTCTTTATGTGAAACAAACAAACGTCTTGCAAAGCATTGTTATTCATGAATTTTTTGTTTGTGCCTTTTCATGTTGCACATAGTTTCTTTGTCTTATTGCTAGAACTTTTTATTTCATGTCATGATTGAAGTGCTATGATCTCAGCTTGAATGTTTTACAAATACTTTGATCAAGTTTATGATGGTGCATGTCACCTCAAAAATTATTCTTTCTTTTTATCACTTACCTACTCGAGGACGAGCAGGAGTTAAGCTTGGGGATGTTGATACGTTGCAAACGTATCCATAATTTTTGATGTTCCATGCTTGGTTTTATCTACTTTCTTATGTTTTGTCCACACTTTGGAGTACTTTTCATATGATTTCTTCGACTAACCTATTAACAAGAGCCACAGTGCCAGCTGCCTGTTTTCTGCTGTTTTTGGTTCCAGGAAAGTCAGAAAATGAATATTCTCGAAATTGGACGGTACACAAGCTAAACTCATTATTTACCGAGGGACACCTGGAGCCAGTATATGAGCCGGAGAGGGGCTGGGGCCCAGCCACACCACCTGGCCGCGCGGGCTAGGCCTAGCCGCGCCAGGGGGTGGTCTGGCCGCCCCAGACACCCCCTCGATCTCCCTTTTCGCCTATAAGATGCCTTCTAACCTAAAAACTCAGGGGGGTTCGACGTTTTTTCCAGAAGGATTTCCGCTCCGCCGCCACCACCAGATTCCACGAAACAGCACCAGAAACTCCGTTCTGGCACCCTGCCAGGATAGGGAATTGGAGGAGATCATCGCCATCATCATCACCATCGCTTCTCCATCAACCATCCATGTTTCCCTCATCTATGAGTGATTAATCCCTCGCTGTAGGCTATGGGGATGGTAGGGATTGGATGAGATCGTTCATGTAATGGCATCAGATTGTTAGGGCACGGTGCCTAGTATCTTCTATTAGTGCTTTTTGACTTTGTTGCAACTTGTTATGCTTAATGCTTGTCACTAGGGCCCGAGTGCCATGATTTCAGATCTGAACATGTTATTGATTCATTATGATAGTATTGTTTTTGGTCTTACCTGCAAGTTTTTTACACATGTTGTTTTCCGGAACCAATGGCCCTGAAGTGACAAAAATCGGGATAACCGGAGGGAATGACTTTGATGTGAGGATCACATGTGTTCACGGAGTGTTAATGCTTTGCTCCGGTGCTTTATTAAAAGGAGCACCTTAATTGCCAGTAGTTCCCTTGCGGCCCCGCTGCAAACGGGCTAGCAGGACAAAAGATGTTGTGCAAGTTCTCATTGTGAGCACGTATGACTATATATGGAACACATGCCTAGGATTATCTAGTACTTGGATGCTTTATCTTCTTTATCTGCAATTGCCCTATGCTCTGATTGTCATGTGAATTTTCTTGTCCATGCAATGCCCGTTCATCCATCCCTATGCCTACCGCTCTCGAATCCTACTGTTTACTGCTACTGTTAGTACTGTTCTACTTTTACTATTGCTATTACTTTGCTGTTACTTTACTATTGCTACTACAAAACTATTGCTATTGATAAACTGTTGTGAGCAAGATTGTTTCCAGGTGCAGCTGAATTGACAACTCAGTTGTTAAGGCTTATAAATATTATTTGGCTCCCCTCATGTCGAATCAATAAATTGGGTTTCACTTCCCTCGAAAATACTGCGATACACCCCCTATACTTGTGGGTCATCACAAATCACCGACTTGGGTAAGCCGGTGGGTGCGAGGTTCGGCAGAGGCGGGATCCGTCAAGTTCAGAGGATCTGCGCATATAATGCAAAGGGGTAAGTAAAATAAAACCCAGACTCCAAAAGAGTCGGAAGATGCAGATAGGTCAGAAAAAGGGAAACATACCAAAGATGACATCGTCGACTTTGGCCTTCTCTTCATGAAGACTCTGGAGTTCAGCCCGGCGTGCATCGGAAATGTCCTTTTCTCTGAATAGCTCATTGTTGAGATCCGAGATTTTCTTGTCCTGAGACGCAATCTTACGATCATGCTCATCAGTGGCCATGGAGGTGGATTCGAGAATTTGAGCAATGCTCTTCTCATGATCTGCCTTAAGCTTATCCAACTCTTGGCGAAGTTTTTTGTTTTCCACCACCACGGTCTTAAGATTCTCGGCCTCTTTAATCATAGCAGATGACTATTTTAACAGTGTTGTAAGACAGAAGAACAACAGTTCAACAAAAATTCGACTATGAAAACACAAGAGAAGGTTTGAGTTTTGGAATGATTACCTTCGGCCTCATCCTTGGAAACTTTCAATTGTGCATTTTCAAGCTGGAGAGCTTTGATCTCTTTCCGCTTGTTGCAAACATTCTTTAACAAATCCTGGTTATAGGAATATACTTTCTGTAAGTCAGAATACCCAAAGTTAGAAGTCTACTAAATACTCAGGCTAATATTTATACTAATATCAGCACGAGCCTTGGGGGCTACACTAGTTCATTCTTTGGCATCCTAGTAAAGCATAAACCGGATTATCTATCCAACTTCATGCTTGGGGGCTAGAGGATATGATATAAAGTAACATAAAGAAAAATGTGAGTTGGAATTCTGACTTACATATTGTTCACGAGCGAGCTTGTTCAAACTTGCATTCACTTCGGTGGTAACCTTCTCGGTGAGGGTTAAGGGGACAACTGGCGCAGCTGGAAGTTCGTCGGTCCTCAGCTTATCGTCTCGAAGACGGACTTGTTCAAGAAGATCAGAGTTCTTGATGTCCTCTGCTTCTTGTGCTTCTTCTTCGGCAGAAATGGTTCGGCTTTCAAGGCATTCCTTGGCCAACCGTTGGATCTCCTCCGCAGATTTCCGAGATAAGCCAAACTTGGCGAGTCCCGGATTGCTCAGGAGGTTGTCAGTGAAAACTTATGCCGAGGGATCATTACTCGAAGAGGGTTCACCCTTATCAAAACCTAAGTTACCCATCGTGACGTCAGCTTGCGACTCAAGGATCGCTTGCTCTGTTGAAGGAGCCGGATCTTCTGCAATGATCAGAGATGGAGTAATCTCCGGCGCTGCAGAAGGCTGAGGGGCAGGAGTCGGAGGAGCCACAGCAGGAGAAGCCAAAGTTAGCTTCGTCTGATGCAGGGTCTTAGAAGTATCTCCCTTCCCCTTGCCCTTGATGAATTGTTTAGCTCTAAGAAGGTAATAGAACAAAGAACATTACATCTCGGAAGAAATCACAAATGAAGTACAAAGGCGGAAGTTATGAGGAAAGTTACCTTTTCACAATAGGCACCTCCTTTGTGCCGATAGCCACTATCGGAGCTTTACGCTTTCGAGGAACAATGTCCGGCAGTGGAACCAATTCCTCCTCCTGAGAAAACTCAGGAGGATATCCCTCGATAGGAGCTAATTCCGACTTGGGGAGGTCGGCAAGCTGAAAAGAAGATAATATCTCAGTATTGCGAAATAACTTAAAGATGAGCACATAAAAAGGGTTGTTGCTAAAGCTTACTAGCACAACGGGATCTTCTGGTGTATGCATGTCCAGGGATATCTCCGGAATCTTCTTCTCGATCCGCTCCCTTATTAGCCATTTCATTTGGCATATGTAATATTTATCCGTGTAGGCTTTGGGGCTGATGCGGAGGGAGTCTTTTTTCGACGACGTGATGGAATGCATCAGTCGATCTCCGTGGTGTTGGAGAGGTTGGATCCAGCATGATACCCAGCACTGGACCAAGTCGGACCCTCTCAGGCCCTTGTGCTTCATCAGATATTCGATCCTCCTCTTGGCGAGAAGCAGGTCGTCACTGAGAGCCGGAGCGACTTCGTCCCAAGATGCTCGAGGCGTGGCAGCTCCATCGACGAAAGCAGGCAAAGCAGTAGCTTTGCCAGGAGCGGGAATATCCTTGTGATAGAAAAAGGTAGCCGACCATTGCTTGACCGACTCACTAGCTAAGATCCGAGGATAGACGCGCTCACGCCTAACCGAAAAACTAATAGTACCGGTAATGTAAGGATTACCGGCAGTGATGGAATTTCTCCGGACATGAAAATAATACCGAAAAATAGTAAGGCTCGGCCTAATGCTGAGATACCGCTCGCACAAAGAGGCGTACGCACTCATCTCTAAGATGGAGTTTGGGGGAGATGGTAGAGATGAACACCATAACGATCTATCACCTCGGAGAAGAAATCTAAGGGAGGAAAAGAAAGACCTCTGTCAAGGTGAGTGTCGAAGTGCACTCGCTCGCCGACGTGAGGGTTGGGGAAGACCTCACCGAGGCTGCTCCGCCAATCACCGGTGATGACCCACAAGTATAGGGGGTGTATCGTAGTATTTTCGAGGGAAGTGAAACCCAATTTATTGATTCGACACAAGGGGAGCCAAAGAATATTTATAAGCCTTAACAACTGAGTTGTCAATTCAGCTGCACCTGGAAACGATCTTGCTCACAGCAGGTTATCAGTAGCAACCGTTTTGTAGTAGGAATAGTAAAGTAACAGCAGTAGTAAAGCAAGGACAGTAGCAGCAAAAGCAGTAAACAGTGGGATTCGAGTGCGGTAGGCATAGGGATGGATGGACGGGCGTTGCATGGACAAGACAATTCACATAGCAATCAGAACATAGGGCAATTGCAGATAAATAAGATAAAGTACTAGACAATCCTAGGCATGTGTTCCATATATAATCATACATGCTCGCAATGAGAACTTGCACAACATCTTTTGTCCCGCCAGCCCGTTTGCAGCGGGGCCTCTAGGGAACTACTGGCAATTAAGGTGCTCCTTTTAATAGAGCACCGGAGCAAAGCATTACCACTCTGTGAACACATGTGATCCTCACATCAAAGCCTTTCCCTTCCGGTTATCCCGATTTCTGTCACTTCGAGGCCATAGGTTCCGGACAACAACGTGTGTATACAACTTGTAGATAAGACCAGAAACAATACTATCATAATGAATCAATAATAAGTTCAGATCTGAAATCATGGCACTCGGGCCCTAGTGACAAGCATTAAGCACAACAAAGTTGCAACAAAGTCATAAAGCACTAATAAGAGATACTAGGCACTATGCCCTAACAATCTGATGCCATTACATGAACGATCTCATCCAATCCCTACCATCCCCATAGCCTACAGCGGGGGATTACTCACTCATAGATGGGGGAAACATGGATGGTCGATGAAGATGATGGTAGAGGTCGATGGAGATGGCTCCGGGGGCACTTCCCCGTCCCGGCAGGGTGCCAGAACAGAGACCTTCTGTCCCCCAAATCTCCCCTTCGGTGGCGGCGGCACTGCGGAACTTTTCGTGGAAAAACGTCTAACCCCCCGTAGTTTTTAGGTCAGAAGGCTTCTTATAGGCGAAGAGGGAGACCAAGGGGGTGCCTGGGGCCACCACACCAGGCCCTGGTGCGGCCAGGCCTAGCCCGCGCCTGGGGGGTGTGGCTAGCCCCTGGCCCTCCTCCGTCTCGTATTCTGGCTCCATGAGTCTTCTGGAAAAATAGGCACTTTGGCTTTTGTCCCGTCCAATTCCGAGAATATTCATTTTCTGACTTTCCTGGAACCAAAAACAGCACAAAACAGGCAGCTGGCACTGTGGCTCTTGTTAATAGGTTAGTCCAAGAAATCATATGAAAAGTACTCCAAAGTGTGGACAAAACACAATAAAATGGATAAAACCAAGCATGGAGCATCAAAAATTATAGTTACATTTGCAATGTATCACCGGCGTGGAGGATCCCTTCTTCTTCTACGCTGAGGAGCTTGGTGTCATCGAGGACGCACGGGATCCAAACCCCATGATTGCTCTCCCTCTCCGCTGCCGCTACCGTCGCCGCTGTGCTGGAGGATGATGTGGAAGCCATTTTTCCGGTGTGCCGGTGACCTTGGATGGGCGACACTGGGGATTTTGCGGGCGAAGAAGCTCTGTGTGCACAGGAGGAGTAGAGGAGAAGGAAATGACGCTGGGAACAGGCGGAGAAGATGAGGAAAAGAAATCCACACCACTTATATCCATCAGGCGCATCAAGATTCGTGTAAACGCTATAGTGAACGTGCCACGCCTCGTGGAAAGGACAGGGAAACCTTCGCGCGATGATTACGTCGCCTCGTTCTCCACGCATGCATTGAAATGGTGTCTCGGTTCCACGAAAGGCGGAGCCACCAACGGTCGTGCTGACAGGAAATGTCTGTCAGTAACGTGACTTGACCATGACTGTTGTCAGATTACGTCAGAGACCAAGTTCCGGCTTAGTTTGAATTTCAAGCTGGAAACACAAATAAATGTACTGATAGGTCCAACTTATTAACACCCGAATCGTATCTTTTGTTTTGAAGTTTCAGGAACCCTTCAAGATTCTGCAAGCCGAAGATCAAGCTAGATGATGATGAATCCGACTTTGGACCTTGGTGACTTCCGGGGGCTGCTGTTGGGGATATACTTTCCGGGTATCCTCACAGTTCCTCACTGACCAGGGTGGCCCACTTCGGGTTAGAGCTTTGCTTCACGGGCAGCCTAGTCAAGGAGAAGAGATGGAGTTTAGTCCGGCTACGGGAAGGCCCAGAAGACTTACCGACATAGGCCCATAGTGTTACTTGTAGTCCAAGATGTACTATGTAACCGACTCTTAGTCGTAGCCGGATAGATCTCTCATGTAAACCCTAGGCCGGATATCTATATAAGCCGTCCTAGGGAGAGCCTTTAGGGCATATAACCTACCTAGACAATAGTCTACAATCTCAACTCGCACAGGCAAAATCCTTGCAACCCATATTCTGGCTCTGCCGTATTACTTGATTGCTAGTAGGAGTAGGATCCGTCCAAAGCCAGTGGATTCGAACCTAGCTAAACGTGTGTGCTCACCATCCCGGAACACCATACGTCTCACACCCCTCTCTTCCACATGCCTCGAGGACCCCCTCATCGCGTACTTTTCATCAATCCGACGACAGCAACGGCAAAGGGGCAAGTTGGTCTGGTGTTAGCTGGACACTAGGGGGACAAGGGGGTTAAGAGGGGACCAAATGGTCGAGGGATTACTACTCAAACAGTGAAGTTAGGCAATAGTTGTTTTGTGTCTGCAAGGTGTTTGAGGAAATTGCCACAAGAAATAAAGTTTGCAATTTCTGAATGAATTTTTTTGAGTGATCTAGACTTAAGCTTGAGTGTCTTCTGTTGCTTGCATTTGTTAAGGTGAATTCATTTGATAGGTTTTTGAAAAAGTGTGATCTTAGTACATACACTTGATTCAATTTTCAAATGTCCATTAAATTTATTTGAAAAATATTTTTGTAAGTTTGT
The DNA here is from genome assembly GCA_910589775.1 of Avena eriantha. NCBI lineage: Eukaryota > Viridiplantae > Streptophyta > Magnoliopsida > Poales > Poaceae > Avena > Avena eriantha. The sequence goes on from OU342742.1 coordinate 411,277,397, forward strand.
AAAGTGGGCTTGTATACACTTTTACTTGGTCTAGGAAGGGGTGGAAAGATATAGAATTGTTTCTGTTAAAAAAATTCTTCAAGGAACACTCAAAGTGACCTAGTGCTTAACTTTGGTCAAAATGACCATTTGATCTTTTTATTCATATTTGATTTCTTTTTCTTTTGAATTTGTTTGTAATTGGCCTAGATGATGTAGAATTCACCTTTAAACCATTTTTCATCTTTTGTAGGAATTAAACATGGCAATTTCAATCAATCACACATTAATGCAAACACACATATGCATTCATATTGATTTTTGGAATAAAAGTTTTTGTTAACCCTAAAACTGGGTGATTAGAACTTGATAATCTTGATTAGGGTTTTTGGGGTGTTACAAACCTTCCCTCCTTAAACAAAATATCGTCCCGAGATTTAAGAAAAAGTATGAACTAAAGAGATCTAGAAACTCAGTCCTAATGTAATCCTTGCTCCCAACTTGCTTCTTCTTCGGTATGGTTGCTCCATTAGATCTTGAGAAACTTGATACTCCAGGTATTGGTGGTTCTGAAAGCTTCTTCCAAAATATGAATGGGCACTTCATGATACGTCAGATCCTTGTTGATATCTATGGCTCGGTGATCGATGTTCTTGAACACTTCGGTCTTCTCTGGAACTTCGAGGCATTTGCAAAGTAACGAGATATGGAACACATCATGGATGGCTGACATCTCCTCTGGCAGTTCCAGTTGATATGATACTTCGGCTCGGCGATTAAAAATCTTGAAGGGTCCAATATATCTGGGGGCTAACTTCCCTTTCAGACTAAAACGTTGCGTTCCTTTCAAGGGTGACACTTTGAGATACACAAAATCTCCGACATTGAAAGTTAGGTCTCGACGTCTTTTGTCAGCATAACTCTTATGTCTGGATTGGGTGGCCTTGAGGTGTTCACGGACTTTGTGAACCTTCTCTTCGGCTTCTCGTAGGATGTCGGGTCCGAAGATCTGACTCTCTCCTACTTGCGACCAATTCAAGGGGGTATGGCACTTCCTTCCATACAGAAATTCAAATGGGGCCATTTGACAACTGGCTTGATAACTGTTGTTGTATGAGAATTCTGTGAAAGGCAGACAATCTTCCCATTTTGATCCATATTCTAGAACACAAGCTCTCAACATATCTTCTAAGATTTGGTTGACTCTTTCAGTCTGTCCATCGGTCTGCGGGTGATAAGCTGTGCTGAAATTCAACTTGGTTCCTAATCCTTTTTAGACTTTCTGCCAAAATCTTGAGGTAAACTGGGTTCCTCGATCCGACACTATGGTCTTAGGGGTTCCATGCAAACTGACTATTCTATAAATGTACAACTCTGCTAGCTTTGAACTTTGGTAAGTGGTCTTGATAGGAATAAAATGGGCTACCTTGGACAGTCTATGAACTATGACCCAAATAGAGTCATTTCCCTTACTAGATGTAGGTAAACCGATGATAAAGTCCATTCTGACAGAATCCCATTTCCATATTGGAATCTGCAATGGTTGCAAAAGTCATGCGGGTCTCTGATGTTCTGCTTTGACTCTCTGACAGATATCACACTTGGTGATGTAGCTTCCGATTTCTCTCTTCATCTTGTGCCACCAAAATTGCTCCTTCAAATCCTGATACATCTTTGTTCCTCCAGGATGGATAGAATAAAGAGTATCATGAGCCTCTTGCATGATAACTTGCTTTAGCTTGGAATCTGCTGGTACATAGATACGTCCTTTATACCAAAAAACTCCTTCTTCATCTTTGGTGAATCCGGGTACCTTCCCTGTACCAATACGACGCTTGATTCCATCGATACTTGCATTTCCTTTCTGCGCCTCCTTGATCTGACTGATCAAAGTGGGTTGAAGTTCTATGCTAGCTAAAAATCCTTTACTAACTAGCTCTATTCTAAACTACTCTGATTCTCCATACAAACTTGGCTGATTTTCCTTGATCATGGTGTTTAATCTACATGTCAATCTACTAAGAGCATCCGCTACCACGTTGGCTTTGTCGGGGTGATAGTGAATGTCAAGGTCATAATCCTTGATTAACTCTATCCATCTCCTTTGCCTCATATTCAGCTCCTTCTGGGTAAAGATATACTTCAGGCTCTTGTGATCTGAATAAATCTCATAGTGATTACCCATAAGGTAATGCCGCTAGGTCTTCAAGGCTAAAACTATGGCTGCTAGTTCAAGATCATGGGTAGGGTAGTTTTGCTTATGCTGCTTCAGTTGTCGGGACATATATGCTATGACTTTGCCTTCTTGCATCAACACACTTCCGAGACCAATCTTGGATGCATCACAATACACATCAAAAGGCTTCTTGATATCTGGCATGATCAAGATTGGGGCTGAAATCAATCTCTTCTTGAGCTCTTGAAAGCTGGCTTCACATTCGTTAGTCCATTCGAACTTCTTATCTTTCTTCAACAATTGTGTCATCGGTCTTGCAATGCTCGAAAATCCTTCAACAAACTTGCGGTAATATCCCGCTAATCCGAGAAATGCGGGGACTTGGGTTTGAGTGGTTGGGGCTTTCCATGCTTCAACATCTTTGATCTTGGCGGGATCGACAGCGACTCCTCCTGCCGACACAATATGTCCTAGGAATCCTACTTCCTTTAACCAGAACTCACATTTGCTAAACTTGGCATACAACTGATGTTCTCTAAGGGTTTCAAGGATGGTTCTCAGGTGTAGCTCATGGTCTTCTTCTGACTTGGAATAGATCAGAATATCGTCGATAAAAACAATGACAAACTTATCCAGAAAGTTCATAATAATCTTATTCATGAGATTCATGAAATAAGCGGGGGCATTGGTTAATCAGTAAAGACATGACCGCATACTCATATGATCCATATCTGGTGGTAAAGGCGGTCTTTGGAATATCCGTTGCACGAATCTTGAGTTGATGATAACAAGTTCTAAGATCAATCTTAGAAAACACTCTAGCACCAGTCAACTGATCAAACAGATCCTCTATCTTGGGAAATGGGTACTTGTTCTTGATGGTGACATCATTTAGCTTCCTATAATCCATGAACAAACGGTTACCTCCATCCTTCTTATCTATAAACAAAACAGGCGATCTCCATGGCGATGTGCTTGGTTGTATTAGACCTTTCTCAAGCATAACATCAAGTTGCTTCTTCAGCTCCACTAATTCTGATGGGTTCATACTATAAGGTCTCTAAGCTATGGGTCCAGTTTCAGGAATTAGTTCAATGATGAACTCGATATCTCGATCTGGTGGCATACCAGGCAATTCATCTGGGAATACGTCGAGGTATTCATAGACTACTCTGACTTGGTTTAGGGTTGGTTGGGCTAGACTCTTGTTGCACTTGAATTGTCGAGGCCAGGTCTTAGATACATGCTCTACTGATACTCTAGAGCTACTGGTCATGGTTATGGCTTTCTTGGCACAGTCGATCAATCCTTTAAGTTTCGACATCCAATCCATTCCTAGTACTACTTCCAACCTTTAGTTCCAACTACTATTAGATTAGCATAAAAATCTATGCCATGGATTTGGATAGGTACAGCCTTGCAAATTTTTCTATCTTTGGTGGTTGAACCAGGGATTTGAACTATCATAACATGCTTCAATTTGGTTGGTTGAATCTTACTAGTGCATGCAAATTCATCTGTAACAAACGAGTGCGATGCTCTAGAATAAAATAACACTCTTGCTAAAACTGAGTTAACAGAAAACATACCCAGCACGACATCTGGTGCTTCCTGGGCTTCTTCAGCATTCATGTGGAACAGATGGCCGTTGCGGTTGAGCGAGTTCCCTAGGGAAAATCTCCTTCCAGGCAGAACACGGCGCTGCTGCTGAGCGGGTGCATTCACATTGGTTGCTACTGCAAGCTTCCTGGGACACTCATTGGAGTAGTGGCCCTTGACTCAACATTTAAAGCAAGTAATCTAGGACTTGTCTTTGGCTACAACAGGCGCACCATTGCTTCTAGTCCTTGGGGCAGTATTATTGTTGTTGTTGTTGTTGTTGGACTTGGGTGCTGTACGGTTGAAGTTATTGGAGTTGTCGGGGTTGTTGTTGTGGTTTCCTCCAGACTTCAGGTTTCCTCTGCTACGATTAGGGTAGCTTGGACGGGACATAGGGGGTCTATTGTTCCTTGGGGCATATCATGCAGACGGTTTGGGACGATACTTCTGGGTATTGTGGGATCTAGTCTGGTGCATCATCTTGCGTTTGCGATTGTCATTGGCTTGGTTTATCTTCCCTTCCATCTGAATGGCAGAGTCTACTAGCTCTTCTAGATCTTCAAAATGGATGTTGACTAACACAGTCTGCATCTCATCATGCAGTCCATTTAGGAACCTCTCCTTCTTCTTTGCTTCAGTGTTGATCTCATCCAGGGCATATCTATCTAGGGATGGAAATTTGCCACGGTACCCAACTACCGTCATCCTTCCTTGCTCCAGTTCCCTGAACTCATCTCTCATTCAGGTGACTAAACCTTGGGGCACATGAGAGCGGCTGAACTTGATCTTGAAGGCTTCCCAAGTCATCATCTCACCGTCATTCATTGTACGGGTGCTATTCCACCAGGCGCTTGCATCTCCCGCCAGATAGTGGGTGGAAAACAGTACCTTCTCGTTGGCTTCAACTCCTGCGACCTCCAGGTTGTTTTCCATGGTTTGTAGCCAGTCATCAGCATCCAAGGGGTCCTCAAATTTACTAAAGATAGGGGGATTGGTATTCTGAAAGTTCTTGAGTTTGGATCCATGGTGATCCTGGTTTCCATGGCCTTGATTACTATGGGCCATCTGAGCTATCTGTTGGAGAGTGGCTAAGTTGGCTTGGCATTCTACTCTACTAGCTTCACGGTCAGATACTAGCATCTAAAGAATCCGCAGCATCGGGTCCTGAGATTAACTGCTTCCTCCAGGGTTTCCACGAGGGATCTGAAGATTGAGATAGATAATGAGATAAGAGGGAAATTTCTAAGGTTCATGGTTTTGTTTCAAAAGCTTAAACTTTGAGTTTGACTCAGTTTTTGCAACTAACAACTTCCTCTCATTCATTCATTCAAAGCACACCATACAAACACACACCACACACAAATGGAAAACAGATGGTTTTAAGAACCATTCTGTGAAACTACAATACAGTGGGACTGGTACAACTCATTCCTACAGTAGTGCGCAAGTGCATCTAATCATCATCGATGAAGTCGGAATCATCATCATCAGTGTGGAACTCCATGACATCATCCTCCAGGTAGTCGTTGTCATCACTGAGGTAAGAGTAAAGATCTCCCTAGATATCTTCACCTTCCTCCTCCTCCTCCTTTGCTTCAAACTGGACTTCCTGTTCACGAATGGTCTTCTCGAGAGCGCCCACCTTCTTGCAAAGACAATCAATGGTGCGATCCTTCTTGTCGCGTTGACGACGAAGTGATTGGCGATCCTTGATGAGCATGGCGAGGGTCTGGTCCTTCCTGATGGCAATGGCAAGGTTGTGGTTGGTGTAGGCGTGAGCGTTGTCCAACTCCTTCTGCCTATCATACAACATGAAGTCAAGATTGTCCACCTGGTGCTTCAACTCTAGGTGTCCTGGCATCTCCAATAACATTCCCATAGAATCACGCCATGCAAAGTGAGCAAAGCGAGTTCCCTAGATCAAGTTGATGTTTTGTCCACAAAAATGGGCGAGAGCTTCATGCATTGCCCTGGCTAATCCATCTAGCCAGTTGTTTTCCCTCAAGGTGAATTGGATCTTCTCCGAAGTGGGTGCTTCCATCTTGCCTCTAAGATCTGCAACTATCAGCCATTCTAGATCTCCTCCTACATGATCATTGAGTTGGGCCCCGAAGAATTCTGGGTGCGGGCGCTCTAGATACTCGGATAGTGCATCGAGATCCCTCTCAAAGATCAGTTAGCCTCCGTTGCCTAGCTGGTAGAATTTGCAATACTGAACTTCCATCTATAAGAATTTACGGTGAGTAAGTTAGTGAGGTGATCAAGTGTGTCCAATTTTATGTAGGAATGTAAGAATTTTTTAGGAACATGATTTTTTTTGAAAGAATCCCAAGGATAAGAGAGAGAATAGTTTTTCATAAATACTCACTTCTTTGGTTTTGAAACTAAGTTTTTTGTTCGGACGTCCATTCTAACTAGGGTCTCCTATGGCCAGGACGGCTCTGATACCAACTTGTAAACTCCCGTATTTTTAATCCCAGATGCCTGTTATGCCATACCCCGCAATCCCAGGATTACCATTTTTGCGAGACATAACAGATTGATATCACAGTACATCATCCATTACAAACCATAATAAGGTCTTACAAAATAAAGGATCTCATGATCCAGTCTTAATACAATCAGGCAGCAGAATAATAAGCATAGTAGTGGGCTCCATCTTCAGGGTCAAAGGCAATGCTGACGATGGGAGATGATCCTAGTTGTCGTAGACATCCTGCTGTCCATCATCCGGGTAGTCCTCCTCGTAGTCTGGCCACGGGAATAGCCAGGGACAAAGCCATGAGTACTCTTTAAGTACTCGCAAACTATCACTAACAAGTAAGGTAGTTCTAGTAGGAATCTTAAGCTCTAGGTTTATTTGCGAAAAGCCAGTTTATCTAAACTGAGATTAGAAGTAAAGAAAATTAAGTTAATGTTCTAAATCACTTAAGTGGAAAACCAGTTTTCATATTCACAACCCTGTTGTGGTCAAGTCAAAATCATAGTTCAAGTCACAAATCATTTTGAAAACATCTGACGATGGAATAGTATGGCCACTCCAACTGTCCATGACCGCGGACGCAGCTATTCGAATAGTTTGACACTCTGCAAAGGTGGTACACTTTCACCACAAAATTCGATACATATGTCAGGGATAACCCTGAATCAATCATACTTAGTATGTGGATAATCAATCATAACCTTTCAATTACACACCCTATTATAGGAACCTCCCCTATGAGCTTGGCCTCCTAGCCATGGCCATTTGCCATCCTGGGCACTGCATAGGTGGACAATCATCAAGAGGTAGCCTCAGCTCAAACCTCCTCCACAAGGGAACCCATACTAAGGCATATAAACTTCTGGCTAAGCCCTACCCAATTCAGGTATTGTGGTTGTACGGTAAAATTGGAATGGTATCGCATCCGAACCAAACCATCAATTTTTGGTAAAAGGGCTAAGGCTCATGCCTCAACATTTTCATCATCAAACCATTGTGTTTCTCAACACATTGTCAAAACATCTCAATAGAATGAAGCATCATTCCAAGGTTTTCATAATCATTTTCACCAAGTATTCCCATCAAAAGTGATCCATTTTCATGCTTAGCACTAGCCACTAAAGTTAAGAGTTTTTACTAATGAGGCGTCCTAATCTTCAATCTCATGCCATAGAATGACATCTAAGTATAACTAGTTAGGGCTAGTTTTATACTTTTTATTCCATCTATACTATTTCTCCAAATACTCACAAAACACTAACTAAAAGTAAAGAACTTTGGTAAAGTAAAAGAATAAAGCTTGCAAGTAAAACTTGGGATTGGTATAATCAAAGTTGTATAACCAAAGCATGCCTAATGCATCTTGCTTAGGTTATGCAAAAATTTGCAAGTGGTAGCTTGCATTGTTAATGATGGCTTGCCTTGAGTAGTGGAGTGATTGAAGTTTTCTTCTTCTTCTGGGTAGAACTCCTCCTCCTCGTATCCGGGGTCGGTACTATCGTCTATAAAGGAATACGGGGTACACAATCACCAAACAATACTTAACTACTTATATTTAGCACACTAAGGTTCACGCTTGATGATCTAGCATCATCACATGAAATAAAGACTTAGTCTTATTTATCTTATTTTAGAAAAGTAATTTCTACTCATTAAAATTAATTAAGATGTAATATTCTCCAATTAAAATATGGGACCATGTTGACACATGTCATCACCACACATTCTAATACATGGGAATGTGATTTAAAGTGTTGATTATATTTAATAAAGTTTAAGATTATTATTTAATAGATTTAAAGTGACTAGAAATGCATATATAGCATTATTTTGGTACTAGTCCAAAGTCACTGCATGCAAACCTAAATATTTTTACATATTCACATAGATCATATCAAATGTGATTTTTTGAGAGTTGGAATCAACTCAAAAGCATTTATGGTTGATTTTTAAAAAATGTTTGAATGTGAAAACGTCTATGTCTTGTTATTTTTCTATAGATGATCTATAATTCCAATTGAATTGAAAACAATGGGCTTGGATAGATAGTTTAAGTATATTTCTAACAAAATTGGAATCATGCAATTTGGTTCAGTGAAACTCTCTGAATTGATTTTTAAATATCTAGACAGAAACTAGTTTTAACTAAATTGGAAAATCTTTATTTGAATCACTAGGCTACGCGCGGGAAACTAAACAGGCCGGCCCAACTTCACTGCGCAGCACAGCGGGCTGCTGAAAGAGGGGGTCCACTCGTCAGTGAGTCTATCTACGTGAAGCGGTATCTATGAATCTGAGCCCTACGATCAAATTCTAATCTAACGGTTGGGGTGGGGGTCCGGCGAGGCTCACCTGGGCTCCAGCTAGGGTCGGCGATGGGGGCGAATGACATGGTCGTGGATGGCAGTTTGAACGGTGGTCACGGCAGCTCCTGGGCGGCTCCAATCGACGACGCCCTTCTCCTCCAGCAGCGGTGGGCTCCGGCCGAATTCCGGCGAAGAAGAGTTCGCCTTGCTCCGGGAAGAAGTGTGGGAGTGTCAGTAAGGAGTGGTGAGGGTTTTGGTGTGGAGAATGGAGGCGGGGGAGGCCTCTACTTATACTGCGGCGAGGGGACCGAACGACGTGGGCTCGAGCTTGTCGGTGACGATGCTACAGGCGGATAGCGGCGCAGCTGAGGCTAGGGGACGGTGCGTGGTTCCCTGGCGATCATCGCAGAAGCAATGGCGCTGCACGGGGCGGTGTCGATTGGTCGGGAGCATGCGGCGCTCCGCACGGACGCAGTGGTGTTTGCGACGATGCACGGGAGCTATGGGTCATGCGGCGGCGAACAGGGGTGTCTGCGGGGTTGTGGTGATCATGGCGAGCTAGTGCACGCGAGGCGGGAGTGAGGCGTGGTATGTGCGAGCTGGTCAGGCACGGCGTGCTGGCGCGCTCTGGGCATGGCGTAGAGACGGTGGGCGCGGCATAGCTAGGGTGGTACAGGGCTCTCCTGTGGCCGTGGCTTGGACATGGGGTGGCGGTGGATGGTCGCATGTCTGGTGTGCGTCGTGGGTGAGGGTGGCGTGGCTTCTAGCGCGCTATCCATGGTCAGCCGGCGATGACCACATTTGGGCGGCACTCCACTGGCACAATGGCAAAGGGGCAAGCTAGCCTGGTGCTAGCTGGACACTGGGGGACAAGGGGGTTAAGAGGGGACCAAATGGTCGAGGGGTTACTACTTAAATAGTGAAGTTAGGCAGTGGTTGTTTTGTGTCTGTAAGGTGTTTGAGGAAATGGCCGCAAGAAATAAAGTTTGAAATTTTTGAATGAATTTTTTTGAGTGATCTAGACTTAAGCTTGAGTGTCTTCTGTTGTTTGGATTTGTCAAATGAATTCATTTGATAGGTTTTGGAAAAAGTGTGATCTTAGTACATACACTTGATTCAATTTTCAAATGTCCATTAAATTGATTTGGAAAATGTTTTTCTAAGTTTGTAAAGTGGGCATGTATACACTTTTACTTGTTCTAGCAAGGGGTGGAAAGATATAGAATTGTTTCTGTTAGAAATTTTCTTCTAGGAACACTCAAAGTGACCTAGTGGTTAATTTTGGTCAAAATGACCATTTGATCTTTTTTATTCATATTTGATTTCTTTTTCTTTTGAATTTGTTTGTGATTGGCCTAGTTGATGTAGCATTCACCTTTAGACCATTTCTCATCTTTTGTAGCAATCAAACATGGCAATTTCAATCAATCACACATTAATGCAAACACACATATGCATTCATATTGATTTTTGGAATCAAAGTTTTTGTTAACCCAAAAACTGGGTGATTAGAATATTATAATCTTGATTAGGGTTTTTGGGGTGTTACACATATCGATCCACGCTAGGTAGCGATACGAGTACACGGGGTGGAGCTTCTGCGGTGGCGACGGTCGCGAGCGGGGCGACAAGGTGGACGGGTGCACGGGGCGGCACGCGTAGAGGTCAACAACGGGGCTTGGTGGTCGAGCACGGGGTAGGGCTCGGGGAGGACGGTCGTACAGGGCGACCGCAGCGGAGGGCGCGATCGAGGAGGACGGCGGCGAAGCGGCGTCATATCGATTGGGGCAGGAGGTTGGGGACGGGGTGCACGGGGTAGGACGATCGTGTCGGGGCTGCTAGCGTGTCACGGGTGTGGGGGTTGCGGTCGTGTAGCGCGCGTATGTGTGTGTGTTGCATGTGTATGTGTCGTGTAGGTGTAGTGCGGAATCGGGTTGGTTTGAGTGGTGTACGGGTAGGTGTGTGCGTGGGGGCGACCATGTGAGGAGTGGGTTGTGTGTAGTAGTGTAGCGCGCAGAGTGCGGCATGTGTGGTGGTTTGATGGCCCAAAATATATCGAGCTTGTTGGGGAACCCCAAGAGGAAGGTATGACGAGCACAGCAGCAAGTTTTCCCTCAGTTATGAAACCAAGGTTATCGAACCAGTAGGAGCAAGGAAACACCTCCAAGGTGTTGTTTCCAACTTGGAATCCTGCACAACACAATCACAGAACTTTGTCCCCAACTTACAGTGAGGTTGTCAATCTCACCGGTTTTGCTGAAAACAAAGGATTAAACGTATTGTGTGGAAGATAGTAATAGCTTGTAGAAAGTAAACAGAAAACAGTAAATAGTTGTAGATTGATGGTAAAAGAAAGGAACAGGGTCCATAGTTCACTAGTGGTGATTCTCCTTAAGATAGATGACATGTTGGGTGAACAAATTATAGCAGGGCAATTGACAAACATTGAGAAAGCATACATGCATATACTAATCATCTTGACTCCTATGATATTTGATTGGGCTTACAACATTATACATAGACCGTAATCCAACTGCATCTATGACTAATAATCCACCTTCAGGTTATCATCCGAACCCCCTCCAGTATTAAGTTGCAAGCAATAGATAATTGCATTAAGCATTGCATGTAAAGTAAACAATACGATTCTTCTATGAACAAAGGATTGTTGTTTTCTCCCTAGTAGCAACAACACATTTAGTACCTTAGAGATTTCTGTCACTTCCCCAGATTACTAGAGGCATGAACCCATTATCGAGCATAAATACTCCCTCTTGGAGTTTATAGTATCTACTCGGCAAGAAAGCTACTAACAACGGAAAGCATGCAAGATCACAAATAACAAAGACATGATAGAATCAATAATCAATCTGAAATAGCATCTCAATATCCATCGGATCCCCACAAACACAACATGTATGATTACAAATAGATGATCTTGATCATGAACGGAGCTCACAAGATCTAGACATGATAGCACAAAGGAGAAGAACCAACCATCTAGCTACTACATGGACCCGTAGTCGAAGGATGAACTACTCACGCATCACACCGGAGGCTTGCATGGTGATGAAGAAGGCCTCTAGGGTAAATTCTCCCCTCCGGCAGGGTGCCAGGAAGAGCTTCAGATCCCTCTCGGTCTAGGGATGGAGATGATGGCGGCTAGAAACTCTTTCGTGGAATTTTGATCGGGGTACTTAGGGTTTCTGTATCGGAGGCAATATAGGACAAAGGGGAGGCCGAGGGGGTGCCCTAGGCTACCACACCACCCCCTGGCGTGGGCCAGGCCTAGCCGCGCGGCCAGGTGGTGTGGTCGGCCTCTGGCCCCTCTCCGTCTCGTCTTATGGCTCCATGTCCTCCTTAGTGAAATACTGACTCTAGATTCTGTCCTATCCTATTCCGAGAATATTCATTGTCTGACTTTCCTGGAACTAAAAACAACAGAAAACAGGCAGCTAGCACTGTGGCATCTTGTTAATAGGTTAGTCCAAGAAAGTGTATAAAAATACTCCAAAGTGTGGACAAAACATAATAAAGTAGATATAAACCAAGCATGCAACATCAAAAATTATAGATACGTTAGCAATATATCAACATCCCCAAGCTTAACTCCTACTCGTCCTCGAGTAGGTAAGTGATAAAAAGAAAGAATAATTTTTGAGGTGACATGCAGCATCATAAACTTGATCAAAGTATTTGTAAAACATTGATTGTTGGGGATATACTTTCCGGGTATCCTCACTGTACCTCACGGACCAAGGTGTCCCGCTTCGGGTTAGAGCTTTGCTTCACGGGCGGCCCAGTCAGGGAGAAGAGATGGAGTCCAGTCCGGCTACGAGAAGGCCTAGAAGACTTACCGACATAGGCCCATAGTGTTACTTGTAGTTCAAGATGTACTTTGTAACTGACTCTTAGTCATAGCCAGATGGATCTCTCCTGTAAACCCTAGGTCAGATATCTATATAAGACATCCTAGGGAGAGCCTTTAGGGCACCAGACAATAACCTCAATAGTCCACATACTCAACTCGCACAGGTGAAACCCTTGTAACCCATATTCCAGCTCTGCTGTATTACTGGATTGCTAGCAGGAGTAGGATCCATCCAAAGCCGGCGGATTCGAACCTAGGTAAACTTGTGTGCTCACCGTCCTGGAATACCGTACGTCTCACACCCCTCTCTTCCACATGCCTCGAGGATCCCCTCATGGTGTACTTGTCATCAATCTGACGATAGTTGGTGCCCACCGTGGGGCAAGTGAGCTTCGGATCTATGTTCCGAGCAGAATCTGCAAGAATCGGAATCGTCGAGACTATCGCCGTCGGTCGCATCCTCTACGCCAGCAACATCCCTCTCATCGTTCTCGACGAGATCTGGATTCTGGCAAGGGAAGCCGTGACCACTTACACCATCATGACCTTTGGCGAGATCATACATCAGTCGCACATCTGCAGGCTAATGGACAAGTCGAAAGAGCAAATGGTTTAATCCTACAAGGCCTAAGCCAAGACTCGAAGCACCACTGAGACGTGCTGTGGGGGATTGGGCAGAGGAATTACCCTCTGTAATATGGAGTTTGCGAACAACTGCGAACAGGTCAACCGGATACACACCTTTCTTCTTGGTCTATGGTGTTGAAGCAGTTCTTCCTAGTGATTTAATTCACAATTCTCCTAGAGTTGCTGCGTATATCGAAGAGGATGCTGAGATTTCTTGACAAAATGATCTCGACTTAGTCGAAGAACTTCATGTCGTTGCTGAAATGAGATCAACAGCCTGTCAGCAGAAGTAACGCAAGTATCATAGCTAGAGAGTCAGAAACCGGTCTTTCAATAAGGGCGATTTGGTTCTCTAGCTTGTGCAACAAAGAAAGCACAAACTTTCCCTAGTATGAGAAGGGCCTTTTTTGGTTAGTCGAGTATTGCACAATGGTTCATACTAACTAACTGATATGCGGCCAATCAAAGAAAGACCTGCTACTAAGAAGAGAAAGAGAGCTGGAGGCAGTACAAACCTAGAAGAATTAGATAGACCGTGGAATATTGCTCAGCTACGTCCCTTTAATTCTTAGTTTATCCTTGTTTGTAATCATATATGTGTACATGTTTAAAAAGAAATAAAGTATTGGTTGCCTCAAATTTTTCTGAGAATTTTTTTACCATCTTATTTCCAAATGATCATATCACAATCAAAAATCCCAGAATACTTGAAAGTACTTTATTCTCATGTTTCTTCTGGTTTAGATTTCCGATTCTAAAATTGCTACCTTCGTATATAAATTTACATTTTATAGTCTGGGATTTGGTCATTTGTCTAATTGCCGGATGCAGGCATTTTCCGAGTAGTGAATTGTTGGTACTAGAAGCCGGCTTTGTTTCCGAGTTTAAACTGGTTTAGCAATTGAGCTCCGTTGCTCGGGAAATTTTCTGTGCTAAAGGTTGGCCGGCTCACGAAAGGGACAAGGCGGAAAGCCAGATAAACGATAAGTGCAGACAAAAAACACAAGCGCTTACGCAAACATTTCAGGCACATAAAATTAAAGCCAAAAGTGCTAAATAGAGATAATAGAATCTTAGCACTAGCAAAAGTATCATACTACTTATTTATAGACCCAAATTGTTTTCAGAATAACACATTGTTCTTTCTGATACTCTATGATGCAGGGGGAGGTAGGAGCTTCCGGCTCGCTAGATACATCAGCCTCGCCTTGATACCGTTCCGAGATGTTCAAATCCGATGCAGTTTGATCATCATCAGAAACTTCTGTTGTTTCTTCAAAAGGCGGAGGTGGCGAGTCCACGCGGGTGAAGAAAGGAGTGTCGTAGTTGGTTAAGTCAGGTACGTGACATCCATATCCGGCGCAGGAGTCCATGACGGCTTTGATGTTTTGCTCTTGTCCGTCTTCGTCCATAGTAGAATACCCTCTGGTTACTTGCCATATTTCCATGCTTCCATGGTGGCTCATAACCATGGTGAGAGCGTTCTGCGCTGCAGATCGTGCGTAGGACATGTTCCAGTCCTGGACAAGCTGCGGCATTTCCTTGCCCTTGTCTCGCACCTCAAAACCGGACATATTGTGCATATCCAAAACCTTGAGAACCTCGCCAATGGGCTTGTTCGTCTGCGGTACCAAAGTTTGCAGGCCAGCGCATGGTGGTACCTAAGTTGCCTGAAATTACCGTGTTTCAAAAAGTTGGGTCGCCAACTACTGAGCGGGGCCATTTCGAGGCAAACTCATCTCACCCCTACCAAATTCAAACATTCCGTTAAACTGCCCCATGAAGTAGACGGTCGGGACCCTCATGTCGGTCATCTGTCCGTGACGCAGGCGCCAACGCGGCAACCTCTTAGGCAAATCGAGAAGCTAAGTGGATTGGATGCGTTGACCAATTTCACAAATCCATTCCCAGCATTCCCCTAGCACCGGCGGCGTCGGAATCCACCCTCCAGGCAGGACGATCCCTTCGGACATTTGAGTTCCGGGGCCAAGTTGTTGTGCCTAGTTGCTGATACCGAGCTCCAATGGCGCATGCCTTAGCCGTTGTTGCGAGGCTCTAGCCCGCCTCCGATGCTGACGAGCCGAGCAGTTCAGAGGATGGCAGATCCTACTATCAAGGAAGAAGTTCTACCTACAAGCGGGTGAGCTACCCTTCTCTTTGCTATTCGCACTAGTTACAACTGCTAGCTGGCTACTGAACCTCAAATTGTTTGTTAGCCCAACGCTAACAAACATATTTTGTCCACAGTTTTCTGTAAAGTGGGATCTGCGCGGACCCCTCCCCCCCCTTACCTGGTTGTGGTAGTCCTCTATAGGTACGACTCTAAGGGCAAGAGGTATGGACACCATTGTTTCACGATGGAAGAAGCGCCTGTGCAGATCTGCACTATATCTGGTATGGTTGCTGCTCTACGTAATCATGTTGAATTATGGCCGAAGCAGACTGCAAAGTTCAGCTTCATGGATGAACGTGGCAATATGGTTCCTATAACGTGTGACAGTCAGCTAATTGAGTTGATGGAAAGGTATGCTTCGGCTGCCATGTTTGAGCTGAAATGTGATGTACTGGATGTGCAAGCTGCTGCAACTGGGAGTCGCCCTTCTATTCTTGGACAGGGTGGTTGCTCGAACCCAATTAGCTCCTGGTAATCAAAGGTCTCTTGGGGTTCGCATGTTTGTGCTGAATTGTAATTTTTGTTTTATTTACTCTGTAGATATTGGGCAGTTATGCAACAGTCTTGTTTCTTTGACAGGAAGCGTCGCAAGGTTAGAAACATGACTGCCGGGTCAGTCATTTTGCTGCCCGAAGAAATTAAAAACGAGTGGAAAGATGTCATTTTGCTGCCCGAAGAAATTAAAAACGAGTGGAAAGATGATGCTGGACACGATTCTGGTGCCCATTGTCCCGGTGATGCAGAGTACGTGAAGCTAAGAACATTGGCACCGAGGAAGAGGAAGAAGGCAGGAAATGAAGAAGCCATTGGACGTGAAGGCTTGGCATCCAGGCTGCGGAAGAAGGCTGCTGGCAATGAAGATGCATAGTAATGTGTTGAACTTGAACCTATATATGTAATTCTGTTAAATTCTGATCGCTCTGCGTGTGGCACGTTGCTGGGCCAAACAATCTACCCACGTTCTCTAAGTAAAATATACCGTGACTTAGGGTTTGGAAACGCCCGAGTCAGTAGTTGAATCTGAAATTGTGATTGTGCAACTGCTATCTGAAAACAAGGATCCACCGGTTCCACGATTGCTGAGGGGTAGGAGGTCTCCAAATACGACGGAATGTAAGTGGCACGAAGCAGCAACTTATTTCAGATGCTGCACAACGATGTGGCAATATAAACAGCAATGTTCTCACCGAGAATACCCAGATGAGGAGGAAATGGGTACCACTTTCTAGCCTAATCTTGAGCCTGTCTCTCTCACCGCCTCTCTGCTCCTGCATCCCCTACATCTGGCGAAGCTCCCAGATCTCCAGTAACCGGGTGTACGTGCTTCCACTTTATAAATTGTGGTTGTGCCATTTGCATGCGGCACAATCCACGTAGATTACGTTTAAACAAACCACCAATGTCAGAATACACTAGTAGAAAAGGTGTCTTTGGTCCACTGTTACGTTCCCAATCCAGGACAGAGATCGAAATCGAGGCAGAAATTGATCTAAATCACAAATTCTTCCACAAATTAATGCGGGGTCAGAGCATTTTTTTTCCTCCCTGGAATCCGGGACCAATAGTTCAGACCGCTAGGTCAACAAGTACAAATATTACAACTTAAAAAGGCACGGAGCTTAAGCTAAATAGAACAAGTTATCACACATCTCCTTGATCTTCCTAATCTTGGCCCCATGCGCATCTTCCTACGAGAGCAAGGATCGAATTGTCTGCTCCTTCCTTTTAGCATCTTCCTTGCACAGCTTCAATTGTTTCTCTACATTTTTCCTCATGCACTTGTCAATACTCGTAGTTGTGTACTGTAGGACTTTGGCCTGGTGGAGATCGTTCCTTGCTTGAGTCAGTTCTTGCTCTGCTTTAGCCTTCAGGGCCAATGCCGCGTCCCTCTCCTTCTCGAATTTGATAACCTTGTCTTGCACCCACCTGAGATCTCGCTTATGCTTGGTCATGTCAACTGGTTCCCATAGCTTCATCTCAACACTGTCAAGAAGTGAGCTGAATACGGATTCTTTCAACTCGACAGTCATTTCCCATAGTTTGTCCAGCATTTTCTGCATTGATTTGGGCCACTCTAGATCTACCCATTTGACAACGCCTCAACTTCCGCCTTGCATCATTGCACGATGTCCTTGACACCGTAGAAACCTCCTGCCTACGTTTCGTCCTTCGAAGGCTACAAATTTAGCGGGCACATATCCATGTTTACATACCAGAGGACTGTCTTCATCCTCTAAACTGTGATAGTCAGAGTCATACATCGTCTGGTTGGCCTAACACATCATACGCGCATGAGTAAACAGATTAGATCTAGCTCAAAAAATAGATAACTGGCCATAGATGATAGAAAAAGAGATGAGACGACTCACATCGAAATCATCATCTCTGTCGTCACGACGCGTTTCCTCGTCGTCTCCCCTTGAACCCATGGCGAGAGGGGTGGGGGTGGCTGCCGGAGAGGGGATTGGGATGGAGGCGTCGTCGGCTTGCGGCTACGGCAGGATGGGAGTGAAGTGGCAAAAGTGGCTTCGAGGGTAAGGAAGAGAAGTATGGGGAGGAAGAGAAGTAATGGGGACGTGACATTAGGATGTGGCTCACTGAACTCGTGAGACGTGACACTCGCAACAGGGGAGCGCCCGGTGTTGCCAGTTTCTCCAGAGCAAGCGTGGCCAATCATGCCGCAGAACAGCCTACTCGCGGATCGCTCTCACGAAGACCATCCCAATCGTCCAAGCGCCCCAATCGAACGATATGTAATAACGTCAAGTAGAACAACTGTGTTAGGGTGTGCCTTCTAGAAGACTCGGTCTAACGGCTACCCATGCAATGACACTGGTGTATCCATGTGTGGTTTGTGAAAAGAACAGACATGCAATCACACTAGGTGGATCCATATGTGGTTTATGGAAGTAACACACATGCAATGACTCTAGCTGTGATTCATGAAAAGAACTGGCATGCAATGACAATGGGTGTGCTTCATGAAAAGAACAGACATGCAATGACATCGGTGGATCCATGTGTGGTTTATGGAAGTAACAGACATGGAATGACTCTAGTCGTGGTTAATGAAAAGAACATGCATGCAATGACACTGGGTGTGATTCATGAAAAGAACAGACACACAATGACACTGGTGGATCCTTATGTGGTTTGTTTAGAGGAACAGACATGCAATGACACCGGTGGATCCACGTGTGATTCATGAGAAGAACACACATCCAATGACACTAGTGGATCCTTATGTGGTTTGTTAGAGGAACAGACATGCAATGACACCGGTGGATCCTTATGTGGTCTGTCTAGAGGAACACACATGCAATGACACCGGGTGTGGTTCATTAAAAGAACAGACATGCAGTGACTTATGTGGTTTGTTTAGAAGAACACACATGCAATGACAATGGGTGTGGTTCATGAAAAGAACAGACAGGCAATGACACCGGTGGATCCTTATGTGGTTTGTTAGAAGAACACACATGCAATGACACTGGGTGTGGTTCATGAAAAGAACAGACACGCAATGACACCGGTGGATCCTTATGTGGTTTGTTTAGAGGAACATACATGCAATGACACCGGTGGATCCATGTGTGGTTCATGAGAAGAACACACATCCAATGACACTGGTACATCCTTATGTGGTTCATGAAAAGAACAGACATGCGGGGAAACTGGGTGTGGTTCATGAAAAGAACAGCCATGCAATGACACTAGTGGGCCCATCCTTATGTGGTTCATGAAAAGAACAGACATGCAATGACACAGGTGGATCCTTATGTGGTTTGTTTAGAAGAACACACATGCAATGACACTGGGCGTGGTTCATGAAAAGAACAGACATGCAATGACCCTGGTGGATCCTTATGTGGTTTGTTTAGAAGAACACACATGCAATGACACTGGTGGATCCATGTGTGGTTCTTGGGAAGAACACACATCCAATGACACTGGTGGACTATAGCTGTGGTTCATGAAAAGAACAGACATGCAATGACATCGGTGGATCCATGTGTGGTTTATGGAAGTAACATACATGCAATGACTCTAGCTATGGTTAATGAAAAGAAAACGCATGCAATGATACTGGGTGTGGTTCATGAAGAGAACAGACAGGCAATGACACAGGTGGATCCTTATGTGGTTTGTTTAGAAGAACACACATGCAATGACACTAGGTGTGGTTCATGAAAAGAACAACACGGAATGACACTGGGTGGATCCTTATGTGGTTTATTTAGAGGAACAGACATGCAATGACACTGGTGTATCCACGTGTGGTTCATGAGAAGAACACACATACAATGACTCGGGTAGATCCTTATGTGGTTCATGAAAAGAACTAACATGCAGTGACACTGGGTGTGGTTCGTGAAAAGAACAGACATGCACTGACACTAGGTGTGGTTCACGAAAAGAACAGACAGGCAATGACACTGGTGGATCCTTATGTGGTTTATGGAAGGAACAAACATGCAATCACACTAGGTGGATCCATATGTGGTTTATGGAAGTAACACACATGCAGTGACACTGGGTGTGGTTCATGAAAATCACAGACATGCAATGACACTGGTAGATCCTTATGTGGTTCATGAAAAGAACAGACATGCAATGACATTGGGTGTGGTTCATGAAAAGAACAGACATGCAATGACACTGGTGGATCCTTATGTGTGGCTCGTGAAAAGAACAGACATGCAATGAGACTGGTGGATCCTTATGTGGTTTGTTTAGAAAAACACACATGCAATGACACTTGTGGATCCATATGCGGTTCATGGGAAGAACACAGATCCAATGACACTGGTGGACTCTAGCTGTGGTTCATGAAAAGAACAGACATACAATGACACTGGGTGTGGTTCATGAAAAGACCAGACATGCAATGACATCGGTGGATCCATGTGTGGTTTATGGAAGTAATAGACATGCAATGACTCTAGCTATGGTTAATGAAAAGAATACGCATGCAATGACTCTAGATATGGTTCATGAAAAGAACAGACATGCAATGACAGCGGGTATGGTTCATGAAAAGAACAGACATGCAATGACTTATGTGGTTTGTTTAGAAGAAAACACATGCAAGACACTAGGTGTGGTTCATGAAAAGAACATATAGGCAACGACACTGGTGGATCCTTATTTGGTTTGTTTAGAAGAACACACATGCAATGACACTGGGTGTGGTTCATGAAAAGAACAAACACGCAATGACACTGGTGGATCCTTATGTGGTTTGTTTAGAGGAACAGACATGCAATCACACTAGGTGGATCCATATGTGGTTTATGGAAGTAACAGACATGCAATCACACTAGGTGGATCCATATGTGGTTTATGGAAGTAACAGACATGCAATGACTCTCAATGTGATTCACGAAAAGAACAGATAGGCAATGACACTAGTGGATCCATGTGTGGTTCATGGGAAGAACAGACATCCAATGACACTGGTGGACTCTAGCTGTGGTTCATGAAAAGAACAGGCATGCAATGACACCGGGTGTGGTTCATGAAAAGAACAGACATGCAATGACTTATGTTGTTTGTTTAGAAGAACACACATGCAATGACACTGGGTGTGGTTCATGAAAAGAACAGATCGGCAATGACACTAGTGGATCCTTATGTGGTTTGTTTAGAAGAACGCATGTGCAATGACACTGGGTGTGGTTCATGAAAAGAACAGACACGCAATGACACTGGTGGATCCTTATGTGGTTTGTTTAGAAGAACACACATGCAATAACACTGGGTGTGGTTCATGAGAAGAACACACATCCAATGACACTGGTGGATCCTTATGTGGTTTGTTTAGAGGAACACACATGCAATCACACTAGGTGGATCCATATGTGGTTTATGGAAGTAACAGACATGGAATGACTCTAGCTATGATTCATGAAAAGAACAGATAGGCAATGACATTGGTGGATCCATGTGTGGTTCATGGGAAGAACAGACATCCAATGACACTGGTGGACTCTAGTTGTGGTTCATGAAAAGAACAGACATGCAAGGACACTGGTGGATCCATATGTGGTTTGTCAGGAGAACACACATGCAATGACACTAGGTGTGGTTCATGAAAAGAACAGACATGCAATGACATCGGTGGATCCTTATGTTTGGTTCATGAAAAGAACATACATGCAATGACTCTAGCAATGGTTAATGAAAAGAACACGCATGCAATGACACTGGGTGTGGTTCATGAAAAGAACAAACATCCAATGACACTGGTAGATCCTTATGTGGTTTGTTTAGAGGAATAGACATGCAATGACTCTAGATATGGTTCATGAAAAGAACAGACATGCAATGACACCGGGTATGGTTCATGAAAAGAACATACATGCAATGACTTATGTGGTTCGTTTAGAAGAACACACATGCAAGACACTAGGTGTGGTTCATGAAAAGAACATATAGGCAATGACACTGGTGGATCCTTATGTGGTTTGTTTAGAAGAACACACATGCAATGACACTGGGTGTGGTTCATGAAAAGAACAAACACGCAATGACACTGGTGGATCCTTATGTGGTTTGTTTAGAGGAACAGACATGCAATCACACTAGGTGGATCCATATGTGAGTTTATGGAAGTAACAGACATGCAATGACTCTAGCTGTGATTCATGAAAAGAACAGACATGCAATGACACTGGTGGATCCTTATGTGGTTCATGAAAAGAACAGACAGGCAATGACACTGGTGGATCCTTATGTGGTTTGTTTAGAAGAACACACATGCAATGACACTGGGTGTGGTTCATGAGAAGAACACACATCCAATGACACTGGTGGATCCTTATGTGGTTTGTTTAGAGGAACAGACATGCAATCACACTAGGTGGATCCATCTGTGGTTTATGGAAGTAACAAGCATGCAATGACTCTAGCTGTGATCCATGACAAGAACAGACAGCCAATGACACTAGTGGATCCATGTGTGGTTCATGGGAAGAACAGACATCCAATGACACTGGTGGACTATAGCTGTGGTTCATGAAAAGAACAGGCATGCAATGACACCGGGTGTGGTTCATGAAAAGAACAGACATGCAATGACTTATGTGGTTTGTTTAGAAGAACACACATGCAATGACACTAGGTGTGTTTCATGAAAAGAACAGATAGGCAATGACACTAGTGGATCCTTCTGTGGTTTGTTTAGAAGACGCATGTGCAATGACACTGGGTGTGGTTCATGAAAAGAACAGACACGCAATGACACTAGTGGATCCTTCTGTGGTTTGTTTAGAGGAACAGACATGCAATCACACTAGGTGGATCCATATGTGGTTTATGGAAGTAATAGACATGCAATGACTCTAGTTGTGATTCATGAAAAGAACAGACATGCAATGACACTTGTGGATCCTTATGTGGTTCATGAAATGAACAGACAGGCAATGACACTGGTGGATCCTTATGTGGTTTGTTTAGAAGAACACACATGCAATGACACTGGGTGTGGTTCATGAGAAGAACACACATCCAATGACACTGGTGGATCCTTATGTGGTTTGTTTAGAGGAACAGACATGCAATCACACTAGGTGGATTCATATGTGGTTTATGGAAGTAACAGACATGCAATGACTCTAGTTGTGTCCATGAAAAGAACAGACAGGCAATGACACTGGTGGATCCTTATGTGGTTCATGGGAAGAACAGACATCCAATGACACTGGTGGACTCTAGCTATGGTTCATGAAAAGACCAGGCATCTAATGACACCGTGTGTGGTTCATGAAAAGAACAACATGCAATGACTTATGTGGTTTGTTTAGAAGAACACACATGCAATGACACTGGGTGTGGTTCATGAAAAGAACAGATAGGCAATGACACTGGCGGATCCTTATGTGGTTTGTTTAGAAGAACGCACATGCAATGACACTCGGTGTGGTTCATGAAAAGAACAAACACGCAATGACACTGGTGGATCCTTATGTGGTTTGTTTAGAGGAACAGACATGCAATCACACTAGGTGGATCCATATGTGGTTTATGGAAGTAACAGACATGCAATGACTCTCAATGTGATTCACGAAAAGAATAGATAGGCAATGACACTAGTGGATCCATGTGTGGTTCATGGGAATAACAGACATCCAATGACACTGGTGGACTCTAGTTGTGGTTCATGAAAAGAACAGACATCGAATGACACTGGTGGATCCATATGTGGTTTGTCAGGAGAACACACATGCAATGACACTGGGTGTGGTTCATGACAAGTACAGACATGCAATGACATCGGTGGATCCTTATGTGTGGTTCATGACAAGAACATACATGCAATGACTCTAGATATGGTTAATGAAAAGAACATGCATGCAATGACACTGGGTGTGGTTCATGAAAAGAACTGACATGCAATGACACTGGTGGATCCTTATGTGGTTTGTTTAGAGGAACAGACATGCAATGACTCTAGATATGGTTCATGAAAAGAACAGACATGCAATGACACCGGGTATGGTTCATGAAAAGAACAGACATGCAATGACTTATGTGTTTTATTTAGAAGAACACACATGCAAGACTCTGGGTGTGTTTCAAGAAAAGAACAGACATGCAATGACACTGGTGGGCCCATCCTTATGTGGTTCTTGAAAAGAACAGACATGCAATGACACAGGTGGATCCTTATGTGGTTTGTTTAGAAGAACACACATGCAATGACACTGGGTGTGGTTCATGAAAAGAACACACACGCAATGACACTGGTGGATCCTTATGTGGTTTGTTTAGAGGAATAGACATGCAATCACACTAGGTGGATCCATATGTGAGTTTATGGAAGTAACAGAGATGCAATGACACCGGTGGATCCACGTGTGGTTCATGAGAAGAACACACATCCAATGACTCTGGTAGATCCTTATGTGGTTCATGAAAAGAACTGACATGCAGTGACACTGGGTGTGGTTCGTGAAAAGAACAGACATGCACTGACACTAGGTGTGGTTCATGAAAAGAACAGACAGGCAATGACACTGGTGGATCCTTATGTAGTTTATGGAAGGAAAAAACATGCAATCACACTAGGTGGATCCATAGGTGGTTCATGGAAGTAACACACATGCAATGACACTAGGTCTGGTTCATGAAAAGAACAGACATGTACTGACACTAGGTGTGGTTCATGAAAAGAACAGACATGCAATGACACTGGTGGATCCTTATGTGGTTTATGGAAGGAAAAAACATGCAATCACACTAGGTGGATCCATAGGTGGTTCATGGAAGTAACACACATGCAATGACACTAGGTGTGGTTCATGGAAAGAACAGACATGCAATGACACTGGTAGATCCTTATGTGGTTCATGAAAAGAACATACATGCAATGACATTGTTTGTGGTTCATGAAAAGAACAGACATGCAATGACACTGGTGGATCCTTATGTGTGGTTCATGAAAAGAATAGACATGCAATGACCCTGGTGGATCCTTATGTGGTTTGTTTAGAAGAACACACAAGCAATGACACTGGTGGATCCATGTGTGTTCATGGGAAGAACACACATCCAATGACACTGGTGGACTCTAGTTGTGGTTCATGAAAAGAACAGAGATGCAATGACACTGGGTGTGGTTCATGAAAAGAACAGACATGCAATGACATCGGTGGATCCATGTGTGGTTTATGGAAGTAATAGACATGTAATGACTCAAGCTATGGTTAATGAAAAGAACACACATGCAATGATACTGGGTGTGGTTCATGAAAAGAATAGACATGCAATGACACTGATGGATCCTTATGTGGTTTGTTTAGAAGAACACACATGCAATGACACTGGGTGTGGTTCATGAAAAGAACAGACACGCAATGACACTAGTGGATCCTTCTGTGGTTTGTTTAGAGGAACAGACATGCAATCACACTAGGTGGATCCATATGTGGTTTATGGAAGTAATAGACATGCAATGACTCCAGCTGTGATTCATGAAAAGAACAGACATGCAATGACACTTGTGGATCCTTATGTGGTTCATGAAAAGAACAGACAGGCAATGACACTGGTGGATCCTTATGTGGTTTGTTTAGAAGAACACACATGCAATGACACTGGGTGTGGTTCATGAGAAGAACACACATCCAATGACACTGGTGGATCCTTATGTGGTTTGTTTAGAGGAACAGACATGCAATCACACTAGGTGGATTCATATGTGGTTTATGGAAGTAACAGACATGCAATGACTCTAGTTGTGTCCATGAAAAGAACAGACAGGCAATGACACTGGTGGATCCTTATGTGGTTCATGGGAAGAACAGACATCCAATGACACTGGTGGACTCTAGCTATGGTTCATGAAAAGAACAGGCATGTAATGACACCGTGTGTGGTTCATGAAAAGAATAA